>WNWU01000016.1:26361762-26424547 GCA_012654045.1 Ptyas mucosa | reverse complement strand
ATCATCTATCATCTATCATCTATCATCTATCATCTATCATCTATCATCTATCATCTATCATCTATCATCTATCTATAAATTTTGAGCGTATTTTGCATGTCCACTGTATCTTAGTAAAATGTTCTTTCTGTTTCATGGCATTTCCAAGATCTGTTACTGTATTCTGATCTGAATAATTCTTGCAGTATATTATCAATTTTCAACAATTACAGTCAGCAGGCTTTCTGGGAAGACTCAGGAAAACATCTGGGGGTCTTATGTGGAACATGAATTCCCCATTCCTGGAGGACATAAGCGTATAACAAAAATTGAGAAAAGCATAAGCTTTTTTACATCTCACACTAAATTATAACATGTTTTTTTTAAAAAAATAACAACAATCTATTAGTTTGTGGTTATCTCAGCCATTATCGCTTAGTATGTTGCTTCAAGTTTGACAAATCATCATTGACATCCTGGGTGAATTTTGCACAACAGCTTTTTCTCATAATAGCAAGACTTGAAATCTACTATAACACATCCTTATCTAAAATTTACTTTACAAGGTTTTAAAAGATGGAAGCAATTTATGGCTTGTGAATCTTACTTGATTATCTAAGTTTTGAATAAATAGATAAAATTTATTAATATAAGGAAGAGAAATACAGAATACTTCATAAGATTAAATACATGATTATTCAAGGGGAAAAAAACCCATCCCTATTTATCTTAGGTGGGGAAAGATTTGTTGGGCTTCAGTATACATAAAAATGGAATCTCCCTCCTAGTAAGCTGTGGGCAGAGTGGTCACAGCTGCAAAATTAGTAATAAATTTACAGTTAAAATTGGCAAAGACCCAAATATCCTATATGCCTTTCCCTATGCAGTTGTGGAAGTTGGTCATTGCAACATTCTGGACTCTAACCTCATTAGAACTATCTAATATGGTAGCCCCAAAACAGGCTATTCAAAAGAACATTTTTCTAGGTTCCCTTACATAGAGGATGTAGCCTTTTAAAAACTGCCCAGACTTTATCAAGGTGAACTGCAGGTTCCTCAAAATAAAAACCATCATCTAAATTTATTGTGCAGAAAATAATGTTAAGATACAATTCTTAAATTTGAAAGCCTCAAAGTATGTTTCAAAACCTCAAGTGCAGATCAGATATTTATTCAAACTTCACATAGTGACAGTCAGAATTAAATATTTGTGTTCCTTTTTCAGGCATATCAGATTATATGGTCCATTGAGATGAGGTTTGGTAAAGTTTTGTGTCTTTTGCAACTGTTCAGAAATGACAGGGGAAGTATCATAGTCCATGAGCAGAAAGATGTAGACAAAGCAGGTAAATATGGTTTACCGAGAGCCGTGATGGCGAACCTATGGCACATGTGCCAGAAGTGGCACGCAGCGCCCTCTCTGTAGGCACATGAGCCGCTGCCCCAGTTCAGCTCTGCTGCACATGCGCGCGCACCTCCCACCGACCAGCTGGTCTTCAGGTCTCTGCCATGCATGCACAGAGGCTGGGGAGCATTTAGGGGACACCCACGCATGTGTGGGGGTGGGGGCATGTGCGGGGGCCGCATGCACTTGTGCAGTTGGCAGGGGCATGCAATGAGGTGCACAAGCATGCGTGGGGGCGGGCATGTGTGGGGGGTTGCGTGCGCATACACAGAGGTGGGGCACATGTGCCAGGGCTGCATGCACATTGCATTTTGGGGGTTCGGGCATGCATGCACTTTGGGCAGTCAGTACGGAAAAGGTTAGCCATCACTGACCTAGAGGGAGCCTTTCTTCCTCCCCCCCAAAAAGAGCACTGGAAGGGAGATATAGAGATGAAGAAAGATGGTGTAATTGATGAGAAGGCAGGGTAAGTGCTTTCCCTTTTCCAAATACATTGGAATAGTTAAAATATTTGGCAAGCAAAGAAATGAGATGTGGTAAAGAGGGTTTACAATCCTGTAGGCTCAACTAAATAAAATGTATTTCCTGAGGACCAAAATTGATGTTATCCTGATCCCAGTGAATAGGTAGATGGTGAATTTGTAGCCAGTTCCCAGAACTACTAGAAAATACAATGGACTGAAGGAGAAAATAAATGCAGTTGCCAACATACATATCAAGCCAAATTAAATAATTGATTACATAAAGTGTAAAGGAGCTAGGGCCTCCTATGTCTATTGTAGTTCAAATTCATCCTTCCCACAAATTAATGGTGTATTTGTGGTATCTGTGGTGTTGAATCTGAGCAGTTATGTTATGTAACTGCCAACTCTGGCATGAGAACTGCTGGCTCTCAGCTTACTTCTCATATTAACAGTATTTCAAGAATGCTATATAACCATATCATTTACAATTTAAACAGTCTTTCCAAAACTATATAAACCTCTTGTTTCAACCCCCCCCCCTTTTTTTTAAAGCTTTAAGAAATGGAATCAGGAACTAGGATTTGAACTTGCAATTCAAAGAGAAATCCATATGACATTACATTTCTTTAGATCAATCTCTGGGTGTCATTAAGAATTAATTATAAAGGAAATACTTTGATAATGCTATCACAATCTTCTTAGATTGTAATTGTAATTGGAATTGTAATTAAATGCTCATGTTATACCATACATTATGAAAATATCTACTCATTTAGGCAAAACTGAAATTAAATACCAAATTGCCTTTCTATTGTGGGCATATTGATCATAATTTCCACTTCCTATATTCTCAGGTAAAAGTCTTAAATATGTTGTTAAAATGTTTCTGTAGTTTGGAAGCCCAAATTCCTGGCCTGATTTAATTTCATTCTTATTTTCAGTTTCCATCCCTTATATCAAAATATGGTGTTAAATGTTACATAGATGAATGAGATAGAATGTGATGCTGGCATAGGAATTCTACTTTTAAATCTGTCTGATTTTTTGAAATGGTGATCCCACTCTTCTATCCAAACAAGCTAGATGCCACTTTTTTTTTTTGAGGTTTTTCACATGGAATCATTTATTGCAACTGTAATTTACCAGATCCAAAGGATACATAATTGGGGAAAGTCACACTGTTAGTATAGTTTTTTTTAAAGTCCAAAATGTGTGGCCTCTTCTGTTTACCAAATGTAAAACTATATCAATAATACAGAAATTAGGGAAATAGACTTTTTTCAAGGAAAAAAAAATACTGCGATTTCAATAACTAGCAATTGCATATAGGGCCAAGGCTAAGAAATTGAAGGAAAAATATTTATTTAGATGTCTAAAGGTAGAAGAATGAATAATATAAAAATGCATTAATATAAAGTGTATAGCAAAGCATAAAATAAATCCAGCATAGGAGGTTACTCTATGGCTCGTTGTGTTGTGTAAAATCATTGCTAGTCAAAAAAGGTGCAAAATGGATTTGTCAACACTACATAAGTCTTAGCATATTCTATCCTGTTATAATTTTCCTGGTGTTCACACATATATCCAATAGGATAAAAAAATTCAGTCCTACATGCCTAATAATACAATTTTCATCAGCACATCTTCTGTAGATCTAACAAATTGAAAATTGTTTACTTAAAAGAAGAAAATGCTCACTGGCACAAAAAAGTTGCTGACCCTACCTATAGTGTCTATTATTCCCCATTCAAGCACATCCTGTATCTTTCTCAAGCTTAATAATATAAGAGAGATAAATTAATCTTTCCCCCATTTCCCAAGCCCAGTGTTACACCAAAAACAGCAAACCAATTAGGTTAATGGATCATGGGGACCCACTATTAGGTAGAAAAGCATGCAAGAAAGAGAAAAAAGAGTTCAAGAAGAATGAAATAATTACAGATTCAACTGGTACTATTCATTCATATTCCATATGATAATTTAGTCTAGTGCACAAGAAATAAAGCCTTCTAAATATTGGAACCTTATTTGAATATGTAAACCTTACAAAAGAATTGCCACTGATTTTTGTTATATAGATCATCAATAGATTTGACATTTCACTTACTTTGTATGATGTGCTCTTAATGGTTATTTAAAAATGAATTTCGTATGTTCTGTAAGTTTAATGAACATTTGACAATATGTTTTGGTTTGTTTTATAAACTATTATTTTATTCTTTCAAAATTCTTTATATATTTCCCATCCTAATGTTTTGAACTTTAAAAATGGATTAAAATATTTAAAATTAAAAGGCACTGGGTTGCAATTATTCTGGGTTTGGGTAAAATAGTAAAATTTTCGAAGTCAAATAGGTGAAGATTAGCTTCTTAATGTTTACAGTAGAAATCCTGGAACTAAGAGTATCACATCCACTGCTGATAAAACCATGCTCTATTGATTAGATTACCCTAGTTAAGAATACATATATGAGATTTGCTAATTCCGAAAATGTCATAATTGTAATTTCTAAAATTATAACTGTTTATTTTATTTTTTTATTTTATTAAATTTTTATACTGCCCTTCTCCAGCTGGACTCAGGGCGGTGCACAGCCAAGAATAAAAAACATCTCAATACAAAATTTAAAATTTTAAAATAATTAAACAAATTTTGGCCCAAGTTTTAAAACCTCCCAACTAAAATCCATTTACAATTAAAAATATCTAAGGGGGGGGAGGGGTTACGCCAGCCCAGCTTGATGAAAAAGAAAAGTTTTAAGGGCATGGCGAAAAGCACAGAGATCTGGTATCCTACGTATCTCCAGGGGCAGGTCGTTCCAGAGGGCCGGTGCTGCCACAGAGAAGACCCTCCTCGAGGGGTCACCGGCCGACATTGCCTGGCTGACAGCACCCTGAGGAGTCCCTCTCTGTGGGAGCGTACTGGCCAGTGGGAGGCTATCGGCAGCAGAAGGCAGTCCCGTAAGTACCCAGGCCCTATGTTGTAGAAGAAATCAAGATATACAAGTAAGTACAGTATATCTAACCTTTTTGAACTGGAGTTCTGAATTTCCCTACTCATCCTCATACAACATTTACTGAAGGACATTACCTCTTCCCTAGCAATCACTGAAGAGAGGAAGCGTTTGTATAATGAATAGAGTTGCATAAACTGATAACAAATTGAGAGTCATTCAAGGCACAAATGACCAGGCTCAAATTATCCTACTCTGGATACATTATGTAAAGACATAGCTCTCTTGAAAGGCTGTAATTCTGGGAAAGGTGAGGGAAAGAGAAGAGCAAGAGTGACCAGACTCAGTTAAAATGCCAATTAGTGCCCCACTGGGAAACTTGAAAGACCAGATTAAGTTCTATGATCATCATGAAAAACATCTATTTGTTGCTAGGAATCAAAAATATTTTGATAGCACATAATCAAACAATCATGATTTAACAATAATTTGGAGAAGATGAAGTTGTCTGTTCTAGGAAGCATGTTTCAGAGATTGGGTGACACTTCTACAGTTTACACTTCCCCTTTAAAAACACATTGGCAGTCTGGCTTCTCTTAGATCTAGTACTAATATTAGACAACTACAACCAATAATGAAAAAACACTTTAATTAAAAGTTTACATGTTTAATGCTTAATCATTTGTTCCTCTAACTCAGGGGTGTCAAACTCACGGCCCACAGGCCGGATGAGTCACATGACAACAACGCCATGATGTGAGTTTGACACCCTGCTCTAACTAAAGAAGAGAGACCTAGTTATAGGTGCTAGTACTAGACTATATACATATGTGCTAGTAACATTGTGGTTTGAACTCTTTAAATAAAGGGACAGTATGAGCAATAGGTGGTCCTCTCATTAGGGGACATATAGAACTGAACATATATTGGCTACCAATTAACTATTTAAGTTGAATTCCTTTACTCAGTTTGGTACATAAACCTGTATTGGGGTTCATTTCAAAATACCTGTAGAATTGTGTATTACTGTAGAATCCATACAGGGTGGGTTCTACTTACCTTTACTACCGGTTCGCAGCAGAGCTGCGCGCACATCTTTACCTAAGTCTTCAGGTAAGCTCTCTATGTAAGCTACCTAAAGCAGCATATAAATTTGCAATGTCCTATATCAACATATCAGTTTAAACAGCTGTACAATTTAAGACCAAAGGCTGAGAAAAATTCTAATTGTTTTGAATACTAAGGTGAATATTTAAAAGTATTAAATCTTGCCTCTTTTATCCTAAAGATCTGAGAACACTGAAAGTAGGAGGAGGGTGGGATGGGAAGTAGCTATATAAAGCAAAAATAAATTTTAATAGTGTATTTACTCTGCCATTTAGCTCGCAAAAATTAGAAACTAAAGTTTCCCATAAAATCACAAAGCATACTTTTAGGCTGTAGAGAGAAGCAGTAAAATCATTCCACAATGCAGATGTTTGTAATATGTACAAATATTTGGTTTCCATAACTTCTGAATACATGAAAACTGTACTAAGACTGAGCTAATTCAGATCTCCAAAGTCTATTTAACATGCTCTTAACCCCTACTTGACCTGAGATTGGCAATAGTCTGAAGCAGATTGATTCCAATCACACCCACAGTCAGACATGTGGTGGGTGAAATTTCCGTATCTAGGAAGTGGCTAGAATACATGCATTTGGTAATTGCTTCTTGAATTTGATAACCATGGTTACCATATGTCAAAGCAGGGCTATTTATCACTAAGAAAACAGAGTAAACAGTAATACAATAGTTCTAAAAATTCTTTGGGGAGTTGAACAAAATGAATGGCAAAATCCTCAAAAGGCTGTTTTGGGGATTTTGGTATGGTGAAGTTTCCTGACAAAATTCTTAAGTTTGGAGAAATTATGTGACTGGGCCTTGTGGCACAAATATATCACAGCTTTACAGAAGTTTCATGACCCTGTATAATCCATGATTAATACATAAGCCATGAACCAAAAATGCAGAATCACTTCTTGTTTTCATATAGGTTAGCTAGCTCAGTACATGTTTTGCCTCAGACAACAAATATGTCTAATGTACCGGAAGCAATTTTTGGGGGCATGTGCTTTTCAAATTGAAAATCAATTGTGTTGAAGACACAACACTTAGGTCCAGCATGCATGGGATTCACGTTCAAAAAAGCATTCTCAGAAGGTAATTATATTGGTAAAGATCACAGGTAGAAAGCTAATTAAAAGTGAAGTGTAAATATGGTTCATGTATAAAGCCAATTTATGCAGTTCCTAGAACTCTGTAGTACTCTTGCAAGCATGCATCAATGATATTTTCATTTTCTATGGTAATGCAAGAATAAGTGACTGAAATAAGTGATCATCCCCTAAAATATCTATTGGTGCCCGGTTATTTCATAAAAATATGTGTGACAATATGTATATACACCCTGTGAAATTGCTTTTCAATTAATATTGAAATGGAAATGACATAATTAATCCCTTTTTTATAATTCCTCACATAGTAATATCCTTGAAAAGATGCATAAACTTCATTATCAGGAAGAAGGGTGGCCATTCCAAAGCAAAGTTTTTGAGATTTATTGTTTGAATCTTCTGCAATAAACTTGAAATAATGCTTTTAAATTTCAGAATTTTACAGTCTGTGACACCGTCATTAGTTCTTATAACTGAATTTTCTCAATGTAATATTCATTGGTAACTCTAAGAGTCCTCCAGTACTTTCTGTATGTCTTGTGCCAGCACAAGTTCATTTCCAAGAATCCTGAGACCTTTTTAACAAGTATAGTGAGAAGTCTTTTAAAGTGACTGCTTATGTCCCTCTCCAACAGCTATTTTGTTATTTTTAGTCTTTCTTCCATTAGGCACAAGGTCTGAACTTCAGAGGCAAAGGAGTTTGGGATTCATAAAAAAGTCAATTATACAGTATTTAATTTGTTATTATAATATTCTAACTTCCAGAGGTAGGGAAAGAGTGTTGTGGAATTTTCTGTTCATGTGCTAAAATAATTTGGCTGGTGTTAAATTAATTAGTTTGTTTACTGGATTTCAATCCTTACTTTCTTCTAGGAATCCGGGTTGGCATACCTAGTATTCTTTCCTTTAATTTTTCCCTATACAATCCTGAACTTCCATGAGCAGAGAATGAACTTGAACCTTAATCTTTCTAGTCCTAGTCCAAAATCTGAATTGCTACATCATAGATTAATCAATCAATTCACAATCTTTTTGTTGTGGAAAAAATAGGAGGAGGAGGTATGTTATGATATGTTCGCCACTATGAGTTATTTGTAAAAATAATAAAGGCAGGATACAAATAAATAATCTTAACTATCATGGCAATGGGGCCATTGGTGCTTACAACGTTGTGTCCAGTATCTCTATTTCTGAAAAGAGTTGGCAGTTACATCAAATTGTTTTCCATGTAGATTTTAAATTTGTAGTCTCTTGAGAAGCTATCTCATTTGTTCAGGAATGTCCTTACAACACAATCACTACAGACATGACATGTCTAAATTTATATTAATATTTCCTCTTTTTCAAGTTAATAGAGTTTTGACCATTTTTTTGTCCTTGAATATCAAAGAAAAACTGCTTAATGTTAAGAAAACAGTTCTCTGAGTGCTGCTGATTAATTCACTAGCTTCAGTCATACAATGACACCATAATCAGACTATATGATAGCTTGATTTACTGACAATCTAATCAAAGTGTCACTGAAAGGTGTAATTTAATAATTAAAATTTGCATTAATCCAACCTCATTATGTTGTTTTGGCTAATTCAGAAAAGTTCTTTGTTTAGCACAAGATATTCAATCAATACTATCCCACAGTGTATAAAACACAAATACACCAAATGCTGAACAAAGAATTAATATGCTTGGTTAAAATTTTTATATTTTATTAGCGTCATTTTCAATATAATACATCAGTAATAGATTAGGTATAAATGTACATTGCAACCAAGTACTGTAAAGTTAGAATGAGAAGGCAGATATCTTAATATGATTGAATGTGGCTGTGAGAGGGATCTAGGAGTCCTAATAGACAGCCACTAAAATATGAGTCAGCAAAAAGCCAATGCAGTCCTAGGCTGTATCAACAGAGGAATAGTATCAGATTCATGTGATGCACTGCTATATACTGCTTGGTAAGACCACATTTGGAATACTGCATCCAGTTCTGGTCAACACAATACAAAAATGTTGAGACACTAGAAAGAGTGCAGAGAAAATAACAAAGATGATTAGGGATTTGGACGCTAAAACATGATGAAATGGTTGCATGAACTGGGCATGACTACTCTAATGAAGAGAAGGACTAGGAATGACATAATAGAAGTCTTTCAATATTTGAGAGGCTGTTACAAAGAACACTGGGACAACATAGTTTCCAAGACATCTGAGGGCAAGACAAGAAGTAATGGATGGAAACTAATCAAAGAGAGATCCAACCAAGAACTAAGGAAAAATTTCATGCCAGTGAGAAAAATTGATCAGTGAATGGCTTGATTTCAGAAGTTGTGAGTGCTCCAATACTGGAGGTTTTTAAGAATAGATTGGGCAGCTATCTGTCCAGAATGGTATAGGGCAGTGTTGGCGAATCTATGGCACGTGTGCCGGAAGTGGCACGCAGAGCCATTTTGCCTGGCATGCATGGCATCGCTCATTCCTCTTCCGGGTTTCCAGGACACACATGCACACCAGCCAGCTAGTCTGTGGGTTACTGGTGCGCATGCGTGCATGACAATCAGCTGGCCTTTAGTGCGGGTGCGCACTGGCCATGCCTTCGTTGCCTGCATACAGCCCCAGGATATCCACCCCTTGCCAGCCAGGAGCACTGTCACCAGTCACTCCCCGATGCCCTGCTGCCTGCTTGTCTCATCACTGCAACTGCCACTGTGAGGAACAGCCTGCAGCTGCGCTGCCTGGAATCCATGTGGGCTGGTGCAGGGGAAGGACAGATATGGCTGCCTGGACACTGCTCGGAGCGCGAGAGTGGCAGGAGGAGGAACCGTTGCTGCCTCGTAGCCAGCACAACCAGCCCACTGCTGCAGCCTGCCACCACCCTCCCTCCCCCACCAGCTGCTCCTGCCACCACTGGGGAAGGGGAGCGCAAGAACCAGCTCCGCTGAGTACAAGGGGGTGGGGGAAGGATCAGCTTTCGGGGGTTCCCTGTCTCCCCAGCCCAGCAGGCTGTCCAGGGGAAGGAAAAAGCTGCTGCCGGCTCCAGACCTGGTAGCCTGCAGCTCAGCCCGAGCTTTACAAGCCGCTCTGGCACAACAAGAATCAGCTGGCCCAAACAGCCCTGCCTCGGAATAACGAAGACAAGCCTCCCCACCCCCCCTTTCCACCTCCTCCAGAAAAGGGCTAAGCGGGTCACTCCCACTGCCTCCCCCATTCTTAATTCGTTGCAGTGCAAAGGGGGAAAAAACCCAGAGGAAGTCCTGCTCCTGGTGCTGCCAGGGAAGAGGCACCACAAGAACCACTGTTGCTGGGGACGAGGGGGTGCCAGCGCCAGAAGCAGCGGGCTGGGGCTTCAATCCCTTTCCCTGGACAACCTGCTCGGGTGTGAAGACAGGGAAGTCGCAGACAGCAGATCCTTCCCACCATCCTCTTGAACCCATCAACAGCAGTTCTTGGGGTGCCTCTTCCCTGGCAGCATCAGGAGCAGGACTTTCTGTGGGTTTTTTCCCCCTTCGCATCGCAATGAATTAAGAATGGGGTGATGGGGGTGGTGGCGTTGTCTTCATTATTCCGAGGCAGGGCTGTTTATTCCGCTGAGTACAAGGGGTGGGGGAAGGAACTGCTTTTGGGGCTTCCCTTCTCCCCAGCCCAGCAGGCTTTGTTATTCCTTCCCCCACCCCCTTGTACTCAGCGGAGCCGGTTCTCTACCCCTAGGCAGCCTGCTGGGCTGGGGAGAAGGGAAGACCCGAAAGCAGATCCTTCCCCCACCCCCTTGTATCCAGCAGAGCCAGTTCTCTACTCCTGGGCAGCCTGCTGGGCTGGGGAGAAGGGAAGCCCCAATCCTTCCCCCACCCCTTTGTATCCAGCAGAGCCGGTTCTTCCGCTGCCAGAAGCAGCTGGTGGGGGCTTCAACCCCTTCCCCGAAAGCCCAAAACAGGTTGCGGTACAGGGTGCACGAAGCGCATGTGGGGTACTGTGCATGTGCAATGCAGAACGTATGCATGGGGGAGTGTGCACAATGTGGGGCGCATGTGTGGGAGTGTCTTGTGCGCATGCGCATGCGTGGGGGTCGCATTGCATTATGAGTGCTGGCACGCGTGTGTGTTATCACGCACTCACACATACACTTCCAGCATGCAATGAGAAAAAGGTTCGCCATCACTGGTATAGGGTCTTCTGCTTGGGCAGTGGGTTGGACTAGAATACTTTCAAGGTCCCTAATGTGACTTATGAACAAATATTCTGTTAATGAATAACTCAGTGAGGGAAAGATATCTCATGGAAATGCACACTATTAAAGGAAATGGCTAGAAAATATAACACAGTGAAGTTTTTTCCAAAGTGTAGTTTAGATTTAAAACCACAATATATACCGATTTCTTACTGACCTAACAGTAGCCATTCATGAGCTCTGGAACTAGTCAATCTCTCTCTGGGGGACTGCATAATGTTGTCTGCCTTAAAGAAGATGATAGTGATCTTTCTGCTGAAAAGATCCTCACTGAGCACCAGTTATGACTTTACTTCAACCAAGATGTTCTCATGATCATGTCCTTACTTATATCCCAATCAGTCAAACTACCTTAATATGCTCTACATGGGCTGACTAGGAAGCCAGAGTTGTTACACAACCCAATCAATGAGAATAAGATCTATTCTGAACTTGGTGCATTAATTTCCAGTAAGCTTCAGCGACCAATTCAAAGTGCTGATTATCCCCTTTAAAGTCTTCATAGTGCAACACCAGGATGAAATATTCAATGCCTTGTCAAAATTGAATCTGCCTACCCCATTCAGTTATTTAGAGAACTTCAGTTGGAGGTTCCCATTCATGGAACAGAGGTCAGAGACAGGTATTTTCAGAGTGGTGTCCATATTTTATGAAATATTATTCCCTTGAAGATATGAAGAGGTCTTATTCTACATGCATTCAAAACACTAACAAAACAGCATTGATCCAACAGATATTTGGTCCTATGGATAATTTAACTGAATTGTTTCTATCATGTATTAGATTTCCATTAATGATTTCTCTTGATTATGAATGATTTCTAGTGATTTTATTTTGACTTTGTTGTAACATGCCCATTCCACTCGGGTTTCGGAGGCTAGAAATATTATTAAATAAATAGATAAATGTGGTCTTCTTACATCTTTGATTGCTTTCCTTCATGGCTATCATTTCAACATGTTAGAAATTTGAGAGCATGAATTATAGCAAAGCAGTCAACTATTGAATTAATTGATTATCCATTGCAATGAAAGCAAAGTCAGTGCACAGTATTAGGAATTATTATCTATCCATGGAGAACTACATCTACTTGGACTTTCTATTAAAAAGAATTGTCAATAACTAACAATGGACTGTGCAACCTTGGACAAAGGCACTCTTTTGTTCTTTCTTTCTTCATATGCTCTACCGTGACCTCAAGTCTACTCTTACATAATTAGATTTACTACTTTTATTACCATCAGAGCAAAGGGTCCAGCTAATCTAGTATTCTGAGTACAAGTAAAGGTGAAGGCAATTATCTTCTCTATATACAAAGTACCTGATCTCTCCTTTATGTCTAGTGAAATGGGGTATCCACAACTGGACACTGTTATCACTGTTATCATTACTAAACTGAATCCACAACTGAACAATCCACAACTGAAGCTATCTTGAAAGTGTCTCAGCTATAAGGGTATCCATCGCTGCTATCAACCTTGCTGATTCTAGTAATCCGTATTTTTATTTCTATTTTGACATATCATACTCCTGTATTATTTTTCAAAGTATGTATGATATTCAAATTAAAAGCCTGTTTTTAAAATAAATCCAAAAAGATTGATAACTCATGTTGTATATACAGCTTGACGTAACTAAAACACCAAGGTCATTCTGACCTGCCATGTAACAGAACATTGTTTGCTCTGTAAAAATGAAAGAAAAAAGGGAGGAACCAAACTGAGTCATGTTTTAGTCAGCAGTTGAAAATGAAGGGAATGTTTTGAGAAATAAAATTAAAAATACATTATAATAACTGAGGAAAAGATGATCATTAAATATGTCCTGTAGTTCAAACGCAGCTGGAACGCTGATTCTTCTCTTTTGCTAATCATTTATTTTAATTGCAGGGGTGCTAGGCTCTCTGTAGTTCAGAGGTTTTCTGACATCCTTTATTCTGACAAAACTAATTACCAGGAACAAAAAAACTGACCTTAAAGTACAGTTCATGGCACCCCTCAAAGGTACACTTTCCAAAATGTGCAGAAATTGAATGCAGTCTGAAGCTGGCAAGGATTGTATAACCTTTGTAAGCATTGCTTAGCCTGTGTAATATAGTCTTCTACTTCTATTTAAATTTCTTCTATGGTGCGTAGAAATCGCATTTGTCAGATGAGTGTATTTTAAGTTTTTATTAGCTTTATTTCACACAACATGTTTAACAAAAAGTCAATTTGACACATAAACATTTGGTGAGCCATTCATAAACAGCTCTCTGTAAAGATTTTTTAGAAAAAAACTCTTACCAATCCAAGGACATGATAAGTTAGGCTTTATTATATTATTATTCACAGCTGCATGAATTGGCTTTTCAAATGGGGAATAATTAACAGCAACTATTTTATATACAGTAGTTAAAGAGGGAGGATGAGGGAGAGAGCTTAATAATAGCAAATATAAAATCAATTTGTTGTATTCTTGAAAAATAAACCATTAACATTCAAGCCACTCACAAAATTTTAACTTGTGAAATTCTCCCCCTCTCCCTTTAAAATTAGAGAACATTTATTACCCTGTTTCCCCTAAAATAAGACATCCCCTAATAATAAGCCCAATCGGGCTTTTGAGCACATGCGCTAAAATAAAACAACCCCCCCTCCGAAAATAAGCCCTCCTTGAAAATAAGCCCTTCCTGAAAATATTTAAACGCATGTGCAGCCGGTCCCTGCCATTTCCTCTAGTTAGGGTTAGGGAGACAGAGCTGGAAATCAGGTAAGATTGCAAGAGATCTTGCTCCGTGTGCCCCAAATTAATAAGACATCCCTGAAAATAAGGCCAAGCACTTATTTCGGGGTTCAAAAAATTATAAGACAGGGTCTTATTTTCGGGAAAACACGGTATTTAATTATATATTTGTCTTAGCAATAGGACTCCTTTGGGCACAAGGCACATCTGGGATTTGGTTATGGGCATTCTTTTGTAAAATATGTGTTGAATAGTACTCACAAAATGGCATGGGGATATGGCAGTTAAAAATCATTAATACAGCAGAATTTTACCTGCTGCCACCTGCAGCACCTTTCTCTCACAGGATGCTCTTTTCTAGACAGGTTTTACAATTATAAACAATGCCCAAGGCCCTCTGCTGATTTGAGGACTTGTCCCAAGGACCCCACTGGACTCTCTCAAATTCCTTAACAAAAACAGCAGCATGGGATTTTTCTATCCAGAATTGGGATTTTATTAAGAGAGGGGAAATTCCTTTTCTCTCCTCATGGATAATTCAGCAAAACTAATAAAAAGAACCATTTCCTGATTCACTGATACTGTTTTATTACTAAATAGTGACTACCAATTTTCTATTACGTCTGTTTCCAATCATTGCCATAACCTAAAACAATCTGTGGCAATTATTTTTTTCATAGTGAATCAGCTCTCATTGGAATTAGGATAAAAGTGCTTGTGAAAAAAATGCTATCTTAGCATACCTACACCTTGTCTCAGTCATGAGCAAAAATGAAAGGAAGGAACATCGCAGAGGTATGACAGAAAGAAGAAAACGTGCCAGACCACGTTTTTGCCATGACTAGATATAACTGTGGTCAGGCTTATGTTGCTTTTCCCTGCCTCAATTTCCTGTCCACTTCTGGCTCATGTTTCTTTTCACTTGATGTTTATTTGTACTTTCCTCTGTCATGTTATCAACTTATATTTTTCTTCAGCTCAACTCTCTCAGTATTGTCATCTTTGGTCCCTTGCCTTTATCTCTCTGTGTTTCTCTTGTCCTTTCTTTCTCTTTCTTTCCTTGCCAAAAATCAAAAAGATTTCCTATTCACAATTATTTTACTAAATTGCAGTACAAAATAGTAGTCTACTGGCACATTTAATTTCCAAGATAAACTTTCCTTTGAATGATTCCATAAGTTTTCTTAGAAAAAAATTAAATCCAAATTCCTGTAAGATTATTGCAAATAGGATGGGGCAGAATAGCTCTGTGGCAGCAGAATTGAGCAGGATGAGAAGAGGAGTAGGGTTTTTTTTTTAGAAATAGAGGATAAATGAAAGCATGAAAAACTGAAAGGAAGAGGAAGGCTAACAAGAGTTAAAGCAAGTGAAGAGCAAGAGTGGGGAGGAAGAGGACAAAGAGATGGGAAAGACAGCAAAAAGGGAGTTATGAAAGAGGTGACAAGGAGTGAGATGCAGAGAAAAAGAGCAGAGAGAAACTACAAGACACAAATAAGTATGGAGATGACAGCAAGGATAGAAAGTCAGAAGTGAGAGATGACAGGAAGAAAAGATACAGATAGTAAACGTGCAAGAAATTATGATTGAGAGGCACAACAGACATGAGGTATGATAAGTAAGAAAACTACAGCAGTGAGAACCAAGAGATACAGTAACTGCAAGAAGAGATTATAAGAAAAGAGCTAGGGTTACCCTATAGCAGTGCTGGTGAACCTTTTCAGCACCAAGTGCCAAAACGGGAGCACACACACGTGCATGTGTGCGTGCCAGAAACGAGAAGAGCAGCCACCTGATGTGCACGCACGCACTGGGAGTATGATCTTCCGGTTTCCAGCACATACAAGTGCACTGGCCACATGGTCTTCTGGTTTCTGGCACACATGCACACGTGCAGTCCAGCTGGCTGGTGCGCATGCATGGGCCAGAAACCAGAAGAACAGCCACCTGGTGCATGAAGATGATCTTCTGGTTTCCAGAACACACATGTGCACCGGCCACCTGGTCTTCCAGTTTCTGGTGTGCCTGCGCACAAAGACCAGTTGGCCAGTGTGCATGCATGTGCCAGAAACTGGAAGATCATCTTCCCGGCATGCACATGTGCACCAGGCGGCTGTTCTTCTGATTTCCAGCACTCCCACATGTGTGAAAACCAGCTGGTTGTCCTGCTGGAACTCGGAAGAGCAATGGGCAATGGTTTGCATGCCCAGAGAGATGGCTCTGCATGCCACTTCAGGCACATCTGCCATAGGTTCGCCATCACGGCCCTATACAAAAAGTCAAGGAGAATCTGGAGGTATCTTTTTAACAATAATTTTTTTAAAACACATAAGCTTGTGGGAACTGCAGCTCACTTCATCAGAAATATCGGATGAATTTTGTAGACACCAGACAAAAAGATGATAACAATTGAACAGGAATAATAGGAACAAAGCAACTATTACTCAGCCTGCACTTAGATGCATTTGATATAGATTGCTGGACAAAGTTTTAAACGTTCATGCTAGAATTTTCTGATTGCTGGGAAGATTTTATTCTGCCTGTAACATTTGAAAGACTTACAACAATGAAGAAGTAAGCGAACACTGGATTTAAAAACAAAAACAAAAGAAAACCCCAATTACTTGGAATCATTTTCATATCCCTGACTAAATTATGGTTCAGTAGAAGAGGAAAACCTGAAGATTTCAGCAATACAAGTAAATCCCAAGTTTCAACATATTGCACAAATTCTAGGATAGATAGACAGATGATGATAGATGATAGATAGATAGATAGATAGATAGATAGATAGATAGATAGATAGATAGATAGATAGAAAAAGATGGGATGTGGTGCTAATAAAAATCCTGAAAAAAACTATTTGGTGAATCTTTGGTAACAAAGAAGTATCAAAATTTATTTAATGTTACAATCATGTGCAACTGGTACACTGATAAATTACATATTTTCATAATTATTCTACAGTATAAAAGCAAAATAATAATACAATACTCTGATAAATATATTGTGGTTAATGTATTATCTTTAATATTTATTATTTTAAAGTACAAATTTAGATTTTATATAGCATGAGAAAATCTCAGTGTATAACATATCTCAGACTGCACTATATTCAGTCCTTGAATTAATAAGTAATAACTAATTCTTTGTGCTAGTAATTAGCACTAGGATCTCTCAAGGGTAATACCAAAAATGTTAATTAAAAAAGGAAGCCATCTTGCCAAGGCTTCTTTAATCAAGTTAGGGCTAATTCACATGTGTAAGTATTCAGCACTCAGTTGCTGAACTTAAAAGGAAATGGGGTTAGATTACATCTCTGGGATGAAAAAAATATATATATATGAGGCCATCAGGGATCATGTTGTCTAGTCCTGCCCCTGTTACCACTATTTGTAAGCTATCTTGGAAGGATTTGTATCCTAACATATGAAATGTAATTTAATGCACTATGGGTGCAGAAATATGATCAGAAATTGACAGTCCTATGCCCTTCACCACATGCTTTTAAATATGTCTGTTGCAGAGATAGGGGTGCAGGTGGGATTTTTTAATCTAAATTTGAAAATGTTAGATGCTGCAGTTTTCATAGTTCCCACTGTGAGTTTGAGGAAGTGAAAGGGTTTTGGCACAGACCTGTAGATATTTTAGTTATGTAAGATCAGGCTTGAACTGCTTTTCTTGTGTTAGACTGCCTGCTTTAGTAAGTTAGAAGAACACATACATGTGCTCCAGAAATTGTGGAAGAGAATATGTTAGTAACATTAACCAGAACTTACATAGCAGGAAGGTTTATCTAATGTAACAGTTTTATATTCATACAGTTAGGTAACGATATAAATCATAGAAGACTAGTACATTGCATTATATATAATCAGTTTAATAACGTGTATATATTGTTCACATGATCTGTTTCTTCTATTACTAGAATTTTTAAAGAGCTCTTTTTGAAGAAAAATCATAACTGATTTATTCAATGTTTACATCTAAATCAAATAAATCTCAGTATGCTTATTCAGAAACATGCATTTCTGAATTCTGAATACTTATTCAGAAATATGTAAAATGTCTGGATAAGCTATAAGCTCCTCTGTTGTCAGCAAATTTAAATACCTGGGTAATAAATCAACTATTTGAATAAGACTGGAATTTACTGCAGCCAACAATACAAATTGCAGCTAGTTTATTGTAAATTTCCCTGCCTACATTCCACATAAAAAGGTTTGGTAAAAGGGCAAAATTCACAATGCAGTGACTCTGACTTACTTGCTGATGGGAACTAATCCTTATAGGTGGGAAATATTTCAGATGTGGTTCAATTTGTGTAAACTATTCCTATGTGGAAATGGTACATTCAAAATATGTTAGAAGATAAATTAGACTTGTACAATTCATTCACAAGTACATGTTTCCAATAGGCTGCAGACTTCAAATTATGTATAATGCTATATGTATTACTTTTAAATCTTTGTTGGATATCAGCTTTCTATTTTACACTAAAAAGTTGGTTGATTGCCAACAGAACTTTAATTTGACATGCTCTACAGATGACAAGGTCAGAGTTAAATAAGTTGCTTGATGCGACTCCAAGAATTTAGACTTAGGGAGTCTGGAATTGGAAGAGTCTGTATGTTCTATTGCCTGGGCAAATGGATATTATATATTTTATGACCTAGGGATCAAAATTTCACACTGTATGACAGTGGATTGAAGTTCTTTGTAACAAACAATAAAAATATGCAATTGTAGGATACATATGCCTATAAATAACTCTTGAAATTTACCCAGTTCTTGTGTGCAGTTGCATATTTCATGGTTTCAGATCACTTAGATTTTAATTTAATTCCCCACATTGTACAATGTCCTTTGACAAGATTTTCATGCATGTCTTGTTGCCCAATGTCGCAGATTGAGGCAATTTCTTAAAATGCTACAAAGTCATGATGTACGATATTTTGGAATTGTGGTATAAGATCAGATATTTCTTGATTTGATGAAATGATAACACTTGGTGGGTAAAATTTTCTAAAAAGCTATAAGCATTTTAGTCAAAAATAGATTAATATCATTAGATATAGGTATTTCCTGTGAATATCTAATGCTAACAAATAACATTTTGCATATAAGATTAACCAATTTTTTTTAAAAAAAATTGTATTTATATGCCGCCCTTTTCCAGAGACTCAGGGCGGCTTACAATGCGTTAAGCAATAGCCTTCATACTTTTGTATATTTTATACGAAGTCAGTTTATTGCCCCGACAAACCGGGTCCTCATTTTACCCACCTTAGAAAGGATGGAAGGGTGAGTCAGCCTTGAGCCTGGTGAGATTTGAATTCGCAGTAATTGCAGGCAGCTGGATGTTAAATGATGCCTTAGTAGGAGGCATTAGCCTCCTACGCCACTCAGGCTATATAGTAAGTTTGGTAGAAAAACAATAATCTCATGAATAATGAAGATTCAAATATATTAGGCTGGTAGTTTGGGGAGAATTGAAGGCAACGCTTTTTCCATTGTTGCTGCCAGATACTCATTTGTTTAGATTTAAGGAAAGCTGTCCCATAGGCTTTGAAAATCAATTTTGTCCTTCAAAAGAATTTCTGACTTCCAACTGTAAATTATCTTTCCCAATATTATTTTAATAAAGAGATTATCAGGAATATTTGTGTGGAAAGCAGTTGTATCTTATCCTTATCATGAAGAAAAGAACAGAGTGTTAGGAGAAGCAGTGGAATAAGGGAGGGATCTGTTGCAACTGCCTATCTCAACACTTAGTGTTGCAGCAGAGCAGAGAAAGTAGTAGGGCATATGAAAAATTTCCAATAGCCATGACAGATGATGAAGTACTTGTTAGTATGCTATATAAGCCATGTCTTCCAGCACAGGATAAGGCGTTAATAGGCATATGGTAACCAGTAAGAAAACCAGTACTTAAAATAAACCCAGGTCTTATCATTTTAAAGGTTTGTATCAGGGGTGAAATCCAGCAGGTTCTGACAGGTTCTGGAGAACTAGTAGTGGAAATTTTGAGCAGTTTGGAGAACTGGTAGCAGAAATTTTGAGTAGTTCGGAGAACTGGCAAATACCACCTCTGGCTGGCCCCAGAGTGGGCTGGGCATGGAGATTTTGCAATATCCTTCCCCTGGAGTGCGGTTGGAATGGAGATTTTGCAGTATCCTTCCCCTGCCACGCCCACCAAGCCAGACCACACCCATCATGCCACGCCCACAGAACCGTTAGTAAAAAAATTTGGATTTCACCACTGGTTTCTATGTACAATATATTTTCTGTTACAGGATCCAGATGAAGCATCAAAAGCCACAAAGTAAATCACACAATTTCAAAATCTGGCAAACCATTCAAAGCTCACCATATTTACTTGCCTCAAGAAAAGTGTCTTTCTGTATTTTTCTCCACAGCCAAATGTTCATTCTCAGCCTGATTTCTTAGCACATGACCACAACAGATTGTATTTCATTGATGAGTCAATCATTTGAAACTTGTCATTACAGAAGCCTTTATTCAAATTATTTTATCATCACACATTTTTATTTGAAAGTACTTTTTTTTCCCCATTTGGGTGGAAACAGCTTGGAAAGCCTAATTTAATTTAAAAAGTTTTGATTTTAAGGTGAACTTTATTTAAGGCTTTTTGGTGATTTGTTTTGTAACTTTACTGCATTGACTGTGTAACTCTAAATATACTTGCACGTACAAAACCTAGCTGAGGAGAAGCTGTGAGCTGTATTAAGAAAGCAGTGTAATCTGATGTATAATGAGAACTAAAGCTGTAGAATGAGGTTAGGATAGCAACACATTTCCATTCATAGTTTATCAACTCCTATCTTGCTTTGAAATTAAACTTTTATAGCACATTCCCTTCAGAGTCAACCTGTTAGGTGACATTTAGAACTGCTTTGATTTATATTTAGTTATTACAGATTTGCTCATAACTACTCTGCTAAATGATACTTAATATTTACTTTGAGACTGTAATATACCTTTTCTAAACATGTAAAATACATCTAAAATGTAAGTGAGAATTATGCTCAAATTGATCAATGAGATTACTTTAAATCTTATTGCATCATCACTGGTTTTTTAAAAAAATCATTATATATGCCCTGATCTATTGTTCGGATGTTATTTCTAAACCCATAAAGAGCTCTTCCCAAGACATCATCTTTTTTGGTAAATCGATGATTGGAAAGAGTAATTTCTTTCCTGCTGGTTATGTTATTAGTCCTTGGGCTCCAGGGAATTGGAGACATGGCTAGTTAGATCCATTACTGAACTGGCTATTTTTATCATCTCTTCACCTAGGGTTTGTATCTCTGTTTTCATAATATTTACATTTAATGTGGTTTTTATATTTTTATATTATGGGTTTTTATATGGGTTTGGGGCATTTTTGTGTGCACCCAGAGTCAACTTCAGTGAGATAGGCAGGTATAAGTTTGATAAATAAATAAGCCCACCTGTGCCAAATGTTCCCATTGCTGCTGTCCTACACTTCCAAGCAAGCAAACCAACAGCCTAAGCATTTCTAATGGCATAGAATAATTAAGCTTCCTAAAAAATATAATGAAACAGGAGGACCACAATATAGCTATCCAGAATGCCTTTCTGTTCCTGATCAAAATGTTGTAATGTTTACAGCTGCAGCTACAAGATTATTCAAATATGAATATTGTTGTAAAAGGTAAAGATTTCATGTTCAATTAAAATGATACATAAATCATAATATATATAAGGCTATTGATTATGCTATTTGTGTTCTGCCAAATTTAACAGAATTTACTGTTAATCGTCAAGCCACCAGCTCATACTCCATGTATGCATATGCTGATGGCACCCATTACAATAAATGAAATATACCTATATTACTTGCAGCCCTTAATATAATAGCTGTCAGTATAATAAGCATGTTAGACTTGGCTTATGGTGAGCTGAAGACCAGGCTAAAATTTTGCATTGTTGCAGTTCCATTGTCACTAGTTTATAAATCAAGAATTCAAGTGAGGAGTGTATAAACTGGAAATAACATCTAAACAATAGGACAGAATCACAAAGGGGCAAAAAATACGTTCAGGATAGAAAAATGCAGATTAAAAAATCAGACAATTTACAAAATGAAACAGAAACCTTTCTGATTCTAAGCAAGCTTAGATTTAGTTTCAACATATGAAGGTCCCCCAAAAAATTAAAAACCTTGGAAAATACTGATTCAGTAGAGAAAATTTGGCAAAAAGGTTTTGTCTCAAGCCTTTACATTTCTAGTCTAAATTCAGCTTGATAAAGAATGCAGGTTTTTTTTCTCTGTGCTTTTCTTTTTGTTTGTTTCTTTTGTTTCTTTTCTTTACCACATCACTAAAATCCAGAGAGGAAAAAAGCTTTCAATACTTGCAATACTTCAGTGTTCTTAGATTTCAACCATTAAAATCTTATTTTATTTCACAGGGAGGGAGCATCTTTTCACCGCTTAATAGGTATTATAGCATCTTCAAATGAAACACAGCTGATTTCTATTATACTTAAATATACATATGAATTAGAAATACAAACAATGATCCAGATACCATCTGTTAATTAGGTAATCTGATTTCAGACTTGATTTATTCTGCAAGAATAGCATTGAATAACTTAATAATTGAAACACAATACTTCCCCCCACTTCCAAGACCTAATAATATTGTAATCCTGCCTTGAAACTGGGGTCATTGTGACCTTTTATCAATGAAGCTCACATTTGAACAGTTTCTCACATGCTTGTTCCTACTTGGACAAAACCTCAAAATCAAATAATCATCCATGCTGCAGTAGATGATTATTAACTTAGGGAGTTCTTGGCTTCATCTTCAAGAAGGTTAAACTGACCTTAAATGACAGTAGAATATTATGGATGCGTACTGTTGTACTTCATGCAGAGTTTTTTTATATATATATATATATATATATATATATATATATATATATATATATATATATATAATGGATTCAATGGTGTGTTCTTATGAAGAGGCAGTTCTTCTCACTGCCTTCTATTTAACTGCCAAACTAGACAGCAAGGTTAATCCAAAACAGTGGGTTGATTATTTTCCATGCAGTGCAATTCCTGTCTTCCACTATACATTTCTATCAAATTTGTTACAATCATTCTCCCCACTTTCTTGCTACTTTCATTGTCAAATAAATAAAAAGAAGTTAAGGATTACAAAAATACTCACCTAAATCATACACTTGATTCTTTTGGGACATTTTGGGGTTGTGTTACAAAGTTTCGTATATGATGATATGAAAAAAACAGAATCAGATTGTTTAGGAGCACAAAAACCAGAATATGCCCTAATGTATTCTATAACTGCTTAATTTCAGGAATGAAGGAAGATTTTGTTAGATTTTTATTCATGTGAGTGATAGCAACATCCATTATTGGCAAGCAGCTAAAACACTTGCATGCCGTGCACATACAAATATAATGTCAATGTTTTCAAAAGACTAATATATATATTAATAAAACACTAAAAATATTCCACCAGTCCATGTCAGAATATGTAGAAAGACACAGCATATATTTACAGCCAGCCTAAGGAAAAAAGAGGATAATTTAATTTCCAAATTACTATACCACCAAAACAAGTCTTTTTATACATCTTCATATGTAGAGCTGAGGATATAATTAAATTTTTCACTAACCTCTGAAACATTCTTCCTTAGTCAAACTACAAAGGTTGATTATGACAAATGACTACTGCAGTTTTCAGGAACAGATTCTATTGCAAATAGTTCCAGCAAATGCACTTACTTAGATATGTTAAGAAATAAGAAGCCTTATTCAGAGAAGTATTGATGATGTGTTGAGTTTTGGGAAATGCAAGCAAGATTTCCAAATCATCAGAAACATACTGAGTAACCATGTTGGAGTAGTTTATCATAGTTATTAATGTTTATTTAGTTCAAACAATGTTGATGATTTCAAGATTAGGAAATCTATTATCTATCTATATCTATCCATCCATCCATCTATCCATCCATCCATCCATCCATCCATCCATTTATCTATCCATTCATCCATCATGTCTCCTTTAATTTATATGCTGTTTGGGGAGGGGTCCATGTTCATCCTGATGACTATTCAGACCAGAGACTTTTGAAGTGGTTTGGCCATTGTCTTTTTTCTTGGGGCTAAGAGAAAGTGATAGGTCCTCAAAGTCTCTTATTTTCTAGCCTTAAACCACTGCACCAAACTGGCTCTTTAATTCCAAAATACTATTGACATAAAAAGAAGCTATGAAAGAAGGTTCTTTGAATTTGACACTTCAGTATACATAGTGTGAAAATCTTCTTAAAAACAATTTCAAATGCACAGTCTCCACTAAGGGTGTAAGCTGAAAAATCAGAGATGATTATTAAAACCTCTTTATATAATGTTAAAGAATTTGATTGGAATTTGCATTATGCCATTTTAAATCATTGGTCAATTACCTGGAATTCTGTGCTAGATCTAGAAGTTGCTTTTCAGTGTTTAATGAGCAAACCTTTACCAGCTCTACCTGGACATAACAACACTGAGCATAAGAGTATGTGCACTAGGCATGTGCATTTGATTCTATTAGTTTGTATACTTCAATATTAGAAAACCTAGAAAATACAGCAATTGTTTCAGTTCTCATGATTATAGTAGCCCCCTCAAAGCAAGATCAGTTGCTGAATCAGGAGTTAGGGGTTTCATATTATATATATGTGTACACATTCAGGTTTACACATTTACACATTTAAACTTATTTATATACACATTCTACGGGATGCACTTTGATCGACTTTTATTTCCCCCTTCCTTCTTTCCACTGTCTCCGAGTTATATGAATTATATATGGACTAGATATCACATTCAATGGCAACATACATCCTACGTATTATATTCACAGATTTAAAACAATCCACAAGTAGGCCAATTTTATTTATCATATTGCTGAATAACAGGAACTGAATAATGTGTACAATTGATATTGTTGGGCAGGCAAAATTAAATCTCAAAACTTCCTGACTCGACTGCTGTTTTCTTAGGCTCTAATAAATTGCATATTTATTTTGTGTACATCTTATTTCATAAGAAATAAGAATTTCAAAATATAAATAGAGCCCTGTTGGATCAGACTCCTGGTTTATCTAGTCCATCAATCTGTTCTCCCAGTGTCCACCAACTGCACGAGGAAATCCACTAGTCTTCCAACAGATGGCATTTGGGGCAGTTCACATCAACAGCAAGACTAAAAGCCATTGATTCCCAAAACTTCTGTGAATTGGCCCAGTCCTTTTCTGAAGCCAAATTAATATCCAGCACCCTTGTGACTGGAGAAAATTCCAAAGTTTAATTATGTGTTGTTTAACAAATAATCATTTTGTCTATCCTGATATTTCCTAGGTTCACTTTCATTGAATGACTTCTGGTCCTAGCATTTGGGGAAGAAGGGGAATTGATTCTCACTCACTTTATCTACATAAAGATGCATATACACTTCAATCATTTTTCTCAATCACTTTCCCTCAAACTCACTTTCTTTCTAAAGCTAAAGACTAAAACCCCAAGTATCACAATCTTTCCTCACTGGGAAGCTGCTCCATTCTCTGGTTACCTTAACTGCCATTCTCTGAACCTTTTCTAGATCTTCTATAACCTTTTTTAGTAGTAGCAACCACCACACAATATTCAAGATATGGTTCTGCCATTGATTTATGTAAGGGCATTATAATATTAGCACCCTTCTTTTCAATTTTTATTGTTCCTGAAATGCTGCCTTTTTTAGTAGATGCATACCCTTTTATTAAACTGTTTACTATTACTTCAAGATAATAGTTGCTGCTCTCTTTGATCCCATTAATTTGTATGAGTAGTTAGAATTTTTGGCACCAATGAGCATCAGTGTACATTTGTTCGTACTGAATGACATCTATCACTTTGATGTCCACTCCCCTAATGTGCAGCAATTGTTTTGGAGCTCTTTGCAGTGACTTATTTTTCACTACTCTGCACAAACATTTATAGGACTGCTCTATATCTCACAAAAATTCTATATCAGCATGATATCAATGCCAATAATGAATAGACAAATATTAGGAAGATTTCAACTCTAATGGTGGACAAAATACCAAGTGTTGTCTCTAACATAAGTAAATATCATAAATTAATAATTTCCAGGTTCTCCTGGGTATCAGTAGTGATAAGGATTAATATGCAATGATTCTTATTTAATAATTGATTGTTGATTATATTCTATCACGTTAGTGACCACTTAGCTATTTTCTAGTATGACCTGTCCCTAACGTAGCCATGAATGTCATCCACTGTTATACCATTGCTACTGTAATAGTCCCTCCACTTTGCTGCTGGTTATCTTCTTATCTTTCCCTCATCTTTTCCAGAATTATTTACCTATCAAGGAAACTGATTCATTATATAAGGTGTCTAAAATGTAATAATTTGAGCCTTTATGCTTCAACTAAAAACTCTGGATTTATTCTATGATCCATATATTTGCTTTCTTGGTTATTCCTAGTCCACCAAATTCTGTACTGGATCTATCCTGTCTAATTCTATAACCCTTTTTTAAAAAGGTTTTTGGAGTTACTAAAAGTTAGCAATCACTGAAAAAAATCTATGTCTTCCAATTAGGAGTCATATTTTCAAATGTACAACATCATCTAATCTTTGCACCTCTTACACGTGGTAAAATTCTTTTAAAAATATTGTGCATACTTTATGTTTTAGCAAAAAACCCAAAACCTTTCACAGTGGATATTTTGCTTAGCAAGAGACATTATGCAATTTGACACAAGATGAAGGAAGCCTTCAGGCAAGCACAAGATTAGAAAGCAAGCTCCTATATACCTCTTGCTTCCTACAAACAAAGATAAGAATGACAGGGTTTAACACATTTAAAGTCTACCATTTTAGCTTTAATTTGGATACTTACTTTTAAAATATGACATAAAAAATAAGCCAAATCTTCACATGAGTTGAACTTGCTTGTTTTCCTATCCTGGGACAATTGTTGCTTATCTTGGAATGTTATTTGTTGTTAGTTTAAAAAGTTAGTCTGGCATATTGAAACCAAAGACCCAATGTAAACTATATTTGCTTTCTCCACAGTTGCTGCTTTTGCTGAAAGCCATCTTTGCCATGATACCTCTTTCTGTTGAGACTAGTGGATATATCATAAAGGATAGAAGAAAGTATGATATCACTATTAAATAAACATGGGATCCAGTCAAAAATATAGCAAACAACAAGATATTCTCCTCAGAAACTCACAGAAACAATAAAAATCTTTGAATCTATTTGATTAAATATTTTATATATACTTAGGCTTAAAGAAAAGTAAGTGTTTTTTCTTCATTAAGTGAATTGCTAGAAATATTTATAGTACATTTTCTGAAAACATCACTGAGAAAATATCATTGGTTTCATTGGTATGTCTTGAGTTCATCAAAGACCTTCAAAAACGTGAAGATTAAAAAATATGCAACCTTGAAGCATGACCCATTAATGTCCTTCTAAAGGCAATATATAAGAATAATTTTTTGACTGGAAGAATTCATCATAATCATTTAAGGAAGAGGTAAACTCTCATCAAAATTATGATACAATCATTGAAGATTTAGCCTTTTTTATTGGGTGATGAAATATCCATTTCATTTTTTTTAGATTCCAGACAATACTCACTTGCTGTCTGAGATAGGTTTTCCATCGCAGTTTTCCTAATAGATTTTTTTCCCCCTTACCAAATTAAATTGGACCACTTATAGACTTCATCACTTCATAATTCAGCCTCAGGAGTTATGGCATATTTTATTTTGCGGCTTTTAAAAACACTGTATGTCCAATCGATACTATCTGTAGGATTTTCAGCAGTTAAATTGCTTAATTTTCAGACTGGTTCTTCCTCCTCAGCCGATCATACACAAATACTCACCCAAAGTATTTATTCAGTCTGTTTGAATTATATCAAAATTTCTTTGGAGTGCATCTATTTTCATATCGTTTCATATGAAGTTTCAGGAGTTTGCTTAGGAAAGACTTTCCTGTAGGCCAGTGTGGCTTGGGCAGTGGCAGCCTTCCAGGTGGTGAGCTTTTAAGCCTGCAGCAACCAGCAACTTTATTAAACAAGAAGCATGAAAAGATTAGAAATCAGTCCTGCCTGGAAGCAGTATTCACTCTGTGTTGACGTATTTCTGGAGCTATAAAGTAATATTTATTCACTATAAGAAGCTTCGCAGTGCTCTCAGGATTGCTCATGATTTTGAAGGGAGCAGCAGGAAAAATGTTCACAGCGGATTTGTCATTTTTAGCAGGATGGATTTAAAGAGTCATTAGCCTTAGGTTCACCCTATTTATGTGAAACATCCTGAAATGTGATATTTTAAAAAATATATCATCCTTCTCGGGCCAGAATTTTTCCACTAACATTTCTTATCTACTAGAATTATTATAAAGACAGCGTATATTATAATAGCTGACGGTTAACTGAAGAAGAGAAATGCAGATTGTCATCCATAGTCAGCTCTGCAACTCCTTGGCTAGCTTTGAGCCATTCTCCTCTTTCTAACTAACCTTTCATCCAGAATTAGGAGGTTAGGCGTTTGCTTCAGATGTTACCTGGAATGCATGTTCATTAAGCAGAGCTGAGATGAAATATTTTCCCAATTTATACAGCTACTAGCAGCAGTGTCACAATATTCTTTCCCTTGGGTTGATTTTCTACACCATCTTCCCACCCCCGCCCCCACCCCCAATATTTCACTTGTGAAAATGCCTCCTTTGAATTGTCCTTTCATTTGCTTTAATTAACAATTGCACTCCTTGCCCTTAGTGATGTCAGATCAAGTTGAACTGATGGTGTACTGTTGTGGCATTTGCCATGAAATACTTATATTTCTCTACTGCAAAGTTGCTAATTTCTATGCTGAATTTGAAATACTGGTGAGAAATCGATGCAATTCCAGTAATAAGAAAATCCATAGGAAGAATGTGTGCTGTAAAATTGTTTTTGACTTCATTTAATAACAAAGCATACTTTTCTACCATATCTTATCTCCATAATAATATCTGAGCTAAGACACTTTATTTTTATTCTACTATAATGATCAAATTTCAAATTTCAGTGTAGAAGTTGGTTGAATGTATTTTCAAGTACACTATTCTAAGTCAATTTGAAAGATCATGGTTTATAAATCACATGAAAATAACTACATTTGATGATACTTAAGTCCAGTAAGTTTCAGCTCATGCCCAAATGGCTTATATTTGACAAATCTGATGTTATGTAAATTTAACATCACCAACCCATAATAATAATTCTGCCCAACTCTGAAATGTATACTGATAAGGATATGCAGTGGTTCAATTATGTTAACTTTTCAGATTGTATGAACAGTTGTATGGCTTCAAATGGCTCCAAAATTATAAAAATTCTCAAAGATTAGAAAACTGATGGCACTTTTATGCTATTTCTGTTCTGAACCCTCAAAGGCAGAGATAACTGTCTTTTATTTCTGTGCATCAATTTCAACATACTGATCAACCAGTTCTTTTTTCCCACTATTCAATAGGAAAATTTAAGAATGACATTCAATCTGTAGCTTACATTCCTCACTGAAGTTTATGTGATGTATGTTTCCCTGATTATCTTTTTAATGTAGATTGTTTGATATAAGAGAACCAAATCAATCTACCTCTCTCTCTCTCCCCCCCCTTACATTTTAAGAATATCTTCTGAATACAAGATCTAGCATCTCAGCATGACACTGCAGCAACTAAACTTCTGTGGGCAGATAGGAAAATCTATCTTGACTCTAGGAACTCCACCAAGACATATGGTGATTGAAAAGCCTACTGTACCAATATTCTACAGAACTTCAACATTGAAAATAGAAATAGAATATTCTGAGCAATTCTAGATACACCACTGCTGAATCAAGAATAAATTGGTTAACCTGCCAAATACTGTACTAAGTATGGTGCGAGCCAGAGATGGGTTTCAGCAGGTTCTGACCAGTTCTGGAGAACTGTAGCAGAAATTTTGAGTAGTTCAGAGAACCGGTAGTAAAAATTCTGACTGGCCCCACCCCTATCTATTCTCTGCCTCCCAAGTCCCAGCTGATCAGGAGGAAATGGGGATTTTGCAGTAATCTTCCCCTGGAGTGGGGTGGGAATGGAGACTTTACAGTATCCACGCCTACCAAGCCATGCCCACCAAGCCATGCCACGCCCACCAAATCACACCCACAGAACCGGTAGTAAAAATTTTTGAAACCCACCACCGGTACGAGCTCATACGAGTCTGAGCTTACTAATGGAATAGGCAAGGATTGCATGTACAGGAACTCTAAACTTCAACTAGCAGTGAAAAGAGCACACAGTGAGCATTCATTGAGCTTCTTCAAGAAGGATTCTACAAATAGGTGTTACTGCTGCAAGACTTCTGGTTATAAGTATTATCAATCAGGAAGGTAAATTGGCTGTGTGAAAGGTTATTTCTGCTATGTAAATTCCACAAAATTTCAGTCCAATTCATTTTCTCTCTTCCCAAAATTGCTCCGGGCTTTACACTTTGGGAGTAGTAAACTGGAATGCAAAATATAAGGAGAATGATTTACTGATCTCTTCCCTTGACTACTGCACCAATACATTTGTATTATAGCATTTAATATTATAGATTTTTGGTAGTATAAAAATTATTATTAACAAATATAAAAAATGTTAACTAAGGTTCCCAATGACAATCTTACAGGCCAGGGTCCAGCTTCCCAGTGTCCTGACAAATATCATGATTTGATTCGCTGGCATGGTGAGTTTCAATGATGTTTGATAAATGTTTAGTTTGTTCTATTGCGCTAATATTTGTTCATATAGTTGTTGAATATAAATTTGTTCTGATGTTTTCTATTAATTTTTGCTTTTCTATTGAGGCATATCATAACAAGTGATTAATTATATGCGATCAAGTCAGTGTCACCTCTTAGCAACTACATACTGTTCATAGATTTTCTCTGGAACTATCTGTTCCTAATCTGGTCCTTCAGGTTTTGGAACAGAACACCCACCAGTACTGTAATTGTGACCATTTGTATCATGTCATGGCTCAGGACTCAGAATCTGCGTATGATACTGCACAAGAAGTTGCAGCTGAACCTGTGATATGACACTTTCAGGAGGAACCACATGAATCTGAGAAGCATTATGAAAGACCTCTCAGTGCACACATCTAATGAGTAGAGAGTAGAGTAGAATAGCAAAGGTCTATTAGGTTGCTTGCCAAATAAAGAAATAAACCTCCTGATTAATAACAGCTGGTGCTGTCTAGTAAAATTTTTTACTACCGATTCTGTGGGTGTGGTATTCTATCAGAATTTTTATTACCGGTTCTCTGAACTACTCAAAATTTCTGCTACAGGTTCTCCAGAACTGGTCAGAACCTGCTGAAACCCAGCTCTGGTGCTGCCTATATAAGAAACTTCTCAGCATAACTAGAGCAGCCTCTAAGCAAATGAAGGAAGCACTCCAACAGGAGAGACCCAAGCCACCACGTACAAAGAAGGCTAAGGACAAGCTACAAGTTGAAGTTGTGGGAGGAATAAAGCCGAAGATTATTTGTGTTCAAAGGGATCTCCAGCAAATGTTCTCAAAACTTCAGGGCAGTCCAAATGATAATTAAATTTTTGTCTTGGAATGTGAACGGATTGAACTCTCCACAAAAAAGAAAGAAAATATTTCATTATCTGAAACAATTTAATAATGATGTTATTTGTTTGCAAGAAACTCATATTAGAGTACAAGACCAGAAATATCTGATAAACTCTAAATTAGGCACGCAATTTATTGCTTCAAATGTGGAAAAGAAGAATGGAGTGCTGATGTATATAAACAAAAAATTTTCAGCTAAGATTATAGAAGCAGATGAATTTGGGAGATATCTCGCAATTGAACTTTTTACATAATGGTCCAAATTTGTTGGTTGGAATTTATGCTCCTAATCAGCAACAAGAAAGTTTTTATAAAATGCTTCATTCGAAGATTTTAGATTGGAATTTTACATCTATTTTAATTATGGGTGATTGGAATGGAATTATTCAACCCAAAAAAGATAAAAAGACTCAAGCTAAAACAGCTCTTAAATTACCGCATGCTTTTTTTGACATGAAAGAGGATTTGGAACTGAAAGATATATGGAGGATTCGTAATTCAGAAGATTTGGACTTTACTTTTTATTCTGATAGGCATAAATCCTTCTCTAGGATAGACTTTATTCTGTTAACGGTGGATTTACTACTTAAAGTGAAGAAAACAAAGATATTTCCCAGAACATTAACAGACCATAGTCCGGTATGGATAGAAATTGAGATGGGAAAGAAAGAAAGAAAATCTTGGAAATTAAATGAAAATTTATTTAAATATGAAAAGAATATAAAGGAATTAAAGAACCACATAGTGGAATTTTTTACATGGAATTTGAATAAAGGTACCCCTATTGAAACAGTTTGGGACGCAGGCAAAGCATATATGAGTGGGGTACTGATACAAATGAACTTTAAACATAAACAAGATAGACAGAAAAAGAGAATGGAACTGGAAGAAGAGATAAAGAAAAAGGAACAGTTATTGATAAAAAAATCCAACAGATGGAAAATTACAAGGAATAATAAAACTTTTGAAAGATCAATTCCAAATGCTTATAGCCGAACAAACAGCAACCAATCTACAATTTGCAAAACATAATACTTTTGCTAATGCTAATAAGCCAGGCAGATGGTTGGCTTATACCTTGAGGAAGCAACTAACTACACGAACGATTGATTCTATTGAATATTCTGGGAAGGAAGTCTTTCAGCAAGAACTTATTAAAGAAGCCTTTTTGGATTATTACTCTAAACTATATGCTAAGGATAATATACATAATAAACTTATTGATACGTATCTTGAGGGAAAAAGAGTGTCTAAGATTTCATCTGTTCATAAGGAAAGAATGGATAGATTAATAACAGCGGAGGAGATTAGCTTTGCCATAAAACAATTGAAACCAGCAAAAGCACCAGGAACGGATGGGCTAACCGCAGTTTACTACAAAACTTTACAAGCTGAAATGATTGATTACCTTAAAGATTTATTTTGTAGTATACAGCAAGGTGGTAATATACCTCCCTCATGGAAAACAGCTTTTGTTTCATTAATACCGAAAGAAGAAGCAGGTCCAAAGAAACCAGAAAATTTTAGACCAATTTCTCTTTTAAATACGGATTATAAAATTTTTGCAAAAGTATTGGCCAACAGATTAATGCCAGCTATTCAAGAGGTGATTCATCATGATCAAACAGGATTTATCGAAGGCAGATATATGAAAGAGAATGTTAGGCAAATTATAGATTTGTTGGACTATCTAGAAAAGAATAAACAGATCCCTGCAGTGCTAGCTTTTTTGGATGCGGAAAAAGCCTTTGATCGACTGAATTGGAATTTTATAATAAAGACTTTGGAAAAAATGGACTTTGGGGCTCGTTTTATACAAGCAATTGCAGCAATATATCAAGAACAATTTGCACAACTTATTATTAATGGAAGTTTAACTGCGAATTTTAACATACAAAAAGGTACAAGACAAGGATGTCCATTATCCCCATTGTTATTTATTTTAACTTTAGAAGTCTTGTTGAATACAATATGTGACTCGAACTCTCTAAATGGAATAGTCATAAGGCAAGAGGATTACAGGACTAAGGCATTTGCAGATGATCTGGTGGTTACCCTAACACGGCCGATGAAATCAATAATCCAGTTGAAATTTATTATAGAAGAATATGGTGTGGTATCAGGATTTAGATTGAATCAAAGAAAAACTAAAATGATAACAAAAAATTTGACAATGATTCAAAATAAGGAACTTGAAAGTATGACAGGTTTTGAAATTGTATCAAAGGTGAAATATTTAGGAATACAAGAAGCAGATTCAAACATAAAATTGTTTCAAAATAATTATGAACCGTTGTGGCAAAAGATACAAAAAGAAATGCAAACTTGGAAAAAACTGCAATTGTCTTTACTTGGCAGAATAGCAGCAGTAAAGATGAATGTTTTACCCAGATTTATTTTTTTGTTTCAAATGATACCGGTGCTTAAAACTGATAACTGTTGGAATGGCAAAAAGGAGTGAATAATTTTGTTTGGAATGGGGAAAAACTGAGAGTCAAACTGAAAATTATGCAAGATATTCGTGAGAGTGGTGGCCTCAAACTCCCAAACCTTCAATTATATTATGAAGCAGCTGCATTGACACATATTAGTGATTGGTTTGGGAAAACAAAGAATGGAATATTGAATATAGAAAGCCACGATTTGGAATGGGGTTGGCATGCATATTTATTTTATGACTATAAAGTAGACAAAGTATTTAATACTCACATATTCAGAAGTGCCTGGATGAGAATATGGAAAAAGCACTGATTCAAATGGGGTTACAAAATACCGCTTTGGTTGGATCTTGCCAATACCATGTGGAATACAAATATTAAGTCACTCGGGGGGGTTTTATACAAAGATTTACTTTTTATTGAAGGGGGTAGATGGCAGCTGAAGACACTACAGACACTGTTGGACGATGGAACTACTTTAACTTGGTTACAGTATAATCAATTGCAAATGAGATGGAAAGAAGACCAAAAAATTGGAATAATGTTGTATGAAGCAGAATTGGTCAGACAGATAAAAGAGAAAGGACCGATGCATATTAAGAGAATTTATAATGTTTTGCTAGAAAGGGATTCAGAAAAAGAGTTGGTTAAAGACTGTATGGTTAAATGGGCACAAAATTTTACAGAACCAGTTATGATGGATACTTGGGAAAAAATATGGGTTCAGAATGTTAAATTTACACAATCGCAGAATTTGAGGGAGAATTTTTATAAAATGTTTTATAGATGGCATTTAGATCTTAAGAAATTGTCATGTATGTATCCTAATGTGCAATCAAAATGTTGGAGATGTGATTGTTTAGATGCTACATATTACCATATATGGTGGACTTGCAAGAAAGTGAAGGCTTTTTGGATAAAAATTTGGTGGGTTATGCAGAATATCTTGAAGAAGAAGCTACACTTTTCTCCACAACTGTTTCTATTGGGTATAGTTAAGGGTTTTACAAGGGGGGAAACAAATTTGATACTGTATATGGTGACAGCAGCCAGACTACTGGTGGCCCAATATTGGAAGAATATTGGTCCTGGCTATTATTGATCAGTGGATTCAGAAGATGGCCGGATTTGCAGAGATGGCGAAGATCTCCGCTTTTTTAAAAGACGATACACAAGAGAATTATGTGCAAGAATGGAAAAAATGGATTGATTATATACAAAATAAATATCAAACCAGAAAGTATTATATAGCTTTCAGCTGAACGAGACTAGATAAATATGATTATGTATATTAGTCTAAAGAGGATAGAATATAAAGGGATAGATTATTTTATGTTGTGTTTGTAGTTATAATAGCTTATAGTGGAAGTCCGAAGAGGGGGGTAGGGGTGGTTGGGTAGGGATGGGAGGGTAAGGGGAAGTGTATTTTACATATTTTAAATGTATAATTGTTGGAGGGGAGGGGGGGAAATGGGGAGAAAAATTTGTATTGGAAAACTTTTTCAATAAAAAAAAGAAAGAAACTTCTCAGCATTTATTCTCTTTGCTGGAAATAATGCCTAACCTCCAGCTTGAGTATAACTCCCATGTGTGAAATCTTCTTTGGCCCTTAGACTGGCTCATAACCTTGACTTGGCTCTTTGAAACTTTGACCTGTGTTGGATGCCTCTTCAAAACCAATTTTGCAGGCAAACTTTTGTTTTACTGACATTCCTTACTTTTTTATTAACTCTGCTGTCTGAAAGTAAAACTGATAATCTCGAAAGAAACTGTGCATGTGTGGTTGAGACCTGAAGCAGGACAATTTGCCTTGCTGTTGATCATCACCTTCCTCTTTTTCCTTGCATCTAGAGACACTTAGAAAGGAACAAGGAGATTACTAGAAGTCAACATGGATTTGTTAAAAACAGATCACACCAGAAAAATCTTGTTACTTTCTTTGATAAAGTGATTAAATTAGTTTAAATTAAATCAGGAAAATGCTGGGTGAATATAGTATGTGTGGACTTCAGTAAGGCATTTAATAAAATAGATTGCAACTTACTGCGGGTTAGACAGAACCACCACCAGATGGATTTGCAATTGGTTGAGCACCTACACATAACATATACTGTAGTCTTCAAAGGAACTACATCTACATGAAGGGAAGCATGAATTCCTCAAGTTACTGTATTGGGGGCAGTACTCTTCAACAACTATTAAAGGAGAATATTTGCAATTCAGCTCATGAAGGGCCTTTGGCTCTCTCTGAGCTTGCTTGTTTTCTTGCAGACGTTTTATTACCCATACTAGATAAAAGCTAGCACTACTTAAGAGTACAGTTTGCTATCAGTTTATATTCTAGTGGCTTGCTGTCAGTGTTGGTTGGGCTGTTTGCTGTTGGCTTCTTTGGCAGTTTCTTGACTGGGCCATTGTTTACTTGATTGTAGGTCTGATGTTAACTTTGGAATTAATCTATGCTGCTCTGGGTGCGGATTGCTGATAGAGAGGTGCTTGGGTCTTTTTGTTCCTTTTTTGGGCTGGATGATAGTCTCTTTTGTATAGTCTATAGATATTGTTAATGTCTATATGTCTATTGATGGCTGATTTGTCAGAGTAGCAGGCTTCTAAAAATTTCCTGGCATTTTTGGACTTGGCTTCGTCTAGGATTGTCACATTTTTCCAATTGAAACTATGTTTACATCTGTCTATCTGTTGTACTAGTTGATGCTTATGGATGCTTTCAGCCAGTCTTCTGCCTGTTTGTCCTACATGGTGGTTGTTGCTGTCTTTATATTGTATGTTGTTGATGGCTCCTGTTTTTTCTTCTGGAGTTGTTGGTCTTTTGGTCTGCTTAAGATGTTTTGAAGGGCTTTAGTTGGCCTTTAGCCTTCAACATCTTCATAAATTATTTAGATGAGGGCATAGAAGGGGAGCTCATCAGATCTGCTGATGATACCAAGCTGGAGGGAATTGCTAACAGAAGGATTGTGACAGACTTGAGCATTGGGCCTTAGCCAGCAAGATATGCAATTCAGTGGTGAGAAAAGTAAAGACTTGCACTTAGGCAAGAAAAACCAAATGCAGAGGTGTAGAATAGGTGGTACTTGGCTCAGCAGTAGTAACTGAGGGATCTATATATCCTAGGGAACTTGAGTATGAGTCAGCAGTGTGCTGCAGCTGCCAAAAAGGCCAATGCAGTCAAGATCATGACAAATGATAGTCCACTATATATTGCATAGTGAGATCACTCTTGGAATGTGATCTCATAGTGTCCAATTCTGGTCACTATGATACAAAAAAGATGCTAAAACCCTAGAAAGTGTGTAATGAAGAACAACAAAGATGATAAGGGGTCTGGAGGCTAAATTGTATGACGAATGGTTAAAGGAACTTGGTTGTCTGGACTAATGAAGAAAGGTTTTAAAGCTGATATGATAACTGTCTTCCAGTACTTGAGGGGCTGTCACAGAGAATAGGGAGTTGACTTATTCTGCAAAGGACTTGAGAGTAGAACAAGAAGGAATGGGTGGAAACTCATCAAAGAGAGATCTAACTTGGAACTAAGGAGGAGTTTCTTAATAGTGAGAACAAGTAATCAATGGAACAGCTTGCCTCCCGGAATTGTGGGTCTTCGTTACACTCAAATAGTTTAAACAGTTTAACAAGTTAACAGTTAATTTTTTTTAAAAAAACTGATTTCTGTTAAAGTTATGCTTCTCAATTGATAATTGGTCCAGTCAGTTTCAGCCCTAGGAAGGAGGCAATGGCAAACCACCTCTGAAATCCTTTAAGAAAACTGCAGGGACTAGTTAAAAAGTGTCTCAAAGGTACATGTATGCACCAATAAATAACAGTCTGATCAAGGAGCTACTAAGAACACTCCCACCAATACTGATAGGGCAAGCTACTCTATTTAAACAAAGAACAGTCCACCATTCCCCTCTGGCACTAAAGATGTTACCTAGCTGGATAATAAAACATCTGCAAGAAGGATTCTATAAGGTCATGTTTCCACAAGAACCTTTACATAGAAGCCTTTTTATGTGTACCATTAGTATCACAAAGCCATTGAATAGCTATATAATAGAGAATATATCCAAGTTTTCAAGCTCAACATATTCAAAAGATTCTTTTTTCTTGAAATCTCTTTTCTTCAAATATGTATCAGGAAAAACATGTTTTTTTAATACAAACAAGCAACAGGTATGCTCATCATTTCAGCTTTGTCAAAGCAAACCCATTTTAATTATTTTTTTGAAAAAAAAGCTATTGTAATTTTTTAGCGCAATCCCCTCATTTAGGCTCCTGTATAACCACAACAAAATTTTACCTGCAAAATAATTCAATGGACGTTTCCACAATCCTGTTTTGTGACAATGCAGCTTTTTGATAAATAGTGTCATAAATTTTACTAAACACTAAAACTTCATGCTAATTTTGCAACATTTGGAACCCCAAATACCAAGAAAGATCCAAGATGACAACTGGCTTACAATTTATTATAGTTGTCTTTCTCTTTGGTATATGGCATTTAAAAATCATAATTAAGGCCACTGAATCCTGCATAGGTCCTACAAAAATTAATGTGAGCAATGCACAACATTACTGAATCCATAACTTACGATAATGTCAATAAAACGAAACATAATTTAATAGTGCAGATTTGACATATACTGTAGGTGATGTTTCAAAGCCAGCACCTTCTTTCATGTCTTCTTGCATGTTAAAATTAATTGCCTGCCTGAAAACTTATGGGAACTATAATTCTTCAACTAGTCATTATAAATAGCAAACTTGTAAATACTTCTATAGCTTTCAGGGATCACTGACCTTGAACTCTTCTATAAAGTATAAGTACATAAGCAAGAAATCTTTATTAAGCAAGTCCTATATTTATATAATTTCTAGAAATTGGCAACATAAGGAAATGTTTTTTGATTGGTTTGAATTAAGATTGTCTTTCTGGGTCTATCTGAGTACAGGACTGGGGTACATTTAAAATACCATAAGAAGATAGTAGGACAAATTACTGGAGAAGCAAATCTGCTCTGCAAAAGCTTAAATAATGTAATTTGTTCAAGAGAACTGATGGATAAATTATCCTTTTCACTGGTTACACAAATCTACATAATGTAATGTTTGTAACCTTTTATTTTATATTTATTTATTTATTTATTTATTTATTTATTTATTTATTTATTTATTTAGATTTATATACCGCCCTTCTCCCCGAGGGAGAACTGGGTAAAAGTGCATCATAGGGCAACAATTCTTGAATCAAGATACCTTGAATATGTCTAAAATCAAGGAGTCTGATTCCCATGCAACTGAAATTTGACAAATTTTATAAAACATTATAAAATTATCATAAAGCATTTTATGACATAATATGCAAAATGTCATAAAACATTTCCTGTGGTCAATGTCTGATATATGACTGTGCTACACAGTTTAACCTGAGCTCCTTTCAAGGCAGATATATCTCTGAAAATCTCCCTGAATTTTAAGGAACTTTTCACTATTGTTGAAAGCTTCGAAGTATCTGATAAGGAAATGTCCTGAAGCATTACGGTTTGTTTAGTTGTATGTAAGTTCAGAACTCTGCCTCAAACTTAAATCTAATGTGTCCTCCTTCTTATTAGAACTTGATAAAAAAAAAAAAAGCTTGTGATTGTGACCCATTTAGTAAACAAGAGACAGATGGCCAAGAAAAGAGTAGTCTATTGGCTCATTGGTTCAAAAAGGCAGGAGGAAAATGTCCAGAATTTAAGCTTTAGCAGGATCGACTAAAATCTACCTGGTTTCCTGGGTACTGCTATATTTTGAATTGCTGTGTATGTATCATTTTCTCAGCAGCATTTCTCTGCAATGAAGCTATTAAGCTACACTTTTTGAACCTGCTAAGAATGCAAAACATAGGGAACTGATATAGTTAGTCCTGGTATTAAACCTTGACATGCAAAATTAACATGAACAGGAAAAATGCCATTGACAAAACATATACTACACTGCAGGGAACTGCCTTTGAGGGCATATCCAATTGGCTATTTTATTTTTACTTTCCTGTTAGTTCTTAATGACAAAAAGCCAATTAGTTAAGGGGGAAAGCTAATAACTAGCAATTTCCCTTCATTTTGTTTCCTGCAATGAAGGGATTTAAAAAATTAATCTAGTTCTATTTGCAAAGATGTTTATTATTCCTTGTAAATATGGCATCAAAATATAATTCAGCATGTGTATACATTTTTTCACATACTGTATATATAGGTGTATGATAGAATATTATTACTTTTTAAAATGTCTAGTTTTTTTAACATGCCTAGATAAGTATTTGTTATGTTGTTGGATCTCAAGCTCAGAAGAAATGTTTAATACATTAAAAATCCATCTCAGCAGAATGAACTTCAAAAGATCCTACTTGTACAGGTTATTCCCTTTTAAAAACTAGCATTCACTGGATAAGACTTCAATCATAATAGAAAGCAAGCATTCTAATTAGTAAATATTTTTAATAATGAAATTAACTTTGGCTTCTAGAAGCAACGCAGTTATTTTCTTGGTCCTTAGATTGTAGTCAATTCTAGATTTTGACATCCTCAATTCCTTTAGATCGATTAATATTTTTTACAAATGCTGTATATTTTCATGAGTTGAGATGGTAAAACAAGATAAAATGCTAAATCTCATTTTACTGCAGAACTATTAATAAAGTAGGACTGGGATTTCTGGTTGAAAAAAACCTAACTATCTAATTAACAACATAATTGTCAATTTTCTGTAACTATTTGCCATCATCCACTAGTTGATTAGACTTTTGCAACTCAGATTTGGTACTTCTAAAGAAGGCGAGGAATCTAAAATGTCCAGGCTATCAAAACTGCCAAGTATTTCATAATTTGTTTGAGAGTGTCTATATTGCAGAATGGTATTTTCACTTTTTAAAATAATTTTCTACTTTTCCTTATAACAATAATGATATTGTGCGGCTTGTAATATTGCATGAATCCAGCCAACTCTGTTTTATTTAAAAATATGGATGAAAAAAGCCTAGTATAATATTACACTATTCAAGATTTTTTTTATAATAAAACAAAATGTGTAGGAATAAGTCTAAGTCAAGGGTGTCAAACTCACGTCGTCATGGCAGTGCCGTGTGACATATTGGGACTTTTTTCCTCTTTGCTAAATCGGGGTGGGCGTGGCCAGAATGTGACGCATCCAGCCCGTGGAACAGTTTGACTGCCCTGGTGTAAGTGAATTTAATGAATATGTAAGTAATATCTTGTATAGATACCAAAGATGAATAAAACTTATTGTAGACATAATTATTTCATACATAATGTGAAGAAGAGTTTGGAAGAGGTCTAGATAAGCAGTGATGTTAAGGCAAAACTTTAGAACAGAAACTCAACAGAATGAGTAGAGAAGTCACAGACTATAGCTTGACTAGTTTACTAACACATATTTACCAACACTACTTATTGTCACTAAACACTAGTTTAAGGTTGTAAAGCAGTGCAACTTAGTTTTTTTCAAACATTGTGGATCCATAATGTGGTTTCTTTGGTTGTAGTTGATGTGTAAGTTCGTCATTATGATGTAATAATGTGATTTAGTTGCAGGTCAGTGAACTTGAGGTAGAGAAATGTATTGCTTCACATCCATAAGTCAGAAATATGACTAAGAGATCAACCAACCGTTTCCCCCAATGAAGATTCTTCTAACATTCTCTAGATGTTCAGCCATACTGTACATCAGGTGGATCAGTCTTTAGAATCTAGCCTAGGCAAACAGATGCCTGCTTCAAAAAGCTTCCATCATTTTCTAGATGCTGCTCATTTCAAAGCAACTGGTAAACGTTCCCTAGCAATCATCTGCATGTTGAGTGTGATATTTTAAAAAAAATAATAATCAAGAGTATGATAAGAGTTAATGAAGACCCAGACAATCCCCTGCTGATCTGGTAATGAGTAAGCAATGTAGCTGAATGTCAATAGCTTGTTGTGAACTTGGGTAACCCAGCTGAGTCCTGCTGCTTGCCTGAGCTAGAAGAGCTAATCAGCACGACCTCTCTGACCTTCCTGAGGCTCAGGCTGTGTCTTGCATTCACAAGTCTGCTTGCATATGATTGCTACGTGCACCTTGGACTGAATATGAAACCATTTTAAAATGATATTTGACTGTGTCACTTGCTGAATGTAATCTAATATAGTTAAGTCAGTAAGTCTATGATGTACTCTATACCATGCAGTCATTCCTGTCTAAGCAGCACGTAGAATCATCACCACCTGGGAAATCCTTTTAAGATTTCCAGGACCGGCAGTGGCATCCAACCTTCAACTGTTATTAAAAGAACCTGGTGATTGTATAACTGCTTGTAACAGACCCTCACTTCTCCAGGGGGTTAATTTTACCAAATGCCTATATGATTCTGAGCTTCACAATTTCTTTATATTATTGTTTACCCTTCCATAAGTATTTAATAATTTACTTAATTCTTCTACAGTGCTTCATTTTTCATGTTTGTTAAAAGGATTTTCATATTCAAAACATATTTCAGTAGCAACAGTAAAGTTGTCCCTCATTTTCCCCAGAATACTAGAATGCTAATTAGTTTGTAGCTAATGATTAGTAACTCAATTTGCTTTTAATAATGATTTTGCATGAGCTGCAGACTGGAACAATGTTGTTTATAAAGTTCCCAGAATTTAATAATTATCTATGTTGGGAAAAGATGGATGCAGAAATTCATTTTTTTTTTTTGGGGTGGGGAGGAGGTCCCCAGAGTATGTACGTTTTCCATTTTTTTCAATTTCATATTATAATTCATACAACTCTTAAACCATAGTTTCCTTCATCATGGCCTATTGATTAAACTAACTGAGCTTATGCCAAGCTATTACCAAGAAAGCCACATATCATCCTAAAAGGTCTTCAAGAAATGTTGGAAATCTGAACTAATAATAAAATTAACAATAGAAGGCTGCCGATTAGTAACGGACCTTTTATTTATTTATTTATTTATTTATTTACTTACTTACTTACTTACTTACTTACTTACTTACTTACTTTGTCACATTTCTATGCCGCCCAACTCCCGAGGGACTCTTGGCGGCTTACAACAGAGAATAAAACAATGCAACAATATCCCATACAAAAGTTAAAAGAAGACATTAAAACATTAAAATGTTAAAACGTTAAAACACATACACTCCAATTTGTGGCCGGGTCTTGCAAGATCACTATAACAAGATCAATGGCTCCAGGGTTGCCAGAAGAGCCAGGTGTTCACCGCTTTCTGGAAGGCCAATAGGGTGGGGGCGGTCTGGACTTCAGGAGGTAATTGGTTCCAGAGAGCCGGGGCAGCCACAGAGAAGACCCTCCCCCACGGGCCTACCAGCTGATATTGTTTAGCTAATGGGACCCGGAGGAGACCGACTCTGTGGGATCTTACTGGTCGCTGGGAGCTATGTGGTAGAAGGCAGTCTCGGAGATAGCCTAGTCCTGAGCCATGTAGGGCTTTTAGATGTTTGGAGCTATAACTCCTATCATCAGTGAAAATTTGCCATGCAAGCTGATGCCTAAAAGATCTATGCCTAGCATGTGTTAAAAAAAACAGAAGTATGGGTGAATTAATTTAAATTGGCAGCCCATGTTCTTTTAACATCATATACTCTATTTTTCTCAGCTGTCCTCAGTGTTAAGCACATGGACAATTGGTATAGTTGATATAATACAATAGTTAAAATAATGAACAATGGATTACAGAATCCTCAGTTTTAGTATGCAAAAGCACATGATGGCTTCAGATAGGCCACCTTTCTTAGTCCATCTTATCCAGTTGCTGAAATTATCACATCAATGTGTCAATGCACTAATACTATTAGATTATTAAGTATAAAAGCTCAGTCTCTTTTTGAAATGAATCTCTTCAAATGATTAATTCATCTGTTGGATAAAACAAGGTCATTCACTCCTGTAGCCCTCAAAGGCAGAAAGAAAGAGGAAAAGAGGCTATTATAAAAACAAAACAGAACAGAGTTATATAAGATTTAGAATTAAGGGATACGGCACTGGAGCAAAAGTGTAGCTGGAACAGACTCTCATTCTGTAATGATGTTTCATGCTGCAGCAAGAGTCAGTTTATTTTTCAAATAGGATGCTTCATAAAGTGTGTTAGCATGAGGTTACACATTTTTCCAAGTGTTAAAGAGCTGTATTCTTCTGAATATTCACAGATGCTTCAAGAAGATATAGCTGCTTTAATGATTCAAAGGAGGATGCTTTGTCATGCTAACATGCTTTGTGAATTGTTCCTTTTGAATGCTTCAAATAGCCTCAGTTCAAAATATTTAAGGGACAGCAAAGCATCTTAAAATAATATCTGAGGAGTGAAAAAAAATAGTTATAGAAATGTGTTGGAAGACATAGATTTATACTGATGCATCCTCTGTTGCAAGGTTTTTTTAATGAAATGAAACAGCTCAATTGTCTTTGTCCAATTGGCCATCTTGGCTTTTCTTTGGGTGTCCCATGTCCAGATAGCATAGATGGGAAGATAGGTTTACATTGTCATAGTACCTTGAAATTAATAAGCTAACCATCAGAAGACTGCATGGATTTGCTGGGACAAGTCTTGACAGATATATCTTATTTCGTTTTTCTTTAGCAGATGGTAGGAATGTTGTAAACACAAAGCATGAGACAAGGTACTCAATTACATGCTGACCAGCAAGCAATTGTCTTATTCATTCATTTATACATACATTCATTCATTTAAATTTCTGATCTTTAAAGGATGTTTTTAAGATACTCCTCTCTTTCCTTCCTTTTGCCTTTATTCTGTTAAATGAAATTTAGCCTTGATTTGGATATTATCCTCAGATTTACATTTTATCTTTAAATTATATTTGTCTTTTTGTGTTAGGAGTTCAAGGTCATTTTGTTTATTTTGCATATCCTGAGTGTTTATGTATAGGTAATGATGCTTCATTACCTAAGCATCATTGCTCTATGCTGATTTTGTGGCTGAGACAGTTCAGTGTCCTGTCCTGTCCTGTCCTGTCCTGTCCTGTCCTGTCCTGTCCTGTCCTGTCCTGTCCTGTCCTGTCCATCACAGTGTGATGTAAGAGGTTCTATTTCAACAATATTCCAACTTTTTTCCTCTTTATCTGAGGTCCTATTCTGGAGTTTTATTACACTACCATCCATAAGTGCCAGTTTATGGTCCTCTTAATTAAGGTCATCAAAAACATGCTTTCCAGTCATTGTGAGGTGCAACCACCTTATTCCATTGCTTCATCATATAAATAACTAAGCCAATCCTTCCTATCAATTATATTTGCTTACCAAGTAACTGGTTTAGAGCATTTGTTTTCTCTTTAGGTCTTCTTTCATAAATCTAAAGATGCATGAAAATGCCATCTGAACACTAGTTTCTTTCTAAAATAGTTGAAGTTCATGGTGATACAGTTGTTGCCTTTTGTAGTATCATCTATTCTCATATAATTTTCAGAAAATTTTGGAAGTTATTCATTATCCTTACTCCTTATTACCTTTCATTAGTCATATCTTGTTCGCATATTTTTTAAAAAAATTGTATTGAATAGAATAGAATTCTTTATTGGGCAAGTATGATTGGACACACAAGGAATTTGTCTTCAGTGCATAAGCTCTCAGCGTAAATAAAAGCTATAAGAGATAAATCATGATCGTGGTCATCATAAAAATACATTCATCATCAATCATAAGATACAACACTTAGTGCTAGTCATAGGATACTAAAGCAATCAACATAAATCATACTAGGAATCTAGATAAAACAATATAAATCGTAAAAATATAAGCAACATAGTTATAGTCATAAGTGGAAAAGGAGATAGGAAATAGAAAAGATGAGAAGAATAATAGTAATATAGCCTTACTAAATAGTTTGACAGTGTTGTAGGAATTAGTTGTTTAACAGAGTGATGGCATGGAGGAAAAAAATTGTCCTTGTGTCTAGTTGTTCTGGTGTGCAATGCCCTATAGCGTCGTTTTGAGGGTAGAAGTTGAAACAATTTATGTCCAGGATGCGAGGGGTCTATTGATATTTTCACAGTCCTCTTTTTGACTCATGCAGTATACAGGTTTTCAGTGGAAGGCAGGCTGGTAGCAATTGTTTTTTCTGCAGTTCTAATTATCCGTTGAAGTCTGTGTCTGTCTTGTTTGGTTGCAGAGCCAAACCAGACAGTTATAGATGTGCAGATGACAGACTCAACAATTCCTCTGTAGAACTGTATTAGCAGCTCCTTGGACAGTCTAAGCTTTCTGAATTGGTACAGAAAGAAAATTATTTGTTATGCTTGTTTGATGATGTTTCTGATGTTAGCTGTCCATTTTTAGTTTTGAAATATTATAGAACCTAGAAACTTGAAGGTCTCTACTGTTGATACTGTGTTGTTTACTATTGTAAGAGGTGGTAGTGTAGGTAGTATAGGTAGTACAGGTAGTATAGGAGGGTGTCTCCTAAAATCTATCTTGTGAACAGTACCTTTCATTAGTCATACCTTGTTGGCATAATTTTTTAAAAAAATTGTATTACTTTTATATACTAATATTGAAGTGATTTTTACAAGTGTGTTCATGCACAATTAAGATTTCAATAGGTGAGAACAACTCTGGTTTCAATTCAGTTATGACACTCAGTAAATGCCTTTGATTTGTTACTAATTGGTTTTCACTAATAAAAACTTTGTTTTAACCAAAATTGTTATTTGAATAAAGCTATGGTTGAAGAAACCATGATTTAGTATAATGAATGGAGCCAAGCAATATTTTTTAGGTGTTATGTTTAAGTATTGCTCTACAAAATTGTTATTGTAATATAATGGTAGATAAGCATATATACAATGAAAAAAAAAGAATAAACTGACTGGGTAAGTCATAAATTCTGTCAGGAAAGTATTTATTTTTTTTGAACTTTTTTTTTATTTTTTAAAACACATAAACATACAAAAATCTTTTCAGAATGAGCCATTGATCCGGTCATAAGTAGGTACAATTACTAATTCCTCTAGGAAAGTATTTATTTTTATTACATTATTTATGTAATAAATAAATAAATATTTATTTTTATTACATTATTTTAATCTACAACTGAATTATTCTCAAATAGCTTTCAAAAAGTCAACTAAAATTGATAGAGAGGCAGTTAAGTTCAACTCTGAAAGAAATATTTTTATTATTTGTTTGTTGGTTGGTTGATTGGTTGGTTGGTTGGTTGGTTCAATTTATATGCCGCCCTTCTCCGGAGACTCAGGGCGGCTTACAATGCAATAAGCAATAGCCTTCATACTTTTGAATATACCTGCTTAGTAGGACTTTTGGCCCCTCCTAAGCAGTTCTCTTTTTTATACAAAGTCAGCTTATTGCCCCCACAATCCGGGTCCTCATTTTATCTACCTCGGAAGGATGGAAGGCTGAGTCAACCTTGTTGTATTAGATGTATCCTCTAATAAATTATATGCAAAGAAATGCTGTGGAAGAAATCAGACATATAAGGAGTCTGAACAAAACAGCAGCATTGTAACATCTTGTAACACTGTTGTGTTATGAACAAAATTTAGGAAACTGGATAAGGGAAACCTAAAATATGCTGATGTAAAGCCAGAAAGATGAACTCAATTTTTCACGAGCACTTCTTTTCTTTTTCAGTCTGCAGTACTGTGTAGAAAAATAATTGTTCTTGAAAAGATTCTTTTTCAGGATTTAAAACGAATTACTTCTATTTCTCTTTAGTTTACTATTTCTTTCTGCCTTAAAGATAATCTAAGCAAGCTAACTAATCAAAGCACTATGGAAATAAGAATCTGACAGCTGAGTGGTATTTGGCACTAGTAATTGCTGAATGGATTGGAACTGAAGACTGTTTTTCACTGGCTCATAGGAGTTAGCAAAGATGAACTGGCCACGATCCAGTGCACAGTTTTAGGTCCTTAGGTCCCATCAACAAGGGCTGCAGTGTCATCAGAATGACAAGAACCACATGGCAGTCAATGGAAGACACTAAATATCGAAGGGTGGTTTTTAATACAAACACACACAATTCCTGGGGGTTATTATATTTCTTGTATAAGTCATTCTAATGGCAGTCATAGCAATAGCAATAGTACTTTACAGCCCTCTCTAAGCCATTTACAGAGTCAGCATATTGCTCCCAACAATCTGGGTCCTCATTTTACTGACCTTAGAAGGATGGAAGGCTGAGTCAACCTTGAGCCGGTCAGAATTAAACAATACTGCATTCTAACCATTGCGCCATCACAGACATATGTTTAGAATATTTCTATTTTTTTCCTTTTTTGTTGTTATGCTTCCCATCTTTACTTTTTGTTTTGACTGTCATACAGGTAGTCCTCAAGAAATGACAGGTCATATAACAACTGGTCAATGTTACAATTGACACCCCAAAACTACATGCAACCCTGTTTCATAGTTATGATAGCTGCAGTACCCCCAAAGTCATTCACTCTTTTGACAGACCATGGGGAAGCTGTAGTGCCCTCAACTCTCTTACTCTCATCCTGCCTGATGGGATCCTACAACACTTGGGCCTGCTCTCCATGTCTCCTGGAAGCAGCTGCCATTTTCAGCGCCCTGACAATTCCTTGCAGAAATTGCAGCTTTTTGACCCATCAATTGGCAGGCAGGAGGCTGCATACCTCTCATGGTTTTTTCAAGGTTTTAGGAAACCAGCTCCTCTCTGTATGCGAAAATGGACGCTTCAGGATGAACTTCTCAAAACCTTTTCCTTGCTTTAACTTCTTCCCTACCCCAGAAAGCCACAGTTCTTAAATAAAAAAACCCCAAAAAGCTGGGAGTGGGTTACTTGTTGATCTTTCTGCCCTCCCCCAATTAGGTGCAAAAACTAAACTCCTCTGTTCTCTAATCTTTTATGTCTTTTAAAAACCTTACCTTGACTCCAGGCAGAAGAGTAGAAGAACAGAAGCAAGCAAGGGAAGAAAATCTTTCTGCAGCTTTTTCCTTTGAACAGGAGAAAAAAACCCCATTGTGTTTCCAAAGATTTAGTGGACTAGAGACTTGTGCATCCAAATGGAGGAAGCTGGATCTTTGCAAAGTTTAGCTGTTCACCTGACAGCCTGTAGAGGCAGCCTACAGTCTAGACTTTAAGTCCTAGCAGCGCTGTACATGCCTTTTTACTTTTTCTCACTAAGCTTTTATCTTTGGGGCATCTCAAACATCATGTTATCAGCCATTCTGCATAAGGAATCCTTTAGTAAAGGCAAAGATGCTACTAACTTAAAGGGGCCTGTGCAGATTTGCATGTTAATGATTTGTTTGCAATACCGTAATAGGGTTCTACTTATTTACTAATTGAAAAGCTAATGTCAGTGAAAATGCCAGTTTGTTAAATGAGTTCACCATTTAACCTATGTTATTACACTGAAGGCTCAGGAAGGCTTACCACGCTGGCTCAGGAAGGCTTACAATCCTGGCTCAGGAATTATGGGAGTTGAAATCCACTAGTCATAAAGGGGCTATAATTCCCACCCCCCCACCCACACCCACACCCGTTTAAAGGAACCAGCATTTCGAAAATAGACTATGAAAACTTTGTAATTTTGGTAGGAGGGGCACTGGTCAAACTGTTTTATAATGTTTGTAATATTCATATCTCGATTTTATTCAAGGAACTCAAAGCAGAGTACAAGAGGAGAAATTCATTTTATCCCTACAACAACCTTTTGAGATACATAGGTCTGTGAAAAATTAATATTATCAACATTAGTATCATCTACATTTATTGCACACAGGAGGCATAAAATTATTAGCCTAAGACCAATGAATTCTATTGACCATTTAATTCTTGGGGGCGGGAAATAAGGCCTAAATTTGCAAACTGCCCAGGTTGTTTCCCGCTGTGCAACAAAATCTTTCAATACTGTAATGGTTTATAGGTTCATCTGTTTTTCTTAACAAAAATGATTGAATAAAATAGATTTCTCAAATGTATCTTGTTTCATTTGTTCTCTTATTGAATACAATGGATTTGAGATAACTGCATATCGCTTTTCTTAATATGACGTTGGAAGAATGACAGAAAAACAGGAATGGTATAAATCACAGCAGGACAACATTGTACCTATGCACTTTTAAAAGTAAAATAGTTCATGCTGAAATTATCACATGTGAAAATAGGAAGGTAAAAACTGAATGCCAAAGTCACTTCTTTCCAAATAATTAACTTAATTGATACAATATAGGTTTATACATAAGTCTTAACAATTATTCCTGGCAGGTTTTTTTCTTGAAAATTGCTGGAGTAGACTAAAATGCATGGAATAGTACTGGATTTTTGTGATTTTGAGTTATTCTAGTTCAGTGAGTTTAAAATAATCCTTAAAATATCAAATCAATAAGCAAAAAAATATGTTGACATAGGAGCACAGGAGTACATGTTAATTTGATGTATTTGACAAATAGTCAATAAACAGACAGACTTATTTTGCCATAACTTGTTCTAATAAGTAATTTATAATTACTAATAAATAAAAATAAATACAGCTTCTTATACTGTTCTTAAATCAGTCAGAGATCCACTGTGAGATAAGAGAAAAAAATCTACAGATGTTGACAAAACATATGGAGATAACACAAGAATGTAGCAGGTTCCATTCCCTGTTCACCCTCAATAGCTTTGGCATGTTCATAAATAGATATGCAAGCAATTGATCAGCAGAATGATTTATTATGAATTGTACAAATGGATCTTCCCATTGTACGAGCATTTTAAAATCAATTGTTTTTAATGCTAGATGTCATTGCACTGAGTATTAAGTTGAATATTTAATATCAAAATATTTTTAATATTGTCTTCTGATATTCAGTATTTTATCTTCTGCTTATATCAAACATTTGACACTATTTATTTTGAGGATATCTAGAAAATTAAAAGAAATGCAATGGTTTTCAAATATATAGAAAACAAATCTTGATTCAACTAAATGTAGGTATAGTTCATTTTCAAACCTTACAAAGAACATAAAAAACTCAAGATCTCTCTCCCTCTCCCTCCCTCCCTCCCTCCCTCTCTCTCTCTCCCTCTCCCTCCCTCCCTCCTTCAAAAAATGTCTCTTCTGTGTGGGTCCAGTAAAATCCACTGACTATGGAGAGTGACTTTTTCTTTGGTTAATACAGAACATTAGATGAACAGAGACTAAATCATTTGTGTCAGGATGATATTAGTAAACTGAAGGTCACTTTCCACATACTTTAGCATGCCTTGGAGGCAATACTGATAAGGAGAAAGACAAAAGGACAAAGACAAAATTAACTTTTAATTTCTCACCAAAGGTACAGCTGACAGAAAAGGCAAGACTGAGACTGCATGCAACATACCATATAGGGGTGTATAACTTATCTGATTTAGTTCATCTGATACTGAGCATATAGTATTTATTTATAAGGATTTATATACGCTCCAGTACATAAGAAATATTATAAACCCATTTCATAGTGTTCTTCAGTGCCAACTCTTCTTGCCCTGAATTAGGTGATATAAACAAATCAGATATATTAATTTTCCTTTGTGGAGCTGTTCATGAGTGTTTTCCAAGAAAACATACTCACATGCTGATAAAAGATTTTACTTAACATGTGACCTGATTTTCTTTTACTTAAAGAAGTACATTAAAGTCACATTTTCTGTCATCATGTATTTGTAACTATTCTCCAGAATAAATACATTAAAGGAAAATAGTTACTTTGAACCTGTTTTATTTCTATAAAACTGATTTTTTTTATTTTCTAAACACTGACTACATAAACCAGGAACCTTCCTGAAAGTGATGCCTTCCAGGTTTGTTTATTTATTAGAATTCTGGACATCAAGTCTACATATTTAAAGAAAGATTGAATATATGTGGGCAACCTGATACTTTCCAAATGTTTTAGATTGCAACTCTCACCATTCCTTGTCATAAACTATACTAGTTAAAGCTGATGGAATGACAATTCAAATCACCTACAATAGGAGTTTTCTAGGCTGCAGAATATTTCAAAAATATCATAAAATTTCTGATCAGGAGACAGAAATCTAGTAATAGAAAATGATGGTTGGCTTGGTGTCAGTTGCTTAAGGTTGCACTGGTTGGAGTAGCTTATAAATCTAGTAAAATATGTGAATAAATTTGTACATCAATTTAATGTGAGCTAGGTTTAAAAAAGCACTTAATTGTAACTGAAGAGATGAATATCTTCTATATAATAATTATGTATTAGGTTGCTCTGCAAGAGCCTTTTGTAGGCATCATGTCTATTTGTACTGAAAGAAGTTGAATATATTTCCATAGGTACACTCCTGGTGTAATTCTGTGACACTATTGTGTTTATATGTGACAATAATGAGCAGTTATTTGGGGAAGAAGGATAATCTTATAAAAGATAGTTTGAAAGTATGTTTTGAATTTAGAGACTACTTAAGTTTCCAGTTGAATAGGAATGAAAAGAAATATGACATAAGCAACATAGAGAATTTTTTCCAGAGAAATAGCCATCATCTGTTGCAGCAAAAGCAACAAATAGTTTCAGAGTATTATAATAATGAACCAATTTATTACAAAATAGTCCTTGGATTACATTCCACTTAATTCAAGTGGATTTTGTGTTTTCCTGAGATAGAAACATTTGTATATATGCATACAGATTCGGAAATAGTATATAGTGAAATTGGTGATAAATTTAAGGTATAGACAGTGATAATTATTTTCTTGATAGATGCCTAGTACCTACAGGGCACAAAGTCTTACACTGATTAGCCAATTACTACATATTAGTGTTGGGAACCTTAACTTCTTGAAAGTAATGCTGTCTACTATTTCCTTCTGACAATCCAGAGGATAATTTCTGTTAGTAAAATACCGATTAGGATATCAATGTCAGTAAATAATGAAATGTGCTTGTATGTGCATGCATGTGCATGAACATTAAATATATAGTGTTTGTGCACATGCACACTCACATACACATCAGGTGGTGAGCATCCCAAATTTAGTGCACATCACTTTTTACTGTTTTTGCTCCACAAACAAACAAAACTTTCCATTCAGACAATACAGCCTCCTTTAACTTGTCTGCTGTATGATAAATAATAAGATGAGAAGGATTATTGCATTACTTTTGTTTGTTTGTGATTTTTGGCCCTCATTGTTTCAATTTGATTGTAACTACCACCAAGTGATCACAGGAAAAATTGTTTCTTTAAGAAATACTACATCATAAAGGCTATTATATGATCTGATGCCAATAATGTAATTTAGGTGAAAGTAGAAGTAATTTATTATACTCTGAAGCCCAAACTTCCCCATGCTTGTTTGCTTAAATGTAATCCCACTAATCTAGTTATTTATTTCCAAGAAAGATTGCTTTCTTGTTCTTCTATCCAGAATTTGCTGTTTAGGAGCTTTTTCAATCCAGCAGATATTTCTCTCTGCATGTGAATTATCACCTGAATATTCAGTTCTGCCTCACAATATAATGTCCAAATACTCCATATTTTTGTAAGATTGGCCTGATTAAGCAGAATGCACTACATTTGTTTGAAGAAATTAGAAAAATTCTTGACAAAGACTAAGGAAAAATGCTTATCTAACTACAACAGCACTGGTTTGTCTCTTTTTGAGCTGGTGGGATAAAGCTGTCAAGTAAAATCTAGTAAAATACCAAAGTATATGAAGTTAAAGTAAACTCACAAGCAACTTTAAGGTTCTGTGTCTAGCACCAACTCAGCAGATGATTATAGGACATTCTGACCCTTGGCAATTTGACAGGGTCACATTTTGACATGGCTGAACTGTTCCTGAACAATTCCTCCAATGTACTGGGTACAAACAGTCTTTTCTTCAACATCAGGCATGCATGTCTTATCTTCCCTACCTATTATTTTTTAAGAAGCATGGCTATTGAAATATAGTGAAGGTTAACTCGGCTTCTTGTTTATGTCATCCTTCAGCCCAGACAATAGTATAGCGTAGCCCGTCATGATTTACTTCTATAAGGGAGTCACTGTTGGGCCTCAAATTTAGTTCTGATAAATTTAATTATCAATTTTTCCCCTTAAACATATTGTTAAATCTGTGCAGTTTTCACTGTTTCAAATGGCCATTTTTATTTTGCAAGATTGGCATGATCATTAAATAATTAAAATCTGAAGACAAATACATTTAAAATTTGCATATTCAAAAATTCAAATTGATTATGAAGTGTGTGTGTGTGTGTGTGTGTGTGTGTGTGTGTTGTATGTACAATACTTTGTTGAAAGCTAGTGTAGTGTTGTAGTTAAGGTGTTTAAGCAGAACTAGCAAGATCCAGGTTCTAGACCAGCCTCAATTTCAGAAATTCGTTGGGTGACTTTGGCCCAGGTCATTCTCTCTCAATTTTGTAAGTTTGTTACTATGGGGTAAAATAAGAGGAAAGGCTTTATGTATTCCACCTTGAGCTTCTGAATGAAAGGCGAGATAATAAATAAAGCTAATAATGGAGACCAAATGTGAATAAAATAGTCTAGTTAGCAGAGTCAAGACCTTGCTATTGTACTAATGTTTCAGCCAATGTTATTCCATGCTTCTAAAATTTCACTGATTCAGAGAAATAGGTGCTTTAGTATTCCAGAGTGTACAATAGTAAATCAACCCCCTAAACAGTGAAAAAGAAGATAACTGATTGTGTTGCACCGTTTCATATGTCATGGGGGAAAGAATAAATTAAACTATATTTTCATTAATTATTATAAAATGTTCTGTATTTTTTCCAATATTCTAAAACATTTTCAATAGAAATGAGCCACTAAATGGGCATTGCCTGAGAGATGACACTATTTTCAGTTTTACTATAGCATCTCCAACAAGTTTAGAAAAACTTTAATTAAAATAATGCAAGTTAAAGAGGGTAGAGTACCATCTATGAATTACTTTCATAATCAATGCTTAATGCTTGCCAAAATAGATTTCAAAGGAATTTTCTATTATAAAGAGTTTCAAATTCAAAACTGAAGCCCTTTTCCTCTACTTTTTAATGTTCAAGAGAACCAGGTAAATTAAATTTTGTTTAATTTAATCTAAAATTTTTGTTTTTAAATGAAATACATATATACTTCCAAATGTTGCTAAGGGTTTTAACTGATGAAATCTCAAGGGTAGTTTTCCTTCCTTCCTTCCTTCCTTCCTTCCTTCCTTCCTTCCTTCCTTTTCTTTTCGCAAAGACCTGTACAAAATCAAGCTCACTAATAAAAAAAAGGAGTGAGAGCAAATTTAATGTAATGATTAAGGCACCAGGCTAGAAATCAGGGGACCATGAATTCTAGCCTCTTTTATGGCACAAAGCTGGCTGAGTGACTTTTGGTCAGTCATTCTCCCTCAGACAATGACAAACTACTTCTGAATACCTGAGAAGAAATTGCAGAAACTTGTCCAAGCAATAGCAAGGAGTCAAGACTAACTTGAAGTCATTGAGGGATGGCGGGGGGGGGGGGTGATACAAAAAAACTAGGTTACAACTATATTAAACAAACAAGTTATGTAGACTTATCAGTTGTTCAGAGGGGATCAAGATGGCAAAAGAAAATGCTAAGGTCTCTAGTTTTTAACTGTTTTAGGTCTTATATTTTATTCTATTTTAATTATTTTGCATATGTTTTCATCCACTATATATATTTACCAATTTATATTTTATTCTTTTTTTTCACTGTTACATTGTTTTCTTCCCTTGGATTTATCTCTCTCTGATGTCCACCCATATTCTCCAATATAGGGTGAAGGACATGCAAATGGAAAGTTATAACAGGAAAAGTAAACTTAGAGCTAGTCCTATAAAAGTAATGAAGTATTAAAGGACAAGTCCAAATTATTAAAAACTACCCCATGCCCTAACCACCTGACAACTAAGAGTCTGTTAGCAATAAATAACAATAATGACAATCACAAGATGAGTCAGTTGCCTGTTCCACCATCTATCATGTCTTAGTCAGTTGGGATATTGAGCAATTTACCATTTTGGAAGATAAATTTCAGTTGGAGATAGAGAACATGTTACAACTTGAACTAGAAAATTAAGTCAGATTCCTAACTCAGATATGGACTTGGGAAGCAAGAACTGCCTCTTGACTATGCAAACAGTAATATGTTGACTAATATAAAGGTAATGCCCAATTCATTCCATTTTCATATCTAATAAATATTCTACGAAAGTGCATATATCCAATTATTTGCAATAGATGTTGTTAATATTAGCAGAAGTAATGCCTTTCTGATTCTTTTACATTCTCTTTTTGACACTACCTACTTGTCAGAGCTTTCTCCCAGAAACTGGTAATAAATCTTTTCTTAGAGATTCAAAGCTGCATTTAGGGGCTAGCTACAGAGGCTTTGAATCATGTTTCTTTCTCCCACCCTTAAATAGATTTCTTCTCAACATTTGATATGGAGGATACTGGCATCATGTTTTCATAACAATTCTGTCTGGTCTCAGACTCTTAGCCTTCCTGGCAGACTGGAAGGAGTTTTATTTCTTTATGTACCATATGGCCTTTATAAATAGCTATATCAGGTATTTAACTTTTTTATTTAAATATAGAATATAGAATAACAGAGTTGGAGGGGACCTTGGAGGTCTTCTGGTCCAACCCCCTGCCCAGCAGGAAACACTCCAGACAAATGGTTATCCAACATCTTCTTAAAAATTTTCAGTGTTGGAGCATTCACAACTTCTGCAGGGAAATTGTTCCACTGATTAATTGTTCTGTCAGAAAATTTCTCCTTAGTTCTAAGTTGCTTCTCTCCTTGAATAGTTTCCACCCATTGCTTCTTGTCCTACCCTCAGGTGCTTTGGAGAATAGCTTGACTCCCTCTTCTTTGTGGCAACCCCTGAGATATTGGAGCATTGCTATCATGTCTCCCCTAGTCCTTCTTTTCATTAAACTAGACATACCCAGTTCCTGCAACCGTTCTTCATATGTTTTAGCCTCCAGTCCCCTGATCATCTTTGTTGCTCTTCTCTGCACTCTTTCTAGAGTCTCACCATCTTTTTTACTACATCACGACCAAAACTGAATGCAGTATTCCAAGTGTGGCCTTATCAAGGCATTATAAAGTGGCATTAACACTTCACATATACTACATAAGAAGCTGGATGTTCAGGAATTAATGAAATGTAGATTGAAAGAGGATATGCTTTAAATGAATTATCCAACAGAGAAAGCAATAATTGCACCTCAAAGTATAGCAGTCCAGGGACTGAGTATATAGGGGAGAACACTGAATATACTGAATATAGGGTAGAACTGAGTATGAAGCTGAAGGTTTGTTTTCAAAGTTTGTGGGTTGGCTTCCAAATGTTTCAACCAATCCAGAAGCTTGGAGAATGAATCTTAACCCTCATCCTACACCCGAGCTATAGATATTCGCCACTATTGCAAAGAGCTGAGTATATAGGGTAGAACATTGAAAGTTTCAAATCTCATCTCTCAGAATCCTTTTTACTTTCACACCATGACCTTGTTCTGGAAAGGTTTTTTTCTGCTACTATCACTTGTTTTTCAGGGGGCACATCATTTGACATCTTTCCCACTTTCTGGTATTAAAATGTCAATTTTTAAAAGAAAAAAAGGAACCAACTTTTTTAAAAATGCTATCTCTTGGCTATATAGATAGATATATTACTAGAGATTTCAACCTTTCTTTCTATAATAGAATATCTAACAGACCCTAGGAATAAGACAGAGCAAAACCATTATAGAAAAGATTCCTTCATCCAGGGTAGGATGATTCATGAGAAAGAAACGGAGAACAATTCTTTTCTTAATCATGTTAGGTATATGAAAAATTGCTTCCATAAACTTTACTAACAGTAGAGTTCATTCCAGAAATCCAAATAGTTCTTGTTTCCTTAATTTGACATATGTGCAATCTCATCAGAAATAAACAATATAAAACTTTGCTTCTGAAACAAAATATAAAACTCTGAAAATGCTATGTTTCAGGGAGACCACAAGTTGGTGCTGGTCTACTAGAAATGGTGATGCATTTTAATATACAGATTTTTAGAAGATTATAAATAAAGTACTTTTCTGCTCAACCTGAAGAATGGGTTAAGGCTAAAACTACAGGGAATTCACTAGTAGGTATCAAGATTTTTTTAAAAAAGAGCAAAATATGATTTTACCCTGACAGGATTTAAAAAAACCCAAATAAACAAGCCAATGCAAATCCTGAGTAGAACTTATAAGTCTTTTTTCAAAAATAGCACTTTTTCTTAGAGCAAAGTTTCTGCTTTCTATTGCGTGAACTCTTCTTGTTTTTCTGGATATGTAAACTTTAGTATAAGGGTCTTATGTCAATCTTGGTTAACCACATTCTATTTGCTCCAGTTCTACTTCAAGATATTAAACAATCATCTTTCCTTTTCTACTTCTTTGGTCATTCTTCTATAAAATTGACAGAAAGAGCCCCTCTGCCTTGCAAAGAGATGTATTCTGTTTCTGAAATTTGTGAATACCTGACATGAGGGGTTACTTTCACAGCAAGCAAATACAAGAATATAAAATCATATCCATAGGCTGTACAACACTATGCCATATGTCAAATAAAACAAATGCTATGAAGGTAATCCCTAAAACTGCTCACAGACAAAAAGAAGGATCAAAATTAATGAAGAAATCCAGATTTTTATTTGGTAGGTATTCAATCCAATTTGTTAATGGATTAACTACAGTTAAGAGTAGCAGCTGTTGCAATCTTAATTTATATTGGTCTTAAAGTTCTTCCTAAAATGTTTACATGAAGACAAATCCTAACTACAATCGCCAAAAAAAGGGAGGAAGGGGAAGGATTCCAAAGAACCCAGACTTATCTATTTGAATGACACTATCCTTCCCACATTGCATCATTACTTCATTTCTTGCTCTCCATAAAGACTAATCATGTCCTTTTACCAGAATATTGCTCTCTGGAAGATACGAAGGCAGTGACTGTTCAAGTTAAAGGAAAGCTGGAATGATTCAAACTCATTGTACATATCAGCTATTGCTCAAAAAATGTACTCAGACAATAAAAGGAAGGGTTTCCCCCTCTATAACACTTGTAATGTATGTTTCCAGTGATGTATTAGAAATATTTCTATTTATTATTAATTGATTAGAGTGGTTTCAGAGCCAACATACACAGACTTTGTCTCTCAAATTAGGCTATCACACACTCAATGGGTATGTCTTCCCATGCTTCATACAACTGTGTGATTCAGAAAACTGGGGCTGGGTTTTGGCAGTGAACATGAATGATCATTCTCATGAATGATCTGCACATACGCAGAAGTGCGGGTGCTCCCATTGCGAACCGGTAGCGGAGGTAAGTAGAACCCACCCCTGAAGCATATTGTCTGTTTCTATAGTATATCTTTTGGCTGATGAAACACTGCAATTAATATGAGAGAGTTACAAATACATTCTGAATCAGTTATTCAAAAAACTTGATTGGAATCAGAAGAAATTGTTGGCTACATCTAAGATTACTAAAAATGATTATAAACATTGTGCATGAAAGAAAAAATTTATAGAATAAATTCTGCAAAAGTAAATATGTGCCCAATGTAAGCAGGGGAAAAAATTGAATAAATGAATGAATGAATAAATAAAGAGGCACTATGAGGGAAAAAACCCTGCCAAATAATATTTTATTCTTTTTTTTTATTAAAAGGTTTTTCAAAAAATACAAACATTTTCTCCCCCCTCCCCCCCCCCTCCCTCCCCATTCCCTTCCCCCTCACCCACCCAATCCCCCTCCCCCTTCCCCCCACCCCCCTCCCAGAACAAATACAGGGTATAGCATTTAACAATCATAAACTAAAATATGCTAACATTTTGTAGACTCCAAATTCTCACTAGATCTTTAACTCCACATAGTTCAAAAAACTATAATCATAAACTAAAAATTAGATTAAATATTTCATTCATAGGTTATTTGAAACTTTTTAGTCTGATACTTGTTTTGAATATAGTCAATCCATCTTCTCCACTCCAGTACATATCTTTCATTTGAGTGGTCTTTCAAGTACGCTGAAATTTTTGCCATCTCTGCCAAGTTCACTACTTTTAATGTCCATTCCTCAATAGTAGGTAACTCTTCCTTCTTCCACCATTGTGCCTACTGTGCCACCAAAAGTCTAGCTGCTGTTATTAAGTTTAAAATCAGCTTAGTCTCTATAACCGTACAACCTGTAAATATGCCCAACAAAAAAAACTGTGGGGTAAATTTTATCTTTTTCTTTAAAATATTTTGAATATTTTTATCCAAAAAGCCTTAATTTTTTTACATGTCCACCATATATGATAGTACGTAGCATCTTCACATTCACATCTCCAGCACTTAGGTTGTAAACTTGGATACATACAGGCTAGCTTTTTAGGATCTAAATGCCATCTATAAAACATTTTATAAAAATTCTCTCTTAAATTTTGGGCTTGCGAAAATCTTATATTTCTGACCCATATTTTTTCCCACGTTTCCATCATTATTGATTCTCCAATATTTTGTGCCCATTTTATCATACCTTAACTGTTTCTGAATATTTTATTCTTATTAACAGTCATTTGTAAGTATATTGCAGGTATAATCAACTGTATCATGAAAACATTTATATTTAGTATTTGATGATGGCATGGCTGTTATATGCTATATGATATTACTGACTCAGTGCCATTATATATCAAAAATGAGATATATTTATTTCACATTTTAATATAAATTTGAAAACTAAAATTAAAACAAGAGGAAAATTTTTCTTCAATTGTTGCAATTATCAGAATTTTTAAATAGTTATTCTATTAAAGTGCCAATTAGGAAAATCATATAAGAAAAAAAAGTATACAAGAAAGCATCTATGTCAGGTGTGAAAAAAACAGGTTCATACATGAAGGTTCAAAGGTTCATAGGCTAAAAGCCTATGCATAGGAATCTTCCCAATTAATGATCAGTACCTGGTTAGAAGGGACGTGGTGGCTCAGTGGCTAAGACGCTGAGCTTGTCGATCAAGAGGTGTTTTTATCTTCTGTGCGTGCACAGAAAGTTTTGCGCAAGCACAGAATATCTGCGCGCGCACCTGATAGATGAGCACGGCACGTGCACTTCTGAACTCGTAAGCGAGGTTAGTAGATTTCACCCTTGGTTTATATTCTGACACAAATTCTATTCCCTGCAGTTTGAGATATTTTCAATCCAGATAGTAACTACATTTGTAGGAGTCCTCAAAAACTACTAAAATAAATGGAAAAAATTTACTTGGCTCTGAAAAAAATTGCCCTAGTGAAGTCTATTTATTTAACTAGATGGCATATTGGAACGTAGCACAAAGTTTGATAGATAGACTAGAGATGGAATAGCTCAGCTGAATTTGATTTTTATTATTAGCTTGTGACAAGAGTTAGGATACTATTCGCATTATTTCTGAAGGTAATCCAGAAACAAAATAAAACTGCTGAAACTAACAAATGTTAGGCATAGACATTTCTTTGAATGAAAACATGCTTGAGAAGTTATTTGATTTAAAGTAATCCATGAAAAAAAGGTAAGATGTATTTCTAGATGTGTTAATAGCAACAAGATGTTGGTTTTACTTTCCACACCCACATTAGGCATGACTATTGAAAAGATTGTTCTAATCTTACCCTTTTGAAGTTGCTTGCTCTTAACTATGTTACATATCAAGAACATGGGAAAACAATAAAACATCCTGTGTTGTTCCCAAACTTTATTTAGAGTTATAATTGGCACCTGTTCTTTCTCATTACATAAAGGCCCCTATAAAATGGAATGGCTTTGTGTTTTGGACCGTTAGGCCTAGATAATATTCCTTTATTGAATCTGGACTGAGCTGGTACACAATTTGTGAGTCCCCCGGGACTCATGGCTCCTGTTCCAGTAATTTTTAGGTAATGGGGCCCTTGCACAGATTTGTCTGGTATGCCAATTGCACCTTCCAGAACTGGGAGGCCTTGCTCACAGTCACTCATGCCTTGGTCACTCCTCTTTTAGATTACTGCAATATTTTCTATAAGATGTTGCCTTTAAAGTCCACCTGAAAGCTTCAATTGGTTTAAAATACGATGCCACATGCAGTGTCTCTAGGTTTACCCATATATCACCTCTGTTGCACAAGATGCACTAACTTCCTGTTTCCTTCTGGGTGCAATTCAAGGTTAGCACCCTCTCTAGTTCTTCCTTCAGGCTCTGGTATATATATTCCCTCTCATTCAGTGTCATGAAGAGATGTACGTACTGGCCAATCAACCAGTCATCATGGTACTAGACAAGGGCCAGAAAATAGTGATAGTAATAGATTAGCAGTGTCAATTGACAGCAATATCAAGAAGGAGGAGAATGAAAAGCTAGAGAAATACAAAGCCCTGAAGAAGGATGTGAAAAGTAAAGGCAAAGGTGGTCCTAACCATGGTAGGAATAAGATGGAGTATGGCTTATTAATAGATCCTGGGGACAACATCAATGCTCTTTGTCTAGAACAGGGGTTCCCAAACTTGGCAGCTTTAAGACTTGTGGACTTTGACTCCCAGAATTCTCCAGCCAGCATAGCTGGCTGGAGAATTCTGGGAGTCGAA
>WNWU01000016.1:26350490-26361362 GCA_012654045.1 Ptyas mucosa | reverse complement strand
TAAAGCTGCCAAGTTTGGGAACCCCTGGTCTAGAAAACTGCAGTGCTAAGAACAGCTAACATACTGCGCAGAAGTCTCAAAGTTTAGGCCTTTCCCAATTTTGATCTCCAATTCATACAGTTAGCAAAACTTTATTTTTCAATATTGTGCCAAATATATTATTGCTGTGTCACCATATATTTTAGCAACTGATAATGTTTTTCCTTTATAGTATGTAGAATTATTCTTAATAAGAATATTATTATTTCTGTTCAAATTTTATTTTTAAAACTTTCTGAATATTTTGATGTATTTACAGTATATTGAATTTCTTTTATGCAAAACCACCTTGTGATAAAATATTCTTTGCTCTTTATTATGACATTTCCAGCATGTATTATTATATTATTTATCCATACTAGTGATTATTGGCAGAGATATGTACTATCTATAAATCATGTTGTACCAATTTTTAAATTGGAGATCTCTATGTCTCTGATTACTACAAATCATTTATTTCTTCATTACACAATTTTAAATAATTTTAGCAAATTTTAATTATTTTAATATACATTGTTAATGGTTTGTATTGCAATTATAATTTTATTATATGAATTGTAAGTCCCAGGAAAGACAGAAGAGAATATTTAAAAATATATTGTATTTATCTAGAAATATAAATAAATGCCAAAGAGGTGATTTGTGATAGCTAAGAATGGTTGGTGGGTGTGGCTTGGTGAGTATAGCAGGGGAAGGATACTATAAAATCTTCATTCCCATCCCATTCCTAGGGGGAAGGAGATTGCAAAATCTCCATTCCCACCCCACTCTGGGGCCAGCCAGAGGTAGCATTTGTTGGTTCTCTGAACTACTCAAAATTTCCGCTACCAGTTCTCCAGAACCTGATAATATTACTACAAAAATTATTTCCATAAAAGTTAGATACACTGAATTCTTCCTGGTTACTAGTTATTGCCAAAAATGATATATGCATATTTTGTGCTTTCTGAGGAAAAGTGAAAGCTTGTTACTACCAAATAAAATGACTGAGCTAAACAAATCTAGTAGCCTTTACTGTCAAGTTTTATACAGTAATTAGTAAGCACGAGAAGGTTATGCTAGACTTCTCCTGTCAATTTCCATGGATCTGGAGAAACCGATAAACAGCAGTGAGAGGGGAATCTGAAGAACAGCACATTGATAAAAGTCAGGTTCTGACTGTACAATGTGCGGCTCAAACAGTTTTCATTGGACTAATCTGTGTAGTGCTAAGAGTCCGATGTAAGCAATTATGTGGCACAACTGCTCCATCTAAAGACTTAGAGATGAAAGAAAGGTGCCAGCTTTTTCACACCCACTCATATATTGTTAGATTATGACTTTGTGTTAGACTGCTTGTTATAACACTGTAGGACTACCTTAATGGTTTTATGCGGATGTTTCATTGTCTATTTAATGTTTTGTTATTTACCATGGTTATTTTATGTCTTTTCAATCCTGTTAACTGCTGAAAATCCAGTGGGAATTGTCAATATCTAATTATAATAAGGAGGATGAATGCATTTTTTTTACAGAACTATATCAGAGCTAATGAAACTGAAACTTTAAAAATATGGAACGAAATGCTATAATTTCAATTCCTATTCTGAAGTGAGGCTGATAGGCTGTGAGCCATTTTTTTCTAAGTCAACAATACATTTCACTAATTAGCAGTGATTGTAAACTACCTATTTTAGTTGCACATCTATGTAAGTGTATATATGCATGGAAATTTAAGACAACAACACTATCGATTTATGAAAAGGAAGGATCATGAAACTTTAAATACTCGTATTAAAAATGTATTGTAAGTCAAAAGTCTGGATGAAGACTTCTGATCACTTCTAATTCCTGGACATCCTTCAAGCTGACAACATAAAGCACAGTGAAGTCTGGAAGATTAGAAGTGAATACATCATGAAACTGAAGAAGAACTTAAAGTCCAAACTCAGTGGAGGAAATACCATGAAGGTGATTAACACCTGAGCAATTCCAGTTATTAGATACACAACCAGAATGATGGACTGGACTCAGGAAGAGCTAAAAGCCCTAGGTTGGAAGACCAGAAAAATAAAAAATAATGAATCATGTATTTCATCCATGCAACAGTGTTGACAGACTACATACCAAGGAAAAAGATATGTTGCAAGTATACCAGATAACCGAAGATGAAAAAAGGGCATTGGAAAAATATTGGAAGGAGAGTAACAGAAGAAGCATTGAAGTTAGTATACCCTGAAGGCTTACTTAGTACCAGAGAGATCAAAGCACATTACAAGAAATACCTAATGAAGAACAGAAGAAACATGGCAAGGCAAAGTATTAAATAGCCAGTACATTTTTTAAAAAAAAGCAGATGAAGCAACAACAAGAACTGGCAATGGCCTAAAGCAGGAGTCCTCAAACTTGGCCCAGGGGCCGGATACAACCCACCAAAGCCATTAATGTGGCCCGCGCTGGACCATGAGGCTCCCCTGCCCACATCGCCCCACCTACCCACTTGCCCCCACCCGCCTTCTGGAGGCCGAGGAGGCCAAAAATGGGACGTGCGGAGGCCTCAGGAAGCCAAAAACTGGATGTGCACCGGCCACCTGGTTTTCACTCATGCATGCACACCAGAAACTGGAAGACCAGGTGGCCAGTGCACATGCACATGCCAGAAACAAAAGCAGCCGTCTGGCATGTGCATCAGGCGGCTGCTCTTGTGGTTTCCAACATGCTTGTGCGTGTGCTTCTGTTTTGGTACTCGGTGCCTAAAAAGTTCACCAGCACTGCCTTAGGTGCAATCCTAAAGCATCTGGAGCACCAGTTGAACACCATAAGCATTGACACAGTCACTATCATTAAATTACAAAAGACAGTTTCACTTGGAACAGCCTACATCTTGCAACAGTACATCTAAAACTATCAAACAACATCTGTTTATCTCAGGTCTTTTGGAAGAACTTGTTAAGTAGATAAAAATGCCCAATCCCATCTAAACAAGTGGATAAATGTGTGACCGTGCATAATATTAACAACAATTTTCTTTAATTCATTGAAAATGAAATTGCTTTGAATATTTGCTCAGAGGCATTTTTAAATATAAAATTCTTATGTAAGAATTGCTTCTTAAATTTGTAGAAATGGGGGAGATTAAAATTAGGACTTTGAACGTTCCTAAATTGCAATGTTTTTCTAGTGGTGTTTAGAAAATAGATATATACATGCGTTTCAACATCTTTCAAGGGATTGCATTTCAGCATATTAATACTTCAGTTGTGGTTTCTGTCCTAACTTTCACATTGTTTTTGTTCTTGCTAGGAAATACATTGCATAATGAAAAGTAAAATGCAATCAGACTGAAACCAAAACTTAGCTTACATCTTAGAAAACCTTCCTTTCAGAAGGTTGCACTTCTGCATAAAAAGCAGATGAAGCTTGGGTCATGGTTGGTGATTCAAATAGAGATGTCTGGAGGATGACCAAATGACAGTTGAGCATATTGTGGTATAGCAATGCAATTACCCCTTCTTTTCCTCATGGATTATAGCACAAACTTCCCAAATGAAAAGAGCTTCTGGTGTCACATAATGATACTGCTTTCATAATTCTAATAACACAGATTTATGTTAATATGTAGTACTTAGTAATGCATTGTTGTATTAAGAAATATGAAAAATTTGGAAAAGATGCTTTGGAGTGCCCAGGAACACAAACATAGCATCTATCTGTGACCCTTTAAAGCAGCCATGTCTTTCCTAGATTTACACTTTTTCTGAAGTTTTATACAGCTCTATTATGTATTGTATAACATTATTTCTTATAGACATAATTACTCAGTTAAGCCAATCTTTTTTAGGTAATATTTTTCCACAATAAATTTGGTTACATTTGGCTTTTATCAATCACTGAAACCTTAGTACAAATATATGTACTAAGTTTCTTTTCCCCCCCTTTATGTGTTAACCAAAATGGCAAACAGAAGGATAAAAATCATACTTAATATTCACTCAAGCTATACTAATTTTCTCGGTGGTCTGCTTTAACTGTAACATCAGAAGCAGTCCTTTCTCTGCTGTGCACAAGCATTCAATACAAAGAAAAAGAACAATACTCAGACATAATGGTGAAACATCATGTTCTATCCACAAATCTCAGTATGTGGAATGACACAATCTACATTCTTTCACATTCACATTTAATGGATCTAAAAATAGGTAAGCTTCCAGAGTCAAAAGGCTCTTAAACTGCATTTTTCAGGATTATATGAACTGGCTCAATGCTGACCACAACATATGCATGAATAACCATGTCCATTAATTCCAGAAAAGCACCTTTAGCAGTAGTTGTAAGAATAATTGGATGTATGTCCTTAAAGGCCAAGTATTACAGAGTAAAAGTGGTGGGATCCTACCGGTTTAACAACTGGTTCACTGAGCACATGCGCACCAGACGCGCTTTGCAGAAAATTGAACTTCCGTGTTGCTGAGAGCAAAGAAACCAGCTGAGGAGCAGCAATCCACTCTGCCGCCCCAATCAGCTGGGCTTAGGAAGCAGAAATATAGGCAAGTATAATGCAGGGGTGGGCGGGTCCACTTCAAAGAAAGTGTGAAACAGTTCGCTCATGGCTGAAAGTCGGACCAAATGGTTCGCCCGAACTGGTCCAAACCAGTAGAATCCCACCACTGCAGAGTAACCTTCCCTATCCAAGAGCTTTGGAAAGAACCATTGGCTGAAAAAACCATAATTTTGGGGATATGTAGAACTAACTAAGGCCATGTAGTGCTCTGATTTGATTATAAAAAGATCTCTGAAAACACGTGAAGGTATGAATCTGGTATCAAGTGGAGCAGAGAGCAGTTAGGTGACACAGCTGATTAATTGTAGATAGAAAATATATTTGTATTCTCATGGATTCTGTAACACCTTTCCCAAATGACTTCTGAAGTACTGTACAACCCTGCATTATGGGCTTCAGGAATTTCTGCAACATCCAAACTGACATTAAATTAGTCCCCATCCCTGTTGAGCTTCAAAAAAGCCATAGAAACCTGAATTCTATGAAAGATCTGGGAGGAATCTGATATAATTGGGGACCCTTCACCCTGGATCTTGTTTTAGGTATTTTTGTAATTTTCTTGTTACCATTTTTTTTAATTGTTAAGTATGCTATTTTGTTAAATAGTTTTATATTTTAATTTTCTTACTGAAAAATCAAAGTTAAGCTTTTCAGAGTCATTTATTTACTTCAATAAATAATACCTTTTCTCCCCTGCCTTTTAGTCAGTCTAAACTTCCGTGATTGCCTGGACTAGCCCTGCAGTTTTCTTGGCAAGATTTTCAGTAGTAGTTTGGGATTGCTGTCTTCCTACAACCATGAAAGTGTGACAGGCCCAAAGTCACTCTGTTGATTTAACCCATTATTGTTTAGTCAGAACAAGGTTATGATTTTATTTTGAACTAATAAAGATGTCTTACTTTCAACATCATAAGGTTTTCCTTTTCTTTGCAAAGTTTTAGTTCAAGAATATAGTTATGCTTACATAGCTTGCATACCAGTAGCCTATGTAGCTGGGTTTTACTCTCATTTCTAATCCATATTGCTAATCAAATGTGTGCCAATCATTTGAGCATTACATTGAGTGCACTGTTTTATTTATTTATTAGATTTACATCCTGTCTTTATTATTTTTTAAATAAGTCGGCAAATAAGATGGCAAGCATATACAATACTCCTTCCTCTTTCTGTTTTCCCCACAACAACAAGCCTGTGAGATGGGTTGGGCTGAGAGAGAGTGACTGGCCCAGCTGGTTTTCATGCTTAAGGCAGGGCTAAAACAGTCTCCTGGTTTTTAGGTCAGCACCTTAACCACTGCACCAAACTGATCTTCTGTTGTGCACTATTTGATTATTACACTTGCTTCTAAACTGATAGAAGCTTTTTACATAGCATACTTTTATTGCTATAAACACACTTGTGTATATATACTATACACACATACAATACAGGCCTTTTGGTACTGTACACGATAGCTTCTATGGCTGTGCTATATGATATGCTTTTAGTCTTTGTCTTCTACCTTAACTTTTTACATATATATTCTGTTCCAATGGTTTTCATACACATTGGGCAAGCTTTAAGAATGCATTAATAAAGTAAAGGTTATTTGAGGATATGTGCAAAAAGAAAAAGCTTATGTGCATAAAATTTAGGTGATTTCCACAGGATCAGCTTCCAATTTTCAGCATTACAAGATCTAAGATCTGGGGAAGATAAACATCTAATCACACTGGAACTGGGTGAAAAAAAAACTATACTAGAAGGATTAGAGCTAGAAGGCCAGTTATAAAATACCAAGCTAGCATAAACTGACACAAATGCATTGTAATATGTGCTGACATAACAGTAATCCACTTCATCAGATTCATGACTGGCACTAGGCTGGAGGAAAATGTAGATAGTAAAATTACTGGCTGGAGAAGATCCAGGCACTGATACTTGGAATGGCTGTGCACAAAGCAATTGTTGAATGTGAAATTGACTTGTACTACTAAAGGGTTTAAAACCTGTAGTAAATAAAAATGTCCTGTCTGTACGTTCTGCAATTCATTTCTTTTAATTTCTCCTCCATATCCAAGTTGGACAACCAGGATTTCCAACATCTATTTCAGTATAACACTTGATTGAGCAATTATTAAAAGTTGATGTATTCTAGTGCCATAATGAATCTGTTGTTTGCTGCAACCTGTAGTAATTACCAATTAATTAGTATGTGACAATATTATATACTTACAATTTATTTATGGTCATTATTCCTTCCCTTGCTAATGAAAAACAAAGAGTTCCCTAGGAAACTGTATGCAAGCAATTGTTTAGTCGACTACTATTTATTGAACCAACTAAGAGTAAATATGGTTTATTTTAATAGTTTCATTGAGTTATAATTTAAATATATAATAGTAAATTGTGTTTATTATAAAATCAAGAAATGGATACTTCCAACATATCTTGATGATAGCACAGTCAAAAAGAGAGAGGCAGAAGTCTCCTCATGGCTGCTCAACCAAGCAATTGGAAATGAAGACTTGTATGTTGCATAACTGTGTGTGTCTGTGTTTTCAAACTTAGTTAAGTAAATCATATAATGATATGGCTTACATAGCTGGCTACCCTGTAACCAAACCATGAGAATGGAATGGAATGGAATGGAGTGGAACAGAATGGAACAAACGGAATGGAACGGAACGGAACGGAACGGAACGGAACAGAACAGAACAGAACAGAACAGAACAGAACAGCTTTTTTGGCCAAATGTGATTAGACACAAAAGGAATTTGTCTCTGGTGCAGAACTGTCAGATTGTAAATTATCACATTGTGAATCCATCAGCACTATGTCAATGATGTACCTAAATCAAATAATAGAATTAGGTGAAAATTATGACTCTTTAATATGATAAATCAGTGTGTAAGTCACAGAAGGTAGACAAATTAATCCAGATTAAAGAGCTAAATTTTCTTCTAATGAAATAACATACATTATCTATTTCATTATTAGACTATAAAGTCAGGTTGGAAATGAAGACCTTAAGGGTTATAGATGTCAAATATGATTGGATTCAAGAAGAGCCTTTATAGAAGGAGCTAGACCATAGATTCAAGGCTACTGGCATCATCTCCTCATGCAAAGGGATAACGATGCTCTCTTGGATTCAATGCACCATGCCAACCCCTATTCCTGAGATTAGACAATGGTTTAATATACAAACTCTCCTATCTACTTCATCAAAGTCCACAGACTAAAGAGAATCCCAGATGATAATATGTCAAGATGTTGCTTCTGCCACCCCTTACAACCCATCCATGAGAACTATGATAAACAACTTTGTCAGCAAAGTGCTGATCAAAATGGTCACAGTGGTAGGTGAAAGATCTTCCTGTTCAATTTCTTAAGACAGAAAGATAGTACACTAAACAAAGTTGCTGGCTGATGGCCCAACAATAAAGGACAAATAGATCCACTTTAATTTACTGCCATGGTGTATGTCCATAGCTTTTTAAAATTGGATTTGCATTTTGTCTTTTCCTGACAGTGTGCTAGATGTATCTTCTGTTATCTCTTATCCTGAAGAGCCTCAACAAACCAAGGAACCACTGAAATAGGTGAAAAAAAGAGATGCTACTCAGCAACAATTTCAACAAGGGTGTGAGTTTCCTCTTATTACTAGTGACTAACCAGAGAATCAATGGAAGTATTACCAAATTTCCAAGGAAAGTTACAAGTGCCTACTAGAAGACGTCTGCATCAATGAGGAGCAACAGCATCAACTGGAGCAAAGTATTAAAATTAAGTTATATTTTCTAATACTTCTGACCATATGCTTTCATGGCTTGGGATCTGGAAAACTGGAAGCCAATATCTACAGAACTAAACTCTACAAATCTATTTTAAATTAAAATCCAAACTTTCTGCCTATTCACTGATACTTTGAGGCAAGGAAAAAAACCCCAGAACAAATATACTCTAGAAACTATCACGTCTAACAATACTAACAATAAAATCTTCTTGACTATTTTTTTCGTGTAAACCACAAAAGTATTGTCAGAAGAAAGGTTTCAGACCAGAGTACAATTAGAAAAGCAAGTGGATTTATACTCAGGATCATTCAGAGTATTTTCTGTATTAATTTCATAACAGATAAAGTGCCAGGAGAATCATTTGGGATAATAGTACAAGGAAGGGCAGTTAATTTTTATCATGCATACTTTTTCTAAATTATACCTACCAGTCAGAAATATAGTTATTGGCTGGGTGAAAATATGCAAATATTTCATAGCATAAATTGCAGTTTTGAGAATCTTAATTACTCTTTTGCAGTCTCAATAGAGTCTGCTGGCTTTCATAAGCAGAGCAGCATGACAGTAACAGGGAAAAATTGAAGACATTTCTAAACTCCCGTTTTAGATTCAATATAAAAATATTTATACTCTCTCTCTTAATGACTGATACTGAATCCAGTTTTTGTTTCTATTTATACAAGTTGGCAATTGGAAGATAAGTGTTTCTCTTTGCAATGAATCTGGGCAGTTCAATTATCTGCTTATTATTGGGTTATTTTATTTTCTGATGCTACAAATGCAAGGCTGAATATAAATATTTACACTGCTTCCACTCCTGAAAATAGTATTCTTCCTGCAGGATGAAGAAGTGTTTTTCTGCTAATGAAAATGGACTATTTTGACAGTTACACTTCTTCCAAACACTGTAATATTTACCATCCCATATGATTTCATCCCATAATTAGCTTTTTTATTTAGTGCACTACCCAAATTAATCTGCAACTTAGTTCATGAAAATATTTTACACTTTTGTTTCCCTATTATCAGTGTGTTTTCTTAGAGCTAGGGACAGATATAGGTAAGATTGGTTTTATATTTCTAAAAAATGTAAGATTGGTCACTGCATTTCCCCCTCCCCCATTAATCCTAGCTATAATATGAAAACTGTGTAACATCTAAGAGGGCCTAATCCAATTAAGCCTTCAGTCTTCTATATTCCATTTTAATGATGTGGCTACATGCAGACTTTGTGACTACATTAAATCTGCTTTCTTGCTCTCCCCTTCCTTTCCTCATCCAATTTTCTCCCTATCTGCTGCTATCTTTACCATCCAGGCTGGTAAAGAGATTTCTAGAGATCTGTAAAGCTTGATTATAATTTTGTAAGAAGTTTGGACTACATCAAGGTATTAACCTACTGAAAATTGGGGATTTATTTACTTCATTAGTGATAACTTTATACTGTCCTTTTCATTACAAATATATCAAACGGCTTACATTAATATTTATGTTGAATAAAAATGCAATAAAATTCACAAATATATTAACAGTGAAAATGGTGTCACCTCTAATTTAATAAACAAGTAATATGGCACTTTATGGACAAGAAGTTGTTTTGCTTTTTTTGTATGTGCAAAAAGGAAACTGTAAATGATTTGACAGGTGAGAATTATATTGGCAGAACTATGATTCCATGCAATGGTCACTGCATTCAGGGCAAATCACCACATAAGAGTAATCAGAAATAAAGATGGAATATCTATGATTTTTTTTTATTTTGGAATACCTAAATCTACAGATCTTTAGATTTAAAGATTGTTAGATCATGCCTAAAACAAAATTGAATAAATAAATAAATAAATAAATAATCATCATCGTTTTAGCCATTGTCTGTCCACTGCAGGATGAAGGCCTCTTCATATATATGTTTCATCCTGCAGTGGATGAAGGCCTACTGTATGTATGTGTGTGTGTGTGTGTGTGTGTGTGTGTGTGTGTGTGTGTATATATATATATATATATATATATATATATATACATACACACACATACCGTATGTATGTATGAATGAATGAATGAATGAATGATTTCCTATTTGAAAAATAACCCATGCTTTTTTTTCCAGGTATGTGCTTGTTGCCATAAATAAAATCATTATATGAAATTGGAACCATTTCCTTAGTTTCACTTCTAAAAAACATACAACAAAATAAAAGAACTTGTATATTTATTTGATTTTATTTACCAACATTTGAATGCTACATATGCTTATGATTCTATATGGCTTACATATGAGAGATGTGGAGCCACAATTTTGCACGTATCAGCTACGTTCAACTGGTTAATCAAGTTTCTTTTCATATTATTAACTACATAAAAGGTGACTTCAGATATTTTAATATCTAAAATATCTTATGTGTAAGATTTTAAACTGGTATACTTGCTCAACTGATTTTCTTTCTTTCTTTCTTTCTTTCTTTCTTTCTTTCTTTCTTTCTTTCTTTCTTTCTTTCTTTCTTTCTTTCTTTCTTT
>WNWU01000016.1:26299734-26350480 GCA_012654045.1 Ptyas mucosa | reverse complement strand
TTTCTTTCTTTCTTTCTTTCTTTCTTTCTTTCTTTCTTTCTTTCTTTTCTTATTAAGAGCCACGGTGGCTCAGTGGTTAGAATGCAGTACTACAGGCTAACTCACTGCTCACTCCAGGAGTCAAGTCTTAGCGGCTCAAGGTCCTTCCAAGGTCAGTAAAATGTTGCCCCCAGATTGTTGGGGGCAATATGCTGACTCTGTAAACCACTTGGAGGGGGCTGTAAAGCACTCTGAAGCAATATATAAGTCTAAGAGATATTGCTATTGCTATTATCATATTTATATGGCTGACCATTTCATAAAAAGTGATTGGGCGGCTTACAACAATTTTAACAGCAGTGAATCTATATAAATTATATATGCTCAGTCTCTCTTCCTCCATTTCTCTCTCTTCTCTCCCTCCCTCCCCCCCTCTCCCTCTCTCTCAAATAAAGCTTAATTACCAAAAGAACTTCCCTAGAAAAGGGAATGTTAATAAGTAATGAAACAAAGAGCTCTGTCACAGAGATTAAATGCCCCTGTATCCAGGAACAAAGTTCACATAGCAAAGTGCAGCTGTTACTCTGCTTACAGCCCTACAGCAGCCTTGTAACCTCTGTGTAAAAATCTGTCTGCTGGCTTTCCTGTTACTGTGCTGACTGGTTCAAGGTCCACCCAAGGTTCAAAGTTGACTATCTGAAGACTTGCTGGCTACGTCCTTTGTGCAGGACTGACAATTTGCAGATAAGCCACCAACTGCTTATTTAGAGATTATTACTATGAGCAACTGAACAGCTCACATCTGAGGTTCTCACATTTAACCTTTGAATACAGGAAGCAGAGTTAAATGGAACTGCTCTTTATTAATCCTTTGAGAAACATTCTAGAGATTATAAAATACTTTATTAAGGCCTATAAAATAATGATGGCTGGCCTGAGCAGTAGAAACCAGATATGTCTACCTTTAAGTCACTCTTTATTAGAGCATGAAGAGATAAATTTAAATGGAAACAACTCTGTTGTATATAAATAATCAATATACAATGAAATCTTATATTTATTCCCTTTACCAGTAGATACTGCTATTATGTTCAAAGATTGTGTTCTGCACATGTAACAATTCTGGCCATCTGTCTTTTATTCCAAAGCGCCATAAAAATAGAATAATAAATAAACAAGCCATAAGGATTTTAAACAAAAACAAACAAACAAATTGCTGCCTAAAGTCCTTTTGAAATTGAATGGACTCGTCATTTTGGAAATAAATGTTATAGCTATAAGTACTCCAGAGCCAATGAAGAAGAGTTAGAATTAGCCAACTATATTAAAGGTTAAGGAATTCAGGTTTTCTTACAGAATTCAGGTTTATTCTTTGTTTGTTCAAATTATAGCAGAAGAAAAAAACCCTTGAAAAGATGGAGCTAGTAAAGTATGCTGATCAAAAGCTTACAAGTCAGATGGTTTAGACAAATTTCAGATACAGTCACATTTTAAATAAATTTTAAAAAAATACAAACTTCAGACGTGTGTTTACCAGATCTTCCTTGTTTGGATTACCATCCTAGCTACCAGGTTTTAATAGGCACAGCTGGCAGTAGGACAGCTGGCAGACATTGGTAGATTAAAAAAAACAGAAGAGGATGAAGAATGTACTATAACTCGGCAGTTGCCCACCTTCAGAAAAGTCTAGATGAAACAATATTACGAGCTGAAAGGCACATGAGTTTAAACTTTCTCCACTCCAATTATAATATTATTAAGACAGCCTGCCTCCACATGATGGTCCAAGTTCCTTGATCATCATGAGTAAAATCACAGTTTCTAAAGATTTTGCTGGGTGGCAGATGGGTTAGAATTCGCACATTTGAAAGGGTCACTTTTGAGAAGTATCTCCTAAGTAAAAGAAAGAGGGTGCCTTTACCTTTGGTTATTTCTTATTTATTTGAAGTACTTATTTATCTGAACTCCAACTGGTCCAGAACGCAGCCGCGCAGGTAGTGACAGGAGCAGCATGGCGCTCCCATATAACACCGCTCCTGCATGAGCTGCACTGGCTTCCCGTGGTCTTCCGGGTGCGCTTCAAGGTTTTGGTTATCACCTTTAAAGCGCTCCATGGCATAGGGCCTAGTTATCTCTGAGACCGCCTGCTGCTACCGATGACCTCCCATCGACCCATGCGCTCCCACAGAGAGGGCTCCTCAGGGTGCCATCAACCAAACAATGCAGGCTGATGACCCACAGGGGGAGAGTCTTCTCTGTGGGGGCACCTACCCTCTGGAATCAGCTGCCCCCAGAGATAAGAAGAATCCAAGACCTCGGTGCCTTCCGCCGGGCCCTTAAAACCTATCTTTTCCAGCAAGCCAGGCTAGCTTAAAATATTCTTAAATGCTTTTTTAACTGGTTTGTCATTTTAAATTGGGGCAAAATTTATATATACTTTTAATTGTTTTTAATGTTTATATTTTGTGGTTTTAATTTTGGCTGTACACCACCCTGAGTCCTCAGGGAGAAGGGCGGTATATAAGTTTGAAATTAAATTAAATTAAATTAAAATTTATTTTTTGGTTCGATTTATATGCTGCCCTTCTCCAGAGACTCAGGGCGGCTTACAATGCATTAAGCAATAGCCTTCATACTTTTGTATATACCCTGCTTAGTAGGGCTTTCGGGGGCCCCTAAGTGGTGTTCTATTTTATACAAAGTCAGCTTATTGCCCCCACAATCCGGGTCTTCATTTTACCTACCTCGGAAGGATGAAAGGCTGACTCAACCTTGAGCCTGGTGAGATTTGAACTCGCAGTAATTGCAGGCAGCTGGCACCTAAATGCTACTTAACAGCACTTTAGTCCGCTGCGCCACCAGGCCACTTCTTGATGGAATAGTTGGTATGCTTTGCTTCGGTAATGAAAAATTCCAGCTACTTTTATTCTTCTCTGCAGATAATTGCAAAAAGCATCATTACAGCATTAAAAAACTATTTTTCTGCACAACCAGTGATGTCTTCAATGGAAGTCATGACAAGCTTTGACCGCAGTCACAGGATCATAACTGAAGCTCTGCCTATTTGTACATCAGTATGTGTACAAAAAAGGTAATGCTTTTATCACAAAACTACATCCTTTGCAGACGCTGGCGTCCATGGTGCCTTTCCTCTGCTTGTGAACTGAAATGGAATTTAATGTCCATGTTAACAAATGGCACAATCAACAAGGATACATATTTACCAAACAACCAGTGATGATGAGGTTGCATGCAGTCACTGGACTAATTTCATGGAGCTTTCAACCTAATTTAAAAGGTATCTGCAGGGGATTATTTCAAATCTCTGTAAACCTGTTTTTCACTTACCCATACTTTGTTGCATATAAAAGAGAAAGGAGAGTGTCATAAAGAGAATGAGAGATGAGAAAAAGTATCAGAAAGAGAACAGAACAGAGAAAGACTGAATGAACCATACATTTGATTTTACTTGTCTGTTGCTTCAGACCAGGTAAAACCCAATAGAATTTTAGTTTTAATCATTCCTGTCCTTCTGGAAGCTCCAGAATTATTTACAAAAGAAATGGTAAATTCAGTTGTTAAAAATATCTTTACTTTAAAATAAAGAACACCAAATATTAAAATATAGAAACATCAGCCCATAATAAAACTATTAAAGTTATTAAAATGCTTTCAAAGTCATGCTTCACAACATATAGGAGTATGTACCAACCAGATTTCCTCAAACAATTAAAGCAACAGCATTTCTTCCCAGAAGTACACAACTGGTTCAGAAGCTGCTTCTAACCATCTCCCTCTGCATCTCCCTATGCAATTCCTTTCCTTGAAAGCATTTACATCTCTTTAAAAGCTACAAAAGCATTTCAAAATATTTTTTAAAATCAGGGTACACTTTAAATAAGCATATTAAGCATTACAAGCAATGGACTTTATAGCTCCCCAAATTGGTTTACAGGAGAGGGGTGTCCCCACAGCTTAGAAGTAGGTATTTCTGTAATCCAAAATTAATGTAAATAAGTGGTTATACTTTGGCATACATTTTTAAAATATGAAATTAATACGAAACACCCGCAACTTCTAGAGGCAAGCCGTTTGACTGATTAATTGATCTCACTGTCAGTAAATTTCTTATTAGTTCGAAGTTGGATCTCTCTTTGATAAGTTTCCATCTGTAATTTCTTGTCCTGCCTTCACGTAATTTGTGACAGTCCCTTAGATATTGAAAGATATTGGAAGACTGCTATCATGTCACTCCTAATCCTTCTCTTTGTTAAATTAGACATACCTAGTTCTCTCATATGTTTTAGTCTCCAATCCCTTAAACACCTTTGTCGCTCTTCCTGCACTCTTTCCAGAGTCTCAACATCTTTTTTTTATTGTGTTTACCAAAACTGGGTGCAATATTCCAAGAGTGGTCTTACTGAAGCATTAAAAGGTGGTACTAATACTTCATGTGATCTTGGTTCTGTTCCTTTGTTGATGCAGTCTAGGATTGCATTGGCTTTTTTTGACAGCTGCAGCACACTGCTAGGTAATTTTTAAGTGGTTGTCCACTAGAACTCCTAGATCCCTCTCACAGTTACTGCTGTTGAGCTAGGTACCACTTATTCTATACCTATGCATTTGGTTTTCCTTGCCTAAATGTAAAACCTTACTTTTCTCACCACTGAACTGCATTTTGGAAAGGGCCCAGCGCTCAAGTCTGTCATTATCCTTCTGGAGCTTAAGTTCAAAGTGTTAGCTACTCCCTCAAGTTTGATATCATCTGCAAATTTAATGAGTTTCCCTTCTGTTCCCTCATCTAAAACATTTATGAATATATGTGGAAAAGTACTGGTCCTTAGACAGAATCTTGGGGTACCCGACTGCATACTTCCCTCCATATAGATATAGTTCCATTAAGGACTAGTTTTTTCTACTTCCTAATTTAGCCCTTGATAGAACATATCAGATGTTCAGTAGAAAAATATATTCAGTGGAATACATTACTACAGTTGTCCCATGCACCTGGATAACTAAGAATCTCTATAAACATTACTATGGTTTTAGTTCTATCTTTTAGTTGGCGTCATAATTAACACTTGGACAAACATTTCATTAAATAGTAATACTAATATTTGTATTATGGTTAAACACCAAAATATGCTGGCAATTAATGGCATTCCTATGTTTCTGTCAGGCACAAGTAACCAGAAACAGGAGTTTGGTTCAAAACACAATGGGTTTATTACATGCTACCTATGCACAAGAATCTGATCTACTAAGAGCCAAGGCAGATTGGCAGTAGATAAGAGTCAACAGAGTGCTAAATAATGAGGTTGATAGAAGAAGACAGGTTGACTAAAGGAGGTGGATTGAAACTTATATTATAGACTGGATTAATTAATTCGTTCCAATGAAATGCATAGTTGCCAGCTGGTTGTAAAAGTATGTTTTATAAATCTGGATGGGAAAAACAGTATAGTAGTTTCTGCATGCTAATTGAAAGCACAGCATTTTTTGAAGTTGTTCCTGTTATTTTCTGCAGATTCAGATCTCAGCCCCTGACAGGGGATTCAGTGCAGAACTAAATTATGATAACTGACTTGGCAGCAATGGAAAAAGGTCATTTACTCTAATGCAATAAAAATAAGCAATAAGTTCCAGTGATGCATATAGTATGTTCTATGCTATCTTGCTTTTTCATTCTTCTCTCAGCAAAAGCATGGGGATACAGTGCACAGATATTTTTTTACACTAACCTACCATCTCACTTGTTACCCCCCCCCCCAAAAAAAAGCTATCCTGTCATCTGCTGAGGCTTAACCTCAGAAGCTTAGTGTGGTCCTTTATTTTGTTATTCAAGCCTGTCTACTTTTTAATCATCTCTGAAGCAATGGGAAAAAGCCGCTGATCCTGCACTACTCTTGCATAAAAATATACATTTCTCTAAAGCTGGTGAATTCAATAGGCAGTTGGAATGCACAAAGGACCAAATCCAAAGAGTACAATTTGTGCAATGCACTGCAACAACCATGTTTAGCAGAATTTACTTGCTCAGCATTAAATACAGATGAAAATGGAAAGGGTTTATATTCATTGACATTTACCGACTTTTAAAAAAAAAAATAGTAAGGAAAAATATTAAAGGACCAAAAGATATTTTTATTCTTGGTCTTTTTCTTTGACATTGATCAGCTTGGGTAGCTAATTTACATTTGCAGAAGACTGTCATTTACAAATTAAAATTAATCATTTTTTCAACTTTGTTCACTTTTATCCGAGATTAACAATTACAGTTACATAGTGCAATTAAACTGATGTTGATTGAGGAAAAAAATCAAAACATTGCTAATTGTATGGTCAACAATATTTCGATGCTGAGACATTAATTATAATCGAATACACAATTTTAGTATTACTCTTATGCCTCCTAACATATCACATTAGGTTTGAATACTACTTTTATTTCTTTGTTTTTCTAATATCTATCTTGACTTATCTGGAGCTATAAACATGCAGGTATTTTAATGCAATAATACATTACTCACTGCTGTTATCTACTTGATCTGTGACCTAACTCACGTAATGCAAAGTATCTGTTTAGACAATTGTTTTAAAAAGACAGCTTTAAAAAAAGACTACAAGAAAAAAAATGGTAATTACGTACAGAAAACATTATGAGGCAAAAATGTAACTTAGTAATACAATGTTAGCTTGGTTTCAGTGGATTAAGATAAATTATTTTACAACCAATCCAGCAGTTGGTGATTAAGCTAAATTCAATTTCTGCAATTTTGGAAGTCCCAAAATGATCAACTAGGAAATAGCAGTGACAAACAAACATAGCACAGTGATCACTAGAGATACGAGAGGTCTTATTTTCTAACTGCAGCATCTGTTGGCCTTTAAAAACATTTTATAGCCCTAAAGATACCAAGCAAGTTCATAGTTACAGATATTCAGTTTATTATTTGAAATTTCTTTTAAAAAGAGCAATTTCCCGAGACAGTAAAATCACAAATAAACATATTTCACAAGAGGTTGCAAGTGATTACCGGTATATATTTCTGTAGTTATCATGATACAATAATTTAACTTCTACAGTATATCAGAGATATGTACCAGCCTTACGCTGTGTACTACTCTGACTTCATATTATTTGTCCTTCTTCAGCAGCTAAGATGGTTTATTTTGGCTTAGTTGAAATACTAGAAGAACATTTCTAAAACTAGTTTTCACCTGGCAAGTCTGGAGTACTGTAGATAGTGGAGATACAATTTTTCCATCCAAAATAATTTGCCTCAAGTACTCCTGGCTCTGATTTTCTGCAGCAGGTCAAGGAAATGCTAACTTGATCCTTCTGTATCTCCTCAATAACGCATGTGAAAGAAGCAGGGCACATGAGATTAGGGCAGTGGTTCTCAACCTGGGGGTCGTGACCCCTTTGGGGGTGGAACGGCCATTTCACAGGGGTCGCCAAATCCCTCTCTCATCACCACCCCACGCCTTCACTTACCTTCACCCTCTGCCTCTGTTGGATCGCCGGTTGCTGGTCGCTTACCCCGTCCACTCCCAATCTATTGCTGCCTCCTGAGTCCCAGCTGATGGCTAGAGGGAAAAAAACTGTTTAAATTCTTGCTGCGGGGCTTCAAAGGGCTGCCCTACAGCTGATCAGTGTTAAAAGAAAACAAATGAGTAGACCACTGTCTGCAAAAATAGAAAAAACAGCCCCTTTCAGCTTCAGCATCTTAATTACCATAAATTGATTAGATTGGCCTCCCAACTCTCAGCTGATTTGCTCTCAGCTGTTTTTCAGAGGGCTCTGTTGCTAGCTGCAAAGAGGTGCAGATTTCCCCCCCCAGCTATGCTGAAAAGCAAAACTGAAAGTAAAGCAGGGTCTTTGGTGCAACGTGACAAAATGAGGCAGAGAGATATTTCTTTTTCTTTTTCCTCACCAAAAAAGGTAGGTGCAAATCTGCAAACAATGGGAAATTTAGAGCAAAAGAGGAGGTTCAAGATTTTAAAACACAAAAGAAAAAAAGCTCTATTTAACTAGGAAATTGTAATAATTGAGATACTATTAATTGTATATTGTGTTGAAAGCAGAAATGTTGTGGTTTGGAGGAATATATGGGGGAAATTATTTGGTTTATTATTATTGGTAAATATAATTAATTGATTTGTAAGAAATTGGATTGCATGGAAATAATTGGAATATTCATGTTCATATTGATTAATATACAAAAAAGATAGTTATATAACTGATTTATATTAAAATGTTGAATTTGTATTAAACAACTGTATTACATAACTACATAATTAACCAATGTGAGGATGGATATAAATATTGATGATAATGCGAAGGAGTATAATATAGAATAGAAGGGAAAAATTGAATTTGATTAAGATTAGAGATGAGGATGAAGGTTAATATTGGTTTTTTTTAAAAAATAGATGAGGAATAAATATGGCAAAAAGGAAATATAGAAATTGTAAATTTAATTGAAATGACTAAACACTGTTTAAATTTGTGAACCGGCCAAATACTCTGTTCAAAGAAAATACATTGTATGTTTGTATGTGTGTTTCTAATTGTTGCTATTTATTCATATTTGTTCTGTTTTATTCTTTAAAGTTTAACAATTCATTCTTTATCTTAATATCTTTATATTTGTTTGGGATTGGTTTTCTTCCCTTTCATCTTTTTTATTGTACAGCAATCTTTCTCCTCAAACCTACCACCTCTGTCTTTTCTTTCCTTCTTACTTTCTCTTCCCCCCCCTCTTCTTCTCCTCCCTACTTCCTCTTCCTTTCTCCTTCTCTTCCTCTTCCTCCCTCTCTTACCCTCACTCCTACTCTAATTTCCCTTCCCTTCCTTCATCCCTCTCTATTGCTGTATCCTTTTATGCACATGGACTACTCAGAGGGCTGAAAAAGTTATTTTCGACTGGTCCTCACACTTTTGACCAGTCCTCAAACTTACAACTGTCCTTACATTTTATGTTTTTGCCCTATCTTGTCACCATGGTGAAGAGAAGCAGTTGTGAAATGAGTGACACGATTGTTAAGAATGCTACAGTGGGCATAAATGATGACCAGTCATAGGTGCGAAGACCGGTCAAAACTGCGAGGACCTGTCAGAAATCACTTTTTTCAGCCCTCTGGGTAGTCCTTTTGTGCACATGGACTACTCAGAGGGCTGAAAAAGTTATTTTTGACTGGTCCTCGCACTTTTGACCAGTCCTCGAACTTACGACTGTCCTCACATTTTATGTTTTTGCCCTATGTTATCACCATGGTGAAGAGAAGCAGTTGTGAAATGAGTGACATGGTTGTTAAGAATGCTGCACCGGCATAAATGTGAGGATGGTCATAAGTGTGAGGACCAGTCAAAAGTGAGAGAACCTGTCAGAAATGCCCTCTGAGAAGTCCCTATACACATAGCCATGCCCACCCAGTCACATGACCTCCAAGCCACGCCCACAAAATAAGCCACGCCCACAGAACCGGTAGTAAAAAAATTACAGTTATGAAGTAGCAACAAAAATAATTTTATGGTTGGGGGGTCACCACAACATGAGGAACTGTATTAAAGGGTCGCGACATTAGGAAGGTTGAGAACCACTGGATTAGGGGAGATTGGCTACATGAAATGTATTTTCTTTTTTCCCTTTTTGTGTGGGATCACACAGGTAAGGGATTCTCTTGCTGCAGGACGTACAACAACTAAAAGCAGGGGACTGATTTTTGTTCCTTCTTAGCACTCCACTATTATAGCAATAAAGTCTATTGTAAATATTTTTCAAATTGATTTTGAAAGATTGAAGAATGAAAACAGCAGTAGCCCTTAATGCAAAAGTTAGTAAGAATCTTTGTCTTGTTCAGGATTAATACACAGGTCTTTTGTTTGGTCATTAGTCTTTGCTCTATAAAATCAACAATGCACATGCAATTTTAAAAGATATATTAAAGGGAGGGAGAAAAAAGTGATATGAATTATGTACTTCATAACTGAGATAAGACATAGCAATAGCACTTAGACTTAAATACTGCTTATAGTGCTTTTACAGCCCTTTCTAAGCGGTTTACAGAGTCAGCATATTGCCCTCAACAATTTGGGTCCTCATTTTACCCACCTTGGAAGGATGGGAGGCTGAGTCAACCTTGAGCCGGTGAGATTTGAATTGCTGAACAGCAGCTAGTAGTCAGCTAAAGTAGCCTGCAATACCGCACTCTAACCATTGTGCCACCTTGGCTCTTAGCTATCTAATCACTGCCCTCCATTAAACCCAGAATTTAAGATTACGTAGTTGCATTACCTAGGTGTAAATATAAATGGAGACTGTAGATCATTGTGGGTTAAAACCAGAACATTAATTTGAATATGGAAGCATATTGGTATATGGGTATATAAATTGCTGAAATAATAGTTAAAAAATAATGATCATCTCTTGATATTATCAGAAAACAATATGCAGCTTTTTACCTAATTCAAGATTCTGTACTTTTTTACATAATGTGATTACTACAATTAAACTTTTTTGACTGCATGGCAAGGCAAAGAGGATACACTCATCTGTTTATTGAAAAGCAAGAAAAGATACAATCTGCACTGAAGTTTAGAAATTACTCCCGCCTATGTTTTATTTATTTCAGGATGCTCATATATAATTAAATGCACTACTGTAAAAAAAATGCATATAGAGTTTTAATTTAATCTTGTTCCAATATATGAACTGCTGTTGTTTTAAAAATGGAAGCAATTTTTTTGTTTGGTAGAATGTTAAATCACACAAAATCCACCTATGCTTATTCTGAAAAGATACAGACAACATACAAATTTATCATCTCATCTGCTGTGAGTGAGAGCTGGAACTATTTATTTGAGCATTATCTAAATTCATTTTTTCCAGAATGTTGAAATGTGAAACCATGCTGAAGGTTAGAATAATAAATATCATTAATTTAAAAATAATGTAGATGCAATGAAATTCAACAGAAGATAGGAATAAGGAGAAAGGAAAATTAGAATTAAGGTGAAATGAATGTCTCTGAAACAGATTAGGTTGTCTTGGCAGAAGATAATTAACAGGCTAAAGGGTGTGAGGCCAAGTTCTAAAATGAACATGTGATAATTATTCACATATTGAGACACTTGTACAAAGTCAGCCATAGAAGTTGCAAATGAAAACAACAGTAAAATGCTGAGAAAAAAAAGTGGCAAAATGAAATATGCTGGAATTACAACAAAACATGTTATAATATGTTGGATTTAAACATTTCTTTTAAAGAAATTCTTCAGTTGAAATGGTAATTTTAAAACAATACATGTTTTTTATGCCATCTACTGTTGCTATTTTGGGGTGGGGGAGGAAATAAAGACTCATTTCTAATTGTTCAACCCATCCAGTGCTTTCTGCAATTTAAATAAAAACAGTTGCCCATCATGAACTCATATTTTAAAAGGACATACAGTTCTGCACATACCAGCTGCTCATGTACAACAAGAAATAGAAACTTTATACATGCAGAAGCACTTTAGTTCTTTACATGAATGCTACATTAAAATACGGGAAGGCTTTTGCCAATGGAAGATCCTGGTGAAAGGGAGGATAGAAATTAACAGTGATCCAAAGTAGTGGTGAGGGAAGAAGATGTGAAAGAAATTAATCTTCTAAAATCAAAGCCAAACAAAGACAACAGATTTCACTTTTTTATTGTTGTTAATAAAACTATGAGTATGATTATATAATATAGATGGGTGGGTACCAGATAATTTCTTGAGTCCAAATGCACTCTAGTTATTTGGGAAGAATACATCTAAAGGTGCGACATATTCAGACCATAGCAATAAGGAAGTCTGATCACTGATGGTCTAATGCAGAAATGAGTTCTTTGTTTTACAAAGATATATATCATAGGAACATAAAATGTGACATGCATAAAACAAGGAAACCTAAAAACATCAATGCATAAATAGACCACATTAAACTGAATGCTTTAGAAATAAATAAGTTTAGGTGGACTGGAATGTGTCACCCAAGTTAGATAATTAGATTCATAATATTATCTCTTATGATGAAATGGATTGACAATGGTAATTCAAGCAGGTATTATGTACCATATTTACTTGCAAATGATCTGAGAACTTTAGATGCCAAAATTCATCCCCACCATTGTGGCTAACATATAACTCTATATAGTAATACTCTTTTAAAGTATCCATATATCCCTTTTATATTCACGTATAAATCCATCCGCAGGTAAACTCCAAGTTTTTAAGCAAAATACAATGAAATGGATTGTTAGAAGAATTATCCTTCTGGGTTCAGCTCCAAGTGGGGAAAAAGACACTGGAAACATGGAGACTGCTTGGAAAGATGGTTTAATGGTGGACAGGATCACATGATTTGACTTCCTGAACAGAAAAGGGCAGAGATGCTGAGCGTGCCTTGGTTTTTATTCCCTCTCTCTGGCTTTGAACTTCCTGAGGCCCAGGAAGAGTATCCTGATTGGTTGCTGCCAGAGGTCATAGCTAGCCTTTTAGGTGTCTGTGTGTCAAGTTTGGTTGAAACTTGGTGGGTGGTGCAATAAAATCAATTAAATGGCTCTGCCTGAAGGAGGTAGATCTTTGTTATGTGGAATAGACTGACTCAGGCCTTAATAGCCCATTAACAAAGGTGGGGGGCTGAGTTTCTGCTTCTCTGAGTTTCTACTTCTCTTGTAGGGAAAATATTCTGCCTTTTTAGTATTTCCTAAAATATTTCATTTTTCTAGGAGAGGGGTGGGTGCTAACTTCCTACAGGATAATCCATTCTTTGCCTAAATTAGTAGTTCCTTGATTAGGGTATTGTTTAATGTTCAATTGTTTCTCTGATGTTAATCCTGGGATTAATTCCTACTTATCTGGGTGTTGATTGCTGGCAAGGAATGTTCTAGTCTTTTTATTATCTTCTTTTTATTTTCTCTTTTTAATGATGTACAAATATTGTTTTTGATGGGTGATTTGTCTGAATGTCAAGCTTCCAGGAATTCCCTAGCATTTTTGAATGTAACTTGGTCTAGGATGCTTAGTTTCACAGCTGAAACTATGGTTAAATCTGCCCATGTGTTGTGAAATTAAGGAGAGTTGTCATCTGACTACAAGCTGGTGTTCATGAATGTGTTCTGCTGGTCTTCTACTTGTCTGTCCTACATAATTTCTGTTAGTCTTCACTAATACCTTAATCAAGGACTATTAATTCAAACAAATAAGTAAGCAGTAAACAACAACTTAATCAAGGAAGTACCAAGGAGAAAATAACACCTTCACTGAGAGATTTGAATTAGGTAAACCCAATACTGCAGGAGAAATCTTTACTGCTAACTCTTTATTCAAGAAACATAAATGGATTGTAAAGTTAAACAGAATCAGACAAGACAAATTATATTAGGATATGGAAAAGAAAAAAGTGCAATCATACCAGTAAACTGCCAGATGCAGATAGTGGTAGCAAACCATGACTTATGTATTTCAAACATATAGCTTAAATTTATTTTTAAAAGGATACGCTCTGCTATCAAGATTTGAACCAGAAAACACAGTTAAAATACAAGAGCAGTGTAGCAATAGATTCAGCATATTTATGTGAAAGAGAAGTTCCACTGTGAAGACAAAAAGAAAATTTCAAAATGTTATCAGGTTAGCCAAGGAAAGAATGAAAATGAATGTTTTAAGCAGGATAAAAAGTACACTGAATGCAAATAATTCAACAACAAATGAAAAAGGACAAGGAAATATATTTAAATCAAGAATTTCAACAAGAAAAAGGAAAATGGTAAGTCTTTTTAAGAACATAAGAGGAACCTCAAGAAAATTAATAGATGCTTAGAAATATTCAAATGTAATCACATCAGAGATGATAGAGAAAATGAAAATCAGGAACAGTATTTTAAAAACTTATTTACCAGCTTCCTTTTTTGCCATATTGCGTCCATGTTTTATCTGTTAATGTTTTTATCTGCGATGTTTTTTATAGTGGATGCTTTCGTGTTTTTCAGTGTTTTTATGTTGTAAGCCCCTGTTGGACATGAGATGGGCAGCAAATAAATCTTATGAACAGGCAAGCAAGCAAGTTTTCATGATCAGGATTGTGACAGAAACTGTTATACAGGAATTTAGACAGTGAGGCATGACAGGCAATATACCAACTTTCTGATTGGTAAGTACTAAGTATGGATAAAATTCTCATTGAACTTTTAAAGCTGCAGAGAAATGAATAGTTTAAGTAGTAACAGCTTTTCGTTAACAAATATAGAAAAAAATCTGTTGTCTAGAGTATATAATGTACACTGCTTAGAACTATTTAGATTGAAGTGGTTTGTGTGTATGTGTGTGCGTGCGTGTTCATGTGCATGTGCGTGTGTGTGTGTGCATGTGTGTGCATAATAGCTTCATAATAGCTGAAGAAAAGAGATATGTACTAATTCCTCATACAAGCAAAAGAGTTGCTTAAGAGCTGACAAGGAATAATAGAGCCATACATGAAGAGAGAGGAATTTAAAATGAATAGGCAGGTTTCAAAAAAGGCAATGGGATACAAGATCAGTGAGTTAACGTAAGATGTATAATAGAGAGATAAGAGAGTACAAGAAAGAGGAAGATTATCTTTGCTTCATTGACCACAGCAAGGTCTTTGCCTTGTATAGATCATACAAAAATGTGGAACTTATTAATGGCTAATGGTGTGTCAGGAACCTGAATATGCTTCTGAGGAATCTTTCCAATGAACAAAAAACTGTTCTAAGAATTGAATTGGTCCCGAATAAGGAAAAAAGTGAAATATATCTAAAGATATATACATCTAAAGATGTAAGTTATATATAGCAAATACATGAATGTTAAGATTGGAAGGAAAGATAGCTCAAATAAAATTGAAGCGAGAAATAGTAACAATTTGAGATACGTATTTTCCCATGTAAAATTGATCCATAATGTGGGAGTCATTCTTGACCATCAGGTTCTACTTGAAGAAATGGCTTTTGGGGCAAGGAAAGCTTTTGCACAATTCTATCTGGTATGGCAATTATAACCTTACCTGGCATGGGATACCCTTTTCACCTGTATTCAGGTGAAACCTGAAGGAAGTTTCAATGATGTATTAGTGTACAAATTTTTTAAAAAGTGGGAAATTGGGTAGGACAGAAAAAAATATATAGATAGTCCTCAACTTACAACAGTTCATTTAGTGACTATTCAAAGTTACACGGCATTGAAAAAAGTGACGGAGATATACTGCAAAAGTCCCATGGGCCACATGAAAAACCAATCTTTTGGTTCTCGGTGAAATAAAATTGATTGTTCCCTTGAAGCAACAAGCTCAATTCACATTCTCTGAGTAAATATCTATTGGAATGGATAGCCATAACAAATTTAATTAATAATAACAATAGGCAATAGACTTGAAAAAGTTATTATGTTTGGCAAAGTTGTAACCGAATAAGAGAATGGAAAGGGCATGTAGACATAATTAGAGAGATTTCTGGAATATCTCATTTTTATGAACTATAACTAAAGGCAGATCATAAACAATGCTTTCTATATATTGTGCTGGAATCAAATCTCTCTAATTACTTAAGCATAGTAATAGTAAGTGCAGGATGAGGTATGTTCCTGCATGCTTAAGTAATTTTCCACTTCCATAGAGAGGTTCCAGTCTCAAACATTTATAGTATAATGGAGAATATTGCCTTTAATGTTTAAAATTTATTATAGTTTCTGCTTTTAAAATAACACACCTCAAGTTTAAAATTATATTCAGCAGGCTTTTTTTCTGAAGTATTCTGATATATTTCTGAAATTATTTCCAAATTTCTCTTATTTGAAATTTAGTCTATAACTAAATTAAATGAGAGATCATTACTTCAACAAGGAGAATTTTATCAGTTTTGTTGGATGTTGGAGAAATAATTGTGAAAAAAGCACATTTCTTCTGAACTAAAATAGCAACTAAAATAGTCTATTGTAGTTTTATAAAGAAAAAATAAATATATTTTCATAATTATATAAAATAATTTCATAATCAGTATACAGTATTCATCCACATAACTATATGATGCTAACAATGACTACAGACAATATGGAATATGATGAATTTTATGTATGCAAAATATGTCAAAATAAGATGAATAAATTATGTTGATTTTGTCTATGAATGTTTGGACAGTATTGCATTTCTATGTTGCTATGTGCCATAATGTGATGACGAACTTTTTACCTAAGACTACGTCTTTGCCTACCTACATATCTAGATAGACTATGTGTTAGAAATTAGACCTATGTATATTTTATTTTTCATTTATTTGGTTAAATTTTTATACCACCCTTCTCTTTCCGGACTCAGGGCGGTGAACAGCCAACTAAAAAACATTATATACAAAAGTTAAAACAAGTTTTAAAATAATTTAGATAAGATTTGGCCCATAATTTAAAAACAATTCGAATTAAAATCAATATCAAAACTTTAAAACCAAAACATGGGGTCAGGCCAGCCCAGCTAACTGGAAGAAATGAGTTTTAAAGGCTTGACGAAAAGTCCGGAGGTCTGGGATCACTTGTATCTCTGGGGGGAGGTCATTCCAGAGGGTGGGTGCCACCACAGAGAAGGCTCTCCCACTGGGGGTCACCAGCTGACATTGTCTGGCCGACAGCACCCTGAGGAGGCCCTCTCTGTGGGAGCAAACTGGCCGGTGGGAAGCAATTGGTGGCAGAAGGCGGTCCCGTAAATACCCCGGCCCTAAGCCATGGAGTGCTTTAAAGGTGGTCACCAACACCTTGAAGCGCACCCGGAAGTCCACCGGAAGCCAATGCACCTCACGCAGGAGAGGTGTCACATGGGAGCACCCCGTCGCTCCCATAATCCCCCACGCAGCCGCATTCTGCACCAGTTGGAGCCTCCGGGTGCACCCCAAGGGCAGCCCCATGTAGAGAGTGTTAAGTAGTCCAGACGAGAAGTGATGAGTAATTGAGTGACCGAGCGTAAGGAGTCCCGATCCAGAAAGGGGCACAACTGGCATATCAGGCGAACCTGAATTCAAAAGAATTTTGATTCTTTTGTGGAATCATAAAAGTCTGGATGGTTTTATTTTATTTTGTGACAGCCACCACAATTTATTATAAAATATGCTGCTTAATTTAAAATATGAAACTGCTAAATGTAAGTTTCTCTCTTTTAGAGCTGGAAAGAAAGCAAATGTCTAATACCATTGATTTCTAGATGTTTTGTAGGAGAGTAACAAGGCCTTTGGCTTATAATACATTATAAAAATCACTAAAAATTCTGGATTAAATCTTCCACATCATATAAGATTTCATATGTTTCTTCTTGAAATATTATTTAATTAAAAAAGGAAACCTTGCAGTACAAAGAGAACAATATTGGTATGGAAGAATGGTATTCTTTAGTTTTGATGTTCTGATAGTCAAAAGATATTATTGGACTTTAATTGTTTTGTGTCTGTGTGACACACATACTACATTCCCGTGTTGTTGATTTCAGTATTCCAGTGATTACATTCTCCCATCCTCCAATAATATCACTGTATCAATTTCCAGAAGAACTATAGCAACAACAGTAATTCAAAAATAGTAATTTGAGAATGTGAACCAAAAGAGAGAGAGAGAGAGAGAAGGAAAAAAGGAGTACAAGTGGAAAACATGACAGTAGTAAAACTAGAGGAAAGCTGACAAGGGATAGGGAGAGAGAAAGACAATGGAAGAAAGGAACACGAAAAGTGGGAGAAAAGTAAAAGGGGAAAGAACAAAGTATAGAGACAGAAAAGGAAAAGAAATGGGCCAAGCTGATTCTACGGTAAAAAAGCAAATAAGAACAAATCATGAAATCACACAAAATATTTTTTCCCTCCTGAACAAGTACAATGGACAGAGCAGCCAGAATCCATCTGTCAAAGGAAGTACCTGCTGCTGCCATTGCCTGTCTTTTCCTGACAGCCGTATCATTTTGGGCAGCACAGAGATGATGATGATGCAGCAAGTGAGCTTCTTGGGCTTGGAGGAATGAGAAGAAGCCTGGAGCAGAGGCTAAAGGGTGTGTCAGCTGAGCACAAAGTTTCTTGCTACTTTGTGGCATTTTCCCTTCCAAATTTATGCTTATAGCAATTGTGTCTTGTGTACAAAATGCCTTAAGTTACATCCTTGGCAAATTATTATATTTCATTGATAGACTTTGAATCTAAAATAATATGAAGAATTGATGCTAAGGATAGAAAAAAAATAAGTTTCCCACCACCTTCCCCATAATATACTATCAGCATACTGTCAGCCTTCAAGGTAGGCCAGGTAAGAAAACTGAATCCACAAATACTATTGAATTTTATTTTATTGTTGGACAGTATGACAGTTTTTCCTCGGTTCCCTCTTCTACCAAAGAGAAACAAAAAGGAGTAACCATTCTTTCTCACCCTCTTCTCTTTCTCAGTGGTAAGCTAATATTTCTTCATACCTCTTTATACCATCTCTCTATGTCAGACTCAGTCTCCCCTTCCACCTGTGAAGGAGACATTGGCAAGTGTTTTGGGAATCAACTACACATCTTCTCCACCCTCATTGACAGCTCCTGAAGACCACCTGTGGAAAATCAGAGGAAGCTAGAAAGTTTTCCTGGTCTTTTTCCGGGCCTTCCTGTTGAAATGCCTATCAATTAGCATACAAATTTGAACAGTTTTCCAAATTCTCTAGTATGCCTTGTATCACTAATTCATCTTACTAGTTCATGAACAAGCACTTGGAGAAATTGGTCGGTCGAAGCCAAATCATTTCACTCCACACTCTGCATATAATTGAAAAATCTATTCATGAACTCTGTGATTGCCTTGCTTTAGTTTGTGAACCTCTTCATTTGCAGTTGCCCTCCCAGCAAAATTATCAGATACATTGTAAATTTTATACGAAGTTTTGGTAATTGTACAGCAACAGAGCATTGTACTCAATGAGGGGAACAACTGCCCCTTCACTTAAAAACTCAGAACAAAAGCCATCGTGGAGTAATCTGCAGGAAATTCTGCTGGCCAGTCCACCATAAACAATGTTCACCGCATTGTGAAAGTCAGAATTGATCCTGGGCTGCTCAAACCTCTCTGGCAAACTCCCATGACAGCGAAGAAATATTGATTGGGCTGCAGGCTGCTGAGCTGCTCCTGGCTGAGGCAAACTTTCTACCAACTGCTGTGTTTGCTCTAGCATGGCATTATGTAGGTTTCTTATTTGTATATCCATTTGTTGTTGAGGTTAGAAGAATGCTTCTGCTATTTATTCTGAGGGCAGCAGGGTGCTCTGAAGATGTGATGCTATCTCCATGATCAAAGACACAGTTCAATGCCTCTCTGATAGAAAGTAGTGAAGGTTTCAAGACTAATGTCAGCCCTTTCAGGTATTGTATGCCATGTCAGAAAACAGATATTGCAAAGACGACTGGAGTTCTATTTTATTGTTGTAGGATAATAAGAGTATCTTGTTTGTCTGACAGACTTTCTCATTGCTCCTATTACACTCAAGAGAACCGAGGTGGACTTCCTTCATCCTCAGGACTGAGCTGATGTTTACTTAGTTGCTCTTGCATTCCTTTTCCAAGATTTCCTCTAAGTTTCTACACATACAATACATAACTAAATATATACTTCTATTACATTCTTCTTTTTGTTTATATTAAGATGGAAGCCATTTTTTAATGTTTGGAAAGATAGATTATACAGCAAATTAAAAAGAACAATAAAATGAAGACAACACCAACGTTAATTGTTTGGTCTTTCTGTAAGGAAATTGATTTTCAAAATCAATTGTAGCACAATATTCTTCTTAAGTTAATATAAAGATCAGAGGTGGTATTCAGCAGGTTCTGATCAGTTCTGGAGAACTGGTAGCAGAAATTTTGAGTAGTTTGGAAAACTGGTAAATACCACCTCTGACTGGCCCTGCCGTCATCCTTTCTCTGCCTCCCTGAGTCCCAGCTTATTGGAAGGAAATGGGAATTTTGCAGTAACCTTCCCCTGGAGTGGGGAGAGAATGAAGATTTTACAGTATCCTTCCCCTGCCACACCCACCAAGCCACATCCACAGAACTGGTAGTAAAAAAAATTGAATCCCACCACTGATAAAGATCACACAATATTGAAGTATTTTATGACTCTCCTCATCACAACTATTACATTCATGAGAATATTAATACAAATTACTAATTGTTTATAGAACTTATTTTTCAAGACAGATGCTACATGACCATCATGAAGAATATTCCAGACAAGAGATTATTAAATCTGGACATAAGAATCAAAACAAAGATTTACAAGTTGAAAGCTGTTGAAGATGAGTTGGTGCTGGTGCTAGAAGAGCCTTTAAAGGGAACTGAAATATTAATGAGAAAATGAAAAGAATTTAGTGCATCAGCTGGTTTTAAGATTAATAAACAGAAGACAAAAATATTAGCAAAAATATGAAGATACTAGAGAAAATTGTAAGTCATTTCTTTATATTCTTCTTTTCTGTCTACACTTTTGGCTTTTCTTTCTTTTTCATTCTTTAGATCTCTTACTTTTACTTTAATTATTAGTTTGTATTTGTTTTTATTTCTTTATTTGAAAATATAATAAACTTGTTTTTTAAAACAAATCTGGTATTTTAATTAATGAGCTTATTCTTCATTTACTTTATTACTCAAACAATAATAGTACTTTTACCCCACTGCTTCAGATTTACAAATATTCTAAAACAGTTCACATATCTATTTGGTCTCAGATCTTAGGCAAAGCTTTTGATTATCCAAAACAATCAAAGATTGAGATGCAACTTCTTAGGATCAAGGTTACTAGACAAATATTTGCTATAGCCCCATATCTGCTTAAATCTTGCTTAGATCAGAAGGATGTTTAATATTCAATTATAATTATTGCAGCCTTTTTAATTGTATGCATACTGTGATTTTATCCAGTAGAATAAAAAGTCTTTATGCAGTTCCATAAATTAGGAAAACAATAATAAATGTAAGCTTCAACTAAGCTTACATTTTAGGATGTGCAAAATGACAATTTATTTCTGCATGTTGATGCATGCTTGATATCAAGGCAGGTATAAAATTTTCACAATTCACAGAAAAGCTATTTTGGTCTCAATTTTTTATAGTTTGCCTAACAACTTAGAATACCCATTAAAAAGCCCAGCCATGATAATCCTGTAATGAAATTTTTAATTATTGCACATGGCTCATTAAAGAACAGGTTTAGTGTACTTTTTTCCAAGGATCTCTCTAAAATAGAAAGTTTGTTCTTATGGCATTATGATATTCACATGAATAGACTATACTGACATATTCTTCAAAGGAGATACAAAATAGCTGTGGAAAAAAAACAAAAAGACAAGAACACATCTTCTACAGTAGGGCTTCTATTGTAAATATGTCTGTGTGGCAAAATATTTTTACTATCAATTTCAGAAATGTGGGCTTGTGTTGTTTGTAATAATTTAAGATTATTTATCTTAATAAATTTGTCTGTGTTGTGTGTCTTCAAATCTCTGGATCTATATGTAAGAAATAGCTAAAGCAGAGTTTTATTTTTCTACGGTAAAATGAAATAAATGATATTTAGCTATGTACATTGAACTAATAAAAATTAGTAGGTTTTGAACAATGTAAGACTAAGTTTGAAACAGAACTATGCACTAATGAAGACTTCCTTCCTTCCTTCCTTCCTTCCTTCCTTTCTTTCTCATGATTGTAATATTACAGAGTAGTGTTCATTCATTATAGAATTTTTTTAAAAAAGAAGAAGTGAATATGTAACAAGACAAAATTGGTGATCTGATCAACAGGCTAGATTTTGCCATTGTTTTTAATATAAGCAGGAAAGATAGATGTCCTGGAAGAAAGCCACATACTACATATGCATTTCTGGCTAATTAGTTTTCTTAAAATTAGAATAGGGTAGGGTAGGGTAGGGTAGGGTAGACTGGACTGGACTGGACTGGACTGGACTGGACTGGACTGGACTGGACTGGACTAGACTAGACTAGACTAGACTAGACTAGACTAGCTTTTTTGGCCAAATATAATTGGACACAGAAGTAAATTGTCTCCAATGCATAAGCTCTCAAAGTAATATAATCAATGTACATACAAAAATACAAACAACGTGTATATACAAATAAGGGTACATATAACAACAACAGAGGTGAGTTATAGCAGGTTCTGACCAGTTCTGGAGAACCAGTAGCGGAAATTTTGAATAGTTTGGAGAACCGGTAGTAAAAATTCTGCCTGGCCCTGCCCCCATCTATTCTCTGCCTCCCGAGTCCCAGCTGATTAGGAGGAAATGGGAATTTTGCAGTAACCTTCCCCTGGATTGGGGAGGGAATGGAGATTTTACAGTATCCTTCCCCTGCCACACCCACAAAGCCACACCCACAAAGCCATGCCACACCCACAAAGCCATGCCCACAGAACCAGTAGTAAAAAATTTTGAAACCCACCACTGAACAACAAGGTAATATAATCATAACATACATAATAACATAATAATATAGGAAAACAGTAAATTTAACACAATTCTAAAACCTACATACAATATGGGTTTTATAATACAAACCTAGATTCATGCATCACTTAAGAGCTGTGTAATGATAAGAAAAGCCATTTATATACAATTTTTATACAATATACAATATACATTCTATGCAAATATATACAAGTTTCTGGTAAGCCAATTTAATAGTTGGAATAGCTGGAAATAGTTGATTGAACTGATAAATGTGTGAGCTGACACATAAATAAAAAAATCTCAGAACAAGGACTATTTTGCCTAATTTAGGATGGCTGTATAATAACCTAACCAAAGTATAACCTTATGGAAATACAGGCATAAATGAATTAATGAAAGATTGGATATTTTTAATTGGAAATATATTGCAATTAGTTCTTGAATAAATAAATAGAAAGAGAATAAGTACATTACATTTAAAATAAATCTATTTCTCATTTATATTTCATTAAATGTTTTTTATTAACTTAAAGGAGTTTACCGGTAGGTTTTCTGCTAGAATAAATGACAATCTTCTTGGGAAAATGTTATTCTATGACACATAATACATGTATAAGAGTGACGTATAAATAATCACACAATATAGCATTTGAGATTGTTAGCATATTCCTATGCATATCTGTCAGCTAATTGGTATAGTGGTTAAGGCATCAGGCTAGACACTGAGTGTCACTGAGTGAGTTCTAAACCCACTTTGGGCATAAAACTAACTGGGTAGAGTTGGGCTAGCCACTTTCTTTCCGCCCTAAGAAGGAGGTAATGGCAAATCACTTCTGAAAACTTTCCAAGAAAGCGATAGAAAGCATATCTACCCCCTAATTTATTGGCTTTTCCCCCCTTATACTGACGCCTGTATGATACAATACTAATTTTATGCCTGTATCAAAATATTAAGAATGGAATTATGTTACACAAAGAAGTTCCAGAAACAAAAGCCATAGTACATACCTGTATTTTGGTTATTCAGTGCAAATAGCTCTAAACTAACCTAGCTAAATGATGAAAAAGTGTTTCCCATCACTATTCATTTCTGAGTTCCTGATATGAATTAATACCTAGATATTCTACCAAGTACTGAACACTATATCAGTGACGACAGAGTAGAAAAATACTACTCACAAAAGAATAAGGATGTGAGATGGTTGCTATGAATTTCAATAGCACTAGCCAAACTGTATCTGGGATGAAGTGTCTTTTTCAAAGGGCAAGTCTGAATCCTTTCTGAAGAGATTCTGTGTACTATAATCTTTTAAATCTTAAACCTTAGTGAATGTTACTTTTATTTGTGGATTTCCCCCCCTCAGGTACAATATGATTTACTAGATTGCACCTCAGAAGACAGTTCCAATCTCCCCCCCATCCCCACCCCTAAAAATGGAACCTGAAGATAAATTTTGTAACAACTGCTCTTTGGATGTCATGTATTATCAAAGAGTTTTTCAAGAACAAATCACTTGAAGGCAGCTGCTTTCTGGAATAAGTTTCCACACCTAGGAGGAAGAAATGTCTTGTGATATCTGTCTTTAGCTAGGGTTGGATGAGTCAGGCTGATATGTAGGCCTTTCACCCTTTAATCATTTTTATAATCAGTGCAACAAAGCTTTAGGTACTATGTAACAATGTTATGCTTAAGAAAAATCCACTGGTCAGATCGACCTGGATAACTACCTAACTTGCTGATTATTGGAATGGATTTCATTAAAGTATTCCCATGAAAACCCCAATGACCGTGACTGAAATGTGTCCATTGTGGATCCTCTTGCTGATTACATGAGCATATTAAACAGACTTCTCCAATCCTTCTAAACACATTTGATTACAACCCCTAGAATTCCGACCCATTATGGCTATTGAAGATACTTAGGAAGAGCCTGATGACGCAGTGGACTAAACTACTGTTAAAGTAGTATTTAGCTGCCAGCTGCCTGCAATTACTGCGAGTTCAATTCTCACCAGGCTCAAGGTTGACTCAGCCTTCCATCCTTCCAAGGTAGGTAAAATGAGGACCCGGTTTGTGGGGGCAATAAGCTGACTTTGTATAAAATAGAACACCACTGGGGGGGGGGGCAAAAGTAGGGGGCAAAAGCCCTACTAAGCAGGTATATACAAAAGTATGAAGGCTATTGCTTAAAAGCATTGTAAGCCGCCTTGAGTCTCTGGAGAAGGCCGGCATATAAATCAAACTAATAAAATAAATCAAACTAATAAATACTTGCTAGGAAGTCTGGGTGGTTCTAGCATACTTGAAGGCTTTACATTGGGAAAGATAATATAAACGAATATCTTCTCAATTTAATAAATTATGATTGCATACATTCATAACAGTTTACATTTATACAATTATTAAAGGTAATATTTTTCTTCTAGGTAATTCAATTGAGGAGATAATACATACATGGAATAATATACATGGAATATGATGCAAACTAGTTGTACATTGTCATCAAGCAGATGCTAGAAAAAGTTAGAAACAAGAGCAAGAGCTATCTTGCTTCCTTCATAAAAGAAACTGGTGCTCTCAAATGCAAAATGGTAACCCTTATTTATGGTCTGAAGTGATTATATGGACAAATATACTTTTTGTATAAAGGGGTATCCATGTGATTTGGCATTATATTAATACCATTAATACCAAATATATCAATCTTGATGAAGGTGGGTCACTGTGCATATTTTCATTTGACTTTCATTTTCACTTGACTCAATTTATACTTCTTAAAGCTTTATTCTATCATACAATATTAGTTTGCTTCTTGCTTTTATAGATGGACACTTATTTTAATCAGTTGCAATTGCTGTATGTAAAATCTGTAAAGTACTGTCATATAACTATAGAGAGTTTGTGAGAGGGGCAAATTAGTATCAGAGAAAAAGGGACCATATAACGCACAAAAATATATCAATAGCATGAACCAAGTCTGCCAGATGCAGTGGATATGCAGTTTGAAGTATTATTTACAATTTGTAAAGGTATTGTAGTAGTATGCAAACACATATTTAATGGATTAAGCATTCAATAACTTTTGCCTATTGCTCTTAGACTTTAGAGCATGGTTGACATGGTTGACTCTATGAGTTAATAATGCAGAACCCTCTGGTCCTGAATAGTGAGAAGTATATTTTTAGCACAGCTATCCAGTTAAAAGAGGATAGTGACTTTTATTAAGCATACAGGTTCTGCAAGGAAAAAAGTAGGTAGGTACTAGGTAGGTAGGTAGGTAGGTAGATAGATATTGTAGAAAAATAGAATATAGATATATACAGGATAGATACATATATAGATAAATTGTAGATACAGATACAGATATAATACTAGATAGAATGGTTTTCTTAGTAATGTTGTTATTACATGCATGTTTGAAATCAGAATTAGACAGTATATGAATTAGCAAATGGTTTCGGTAGCACTGATCAACTCCATGTAGTTATACTGTTGATGAAATGGAGACACAGATAACTTTGCAGGATTTCTAAAGAACAAAGAAGCAATCCAAACCTCAACAATACCGAAAAATAAATCCAAACTTTCTCAGTAAGAAACTAAGAATGTTCGCTGTTCATAAAATCATGATTATTTGTTTGAGAGAGAGAGACTGAGAGGGGCAAGTATAAATAGAATAGACTGTTTTGTAAAATGACTTGAATGACAAATTAAAACACTGAAAAAAGAACAGTTTTGCAATATTTTGATGGAGGCCTTACTTGCATCTGGAATTTGTCTAATGGCTAAATGCTTATCATAGCTGTAAAAAATTATACCCAATTCAGACTCTAAAATGGTTTTACTTTATTGTTTTCATTTCAAATTCAAATAAGCAACATTATTGCAAGGACCAATATAATGGCTTGCAAACAAGTACATGTAAGAAATGGTAGATGGAGCATGCATGTGATTAGGTTAGACTTTCTGCTTTTATCTTCATCAGTAGCACACCCACCACTTACTGATGCAGGAATGGATAACATCATCCCCTACCCACTCATACCACTCACAACTCAAATGCACTATACCTACCTCAAAGCAGTACTTCAACACTGCTATTTTTTATCCTAAGCTGTTTTAAGCCTTTCTGAGCAGATGGTCTGCAGTGCTTCCTTCCAATCTAATGACAGTCTATCTCTGTGATGGGTGGGGAGGGGAGAAGGGGTTGTTTGCAAGGATCATCTTCCCTGTGTGAAATGAAAGGACAAAAAGCAGGGGAAGAAACAGTCAAGGCCTCTATAGTTCATACTTAGTACAGTTTGTTGTTTGAGCAAAAACCTATGCAAAACCATTGTAATCTGGGCTTGAATTTAACTGATGGTTTCAAGAACAGCAAGGAGCAGCACAGAAGACTTAGGCTACCATGTTAGATTACTCTAAGGCTTGTAACCTAATCTATATTTTTTGCATAACATTAAGAATTAACAGGTGAAATGTATGTTGGAAAGTTCAAATTGGCACATTTTGATTTTTCTGTTCCCCAAAATAGATTTTTACTTAGAAAAGATTTGTTTTGTTTATGGTACAGGTAGTCCTTGGCTTATAACCATTTGTTTAGTAATTGTTTAAAGGTAAAATAGCACTGAAGAAAGTGATTTATGACCATTTTCACCTGACTGTCATGTGATCAAAATTTGGATGCTTGCCAACTGTGGCAAGAAAGTTTGTAAAGTGGGGCAAAACTCTTTCAACAACTGTCTTGCTTAGCAACAGAAATTTCAGATTAAATGTGGTTGTAAGTCGAGAACTATCTACATGGAAAAGAAATGGAATTAGCATTACTATAAATGGTAGTGTTAAATAAACCATGAAAAATTGGACATAAATGTTACATTAATGTTGAAGAATGGAAAGTCTGCAGTTGTAGATGGTTAAATTAGAAAAATGCTTTAAAATGCATGCAGTGTGCTTATGAAATGCTGTGTGATTTGTTTAAGATATATGTTAAGTCTATATGAGTAGCTGTAGGCACAGGGGCTACCTATTGTACATCTGGCAATGTTCCATCTTTAACCTTGGGTAGAACAACACTTCTCCAATCAAGATTGGTATCCACTTGGAGACATTGGTCCTGCTTCATGAGCAGATGGCAGTAATGACTAAAAAGGCCTTCATCTGGAATTTCCTAAATTAGGAGACACTTTAGATAGTCATATCCTGATAACCTCACAGTTTGTCTACTGCCATACTACATAGGGGTGCCCTTCAGTAGTGGGTTCCACTTACCTTCCCTACTGGTTCGAAACTGTGAGCACGCGTGGGGCGCTTCTGCGCATACGCAGAACCTTCTGCGCATACGCAGAACCTTCTGCACTTGCACAGAGTATCCATGATGACATCCGCGCGGGTGGGTGGAGCCTTCCACCACCGCCACTATCGGTTTGCTCAAACCAGGGCGAACCGGTAGAAACCTACCACTTGTGCCCCTAAAAAACCCACCACTTGTGCCCTGGAAAGCTTCAACTGGTACAGGATGCAGCAGCACAGACATTGATGGTCATGCCTGGGTGTGGTTATGTAACACTCTCTTTATGTACTACAATGTTTGCTGCTTTGTTTACAAGTGCAATTCAATGTGAAAGTCATTACCTATATAGTCCTACATGACATAGGGCCTAGTACCTTGAGGGGCTGTTTATCTCCCATAGTATGTTACCGGCCTATTCGATCTGGTAGGGTTAGTTCTACAAAATAACTCCATGTTGCTTCCATTAAACTATGCCATCTATTGGAACTCCAGAAGCATGCTATAGTGCCTGCTATCCAGAATGAATATCTGGATAGACTCCAACCTGCAGTTATTTTGTAGAATCTTGAAGACTTGGCTCCTCGACCAGGTTGATTAAACTCCCTTCTGGGTAATAGGGTTTGCTTTAATTGCTTTCTGGTTTGTGCTATTTTTGTTGTTTGTTTTTATCATTACACCATGTTTCCCAAAAATAAGACCCACCCTGAAAATAAGCCCTAGCCTGATTTTTGGAGCTGGGCTTAATATAAACCCTATCCCAAAAATAAGCCCACGGGATGGGCATGGCCAGTACAAGAGGTGGTGAGCGTGCAGGGGCCAATGGCATCTGGCAGCAGCCACAGCCTACCGACCCCTTGGAACAGCACAGATAAGTCTGAGCCCAGAGGCAAATCTGGGGCAGGAGACAGGCGATCGGGACATGCTGCCTGGCTGCCTGGCTCATGGGAGGCTTTCACAGTGGCACCAGCACCAGGTGAAGGCAGAGGCATAGGGGGAGGCAGGCAATCCCAATGCCCTGTGTAGGAGTTTGCCCTGGCGCAGCTGTGGGCAACCTGAGAGATGGTGAGATGGAACGGACAGCATGTTGGGATTGCTTGCTTCCCATCTGTGCCTCTGCCTCCACCTCGCTTTGCTGCACACTTTTCCACACAGAGCTAGACCGGAAGCTTCATCTGCTTGCAAATTGAGCACTTTGAAACGAAGCTAATCACTCCGTTTCAAAGTGCCCTATTTGCAAGCAGGCGAAGCTTCCAATCTCCATCATTTCTCTGTCCAGGCAAAAAGTGCATCTGCCCTGGAAAGTCCTGTATGCTGTTGTGGCCGCGGGCAAGCAGATGATGGGATGGAGCGGGCAGCCTGCTGCAAAATATGACATCGCCCTAAAAATAAGACCTAATTGGTCTTGTGGTCCCGTGTGTGTGTGTGTGTGTGTGTGTGTGTGTGTGTGTGATTTGTGAATTGTTCAGGGTTGCTGGGCAAATACTTATTGATATGAACAATGCTATTTTTCCTCTACTTTAAGAGAAGTTAGGTAGAGTGAAAACAAAAATTACAGGGAAAATTAAGCTGTTAAATGTACTTGTAAATTTATCTGGCAGAATTATGACTGAAGGGGACTGATAAAATGGTCACTGAGCTTCAGTTGTGAAAAGTTTGTATATAGAATTGAAGACTAGTTGTTTGATGGAATTAGAAAAATATATGGAAATAAGACATGAATGAGAATAAATCAAATGCTACGTATATATTCTACGTTGAGGAGGAAATAGAACAATGATGTCTGATGTCCTTTGTTTATTTATTGAATCAATTTGTATATTTGCCCATTGCAAATGACTTTGGGCAGAAAACAATATTAAAATAAAATAAAAATAATTACAACAGATTTCAAAAATTAAAATACACCAAGGAAAGTAGCCAAGGAATATAATAATCCACAAACATTAACACAGCCAGGAAACAGCTTCACACATTTGGGGCCTCTGGCTCAGGCACAGAAACAGACCTTACAAAAGACTAGCAGAGTTATGGCCATTCTGATCTCTAGAGGAAGAATGTTCCATAAAATGTATTTATGTATAAAAGCAGATAGAATGTTTGCGATAAATGCTAAAGGTAGGTTAATTTAGTATAAATGTGAGTATAGTTTTGTATTTAAATAATGCCAGGTTGTTAATTCAGAACCCAAATGATTTACAATGAATGTTGGTTTGTGTGGGTAGAATGTATGGATCTGAAAAATAATGTGTTAAAGGTCAAAGTAGCTGAGCTTGACAGAGTAAAATAGTTAACAGTGCCGTTCTATATAAATGATAGATAAAACAAAACAAAACAAAGAAACAACAAAAAAAACTAGAGAATTTGTGTAGCTTGGATAGAGAAATTTCAAGAAATTCAAGTGCTGAAAGAAAGATTGTAGGAAATACCTAATCTGTTGTAAGGAATGAATATTTGTCAAAAAGAAGAAAAAAATCACTATATATTCTGCCTTCTTTCTATTTTATTATATGGAACTGAGAGTTGACTATGTTAAGAGATATGGTTTGTATTAATTTGTTTAAGCAAATTGTTTATTTGCTTATTTATTCTTTATTTTTCTCTGATTGTATATAGTTTACATGGCTTTTTATTTTCCTTTTTAACACTTTGCATAAGTTTGGAAATGGAATGGTGCAAGAAGCAGGTACATATAAATTCTATTTGTTTTTACTGTTGTCATTATTTAATTTCATGAAATATATATTAGTGACACTGAGTATATTCAGTGTTAGAATATTTTATACAAAGCCTTTCTTTAAATAACAGATTTCTTTCAACTAATCAGTGCCTGCTCTTCACAACTTTTTACATATAGCAATAACACTAAATTTTTAAGTTAATTCTATTATGAATTAATTATTTTTTATCTTTCTTCTATGTTAATCTTTTCCTACTATTTTGCAGAGCTTGTTTGAATTTATATAGCTTAGTCTAACCAATGATTGAAATTAATTACTAAAACTGAAAATAATTTGCCTCACATGAAATACAGTATTACTTTCCCATTCTTAAAGTATTAATGTTGAATCAAATGCTGAACTTACATTAAGTTAGGGCTTGTTTGAATTTATATAGCTTAGTCTAATCAATGATTGAAATTAAGTACTAAAACTGAAAATAATTTGCCTCACATTAAATACAGTATTACTTTCCCATTCTTAAAGTATTAATGTTGAATCAAATGCTGAACTTACATTAAGTTAGAGTTTCAAGATGTGTCATGATAGCTTCTCTGTAAAGAAATGCATCTTGAAGGCTGTAGGACCAACACTTTAACCCAAGTTATATAAAATGATATGTAAGACTATTTAAACATTAGCGACCCACCCATTAATCATTGTTTCAATTATTAATATACAGGTAGGCCATGACTTACAACAATTCATTTAGTGACTGTTCAAAGTTACAATGGCATTGAAAAATGACTTATGACTGTTTTCCACACTTATGACCTTTGCAGCATCCCCATGGTCATGTGATCAAAATTAAGATACTGGGCAGCTGACTCGTATTTATGACGGTTGCAATGTCCCAGGGACACGTGATCACTTTTTGTAACCTTCTGACAAGCCAAGTCAATGGGAAAGCCAGATTCACTTAACTGTGTTGCTAATTTAACAACTGCAGTGATTCATTTAACAACTGCTGCAAGAAAGGTCATCAAATGGGGCAAAACTCACTTAACAACTATCTCATTTAGCAACATAAATTTTGGGTTCAATTGTGGTCATAAGTTGAGGACTACCTGTATTAAACACTTTTTAAGTACTTTGTTGTGTCAGACACAAGCCAACATTTACTGCAAATCAGTTGGGTTCTGAATTAACAACATGGCATCATGTAAATATTCAACTGCAATAATATTAATATTGCAACACTGTTATTACATTTTGCTATAACACTTACCTGGAATTTGACAAGTTAATTAAGTTTTTATCCTGTTGTCTATAAAACCGTAACACTGGAAGAGAGCAGGTGGTTCTTTATGACCACCTGTCTTTTGTTCCAAGGCAAAATTCTTTATCTATTATCTAATTGTTCAATACAATTATTATAGTAGCTTAAATTTTTGGTTCATCTAACCCAGGCGTGCACATTTTATGACCCGCAGGCAACATCCACCCATTTGGCTGTTTCTGTCTGACCTGTGGGGCAGCAGGGGGGCAATAGTGGCAATAAGAGAGCAGTGGTGGCTGGGGATGGCAGGGGGACAGCAGGGGGCAGCAGAAGTGGTCAGCAGCCCTCCACAACAGTCCCAGTTTCTCATGTGGCCCCTTGGGAAAATGAATTGCCTACTCCTGATCTAACCACACTTTGACTGAATGCCAAATAGAATTTTTTGAGGAACTTTAATAGACATGAAATAAAATCTGGTAGAAGAATTAAAGCAACAATCGAAACATAATGCAGTAAGGTGAAATGCAAGTGCATCATAAAGATATTTATCTATTTCCTCTTTAGAAAGTCTAAAGAAAAAATATAATTACATGATTGTTTCTATTAACGGAAGACAATGTTATTTAGGTCACTTGCTCCTAAGTACTGGAATCTTTACAACACTTAGACGACTTTTTGATTTTTGGGGCATCTGACTATTGTATTTCCTTTCACCTTTAATCTTTTAGATAACACAGAATTGTCATATTTGTTACAGTTTCATATACATTAAAAATATTTCAATTTATTGATCATTCTTCTAGCTCATTCATATACCTATGGCTAAATTTGAATATTTGCTCTGTATCAGTTCACTGTGAGCCAACATGAAATCATTCAACTGAGGAAATTATTTGAACTTTCCTAATTACCATAACCTGAAAAGTCTAAAGCAATTCATGTTAAATTGCACTTTGGTTAACACACACAAGCACACACACACAAGCCAGCCTTGGTTTGTCATGCCTGTTTGTTGGCTGTACATTCAAATCAACTTTGAAATCAACTTTATTTGCAAGCCTTGTAGCCTTCCATGAGACGGTGCCAAATAGTCAGCTGTGATCTGTGTCAAAGATACACCCCTCCCCCTTCTCCATCAGATTTTCCTAGCTGGTGGTGGGAAAGAAAAAGGTTAAACCAGCGAAACTTGGCTAAACCGATGAATGGCAGAGAGAGAGAGAGAGAGAGAAAGCGAGAGCGAAATGAAGGGAGGGACTGACAGGCTGGAAAGAAGGGAGGGGAGGGAGGGAAGATCGTAGGCTGCGGGTGAGGCTTTGAAAGTCAGCCTCGCAGGCATTGCAGCAGAGCCCCGAATCAGGGAGAAAGGAGGAGGACATTTACACACAGAGACGCAGATACCCTGTGGAGAGGGTGAGGGCAGCTTCCTGAAAGGGCATTGTGTAGTTGTGCGAGTGCAGATATGCCTCTGTGCGCTTTCGTAACGGCGTCGGAGGCGGTGGCTTCATGAGTTGCTTCGTAGAGCGGCGGCCGCTTTCTCCTCCCCTTCCCTTCCCTTAAGCCGCCACTCGTCGGAGCTCCCCACGCTAGAATTAACTGTCTTGAGTTCGCGTCCGCTTGTCACGGGTGGCCTTTGGAGCAAGGGGAGGTGCGCGCGGGCGCGCGCGCTCAGAGCCCTCTGACGGGCTGCGGACAGGCGGGCCGGCGCTCGCTCCAGACAGGGCTGCCGCCACTGCTTCCTGAGGACGGCAATGGTAGTCGCGGAAACGGCCGGCGGGAATGCCACAAACCTCATTTTGGGAGGTAAGCGCGAGGGCCCCGGTTGGCTTTTCGCCGGGGGAGGGGTACGGGAGGGCGGGGAGAAGAGGGCGAGGACGACGAGGAAGAAAATGGAAATGGCCGCGGCTGAGGTTAGGGACTCCGGGGGGAGAGCGAGCTGGAGAGGCGTCGCTTTGGCACCCTGACAAGAACCGGGATCAGGGAGAGACTTAAACGGACGGATGGAGTCGTGGGGCACAGGCGCCGGAGGAAGAACCGGGGAAGGGGGTACTTCGGGTCTCTCAGGATTATTTCCGGTGGAACCGGTCAGTTTTTTCTCCCCCTCTCGCTTTTCCTCCCCCCTCCCCCGCCACAGGGACTATATAAATAAAGTTTGGAGGCGAATTAGGAAAGCAGAGCGAGCAAAGTTTGTGCCCCCTGCCCTCGGTTTTTCTAGCCTGATGTATAGGGCGGCTTTTTAAATTCTTTTTTCCTTTCGCATCCTCCATACTTTTCCCTCAACCTTTCTCTGAATTAGAGAGCCCACAAAGTCTTGTGCGCAGTAGCTGCAGTTCCACCAGCTGCTCCTCTGCGGATTTAGAGCCGAGGCAAACCTTGGCGAGCTCCTGAAGGCTCAGCCCTCTTCTTCCCACTCCCTTCCTTGCTCCAGAGTCTCCTCGTACCGCTCCGAAGCTCCCGTTTCTTCTTTAATTTGCATGCACAACCGCTCTAGACAAGGCCATGCCTCTTTTCTGCCTGTGCTCACCTCTCGTTATTTATTCACTTCCTTTCCATTGGCAAACAGGGAAATATGCACGCGTGCATGCATGCATGCATGCACACAAATGTTAAAATTTATTTTTGTTCCCTGTCCAACCTGATCTTCAATAACAGATATTTTCGAATCGCTTAGTTTAATAATGTGTCCCCACTTTCTTTCACCTTATTCCAAGCTCAACCATATCTTCTTGCACCATTTATCACTAGTGATGAATTTCTTGGCCAAGGCTTCTTCAGAAATAACGGGGGGAAATGGTAAAATATCTATAGTTTTTGGCTTGTACTTTCTGAATTTAATGACAAACAGTTGTGATTGGAAGATCATTGGGAGTGGTATTAAGAAACTTTCTAAAAGTATATAGTGTATAATGACTTGATAATATTGTCAACCCTTAGCACATACTGTATTAGTTATAAAGTTATGACATTACTAAATATAGAAGTGCAATATATGGATACTTAATGTATATTGTTTTTAACAACTCTTTTTCTAAATATAGTTTATTTGCCAAACCAATTATTTCTACAATACCGAGTGGCATGTATTGTCATGCATAATATAATCCACAGAGTTCATTGGGAACATAGGACAATTCAATTTTTAATTTCAGCTTGATTTTAGAGGTGAAGATTGCTCTTTACTCTCTGGAATATAGCCTGTTATGAAAGAAAAGATGAATGAATCTGTATTTAACTTTTAATGGATTATAGCTCGGTGTGACATATGTCACATTCTCAGTAGACTAGTTAAGCATGTGTGATCTGAATAGGCAGTGTGGTTAATAGAAGTATTTTATGTTTCCAAGTGTTCTGCTTTTGCTTTTTGTTTGTCCCTGGTATATTTTAATCTTTTTTTAAAAAAAAAAAGTTTTTGGCTCATTTTAATTTTTTAAGGAATTCAGGAAGGAATCTCTTTTTATATAAAAAAACCTAAAGCATTGGTTTAGGACAAGAAAAATATTGATAGAGTAGTGGCTACTTTTAATTATTGTAAAACAAATGATGGAATATTTACATGATAGAAGTCCCTAAATTCAAAGTAAGGTATACACAATTATTTGTGTTTGAGAAAATACGATTTGATTTTTAAGTAAATTCCCAGCCACAGACTAATCATATAAATATACACAAATACATTACCAATAAAGGTGTGGCACTGAGAATGTGACTTATTAATGGAATGTGTTCAAAGAGCTGCACTTACTCAGTAAATTCCAGATTCTTTCAGTTGCATGTATTTGCTCAATACTTAACAGGTATAGGATTTAGCATGATTAATTTGTCAAATGTCTTGTGCTACTTTTGGCCCTTATTTTTGGGCATACTCTAAATTTTTCTTCATAATTGGAATAGGATTAAAGTACATACAGTACTACCTTTATTATAGCAATGGCAGTAGCACTTAGACTTATATACCGCTCCACAGTACATTATAGCATTCTTTGGGTGTGCACAATGTCATCATATAACTTTACCAAACCAGGATTGTTAATTTCTCTTCCTTCCCCCTTTGTTTTTTTTTGGAAGGGGGGAGGTAAAAGTAAAAGATAGATCTGGTCACAAGGCTTTCCAGTTCTCTATCTGATTTGCATGGCATTATTTATCATTGTGTGGATGCTTTTTCACAAATTATCAATATTTATAAGTTCCAAAAATTTTATTTATATTAAATATAACCCTGCATTATAATTTTCAGAAAAAAAGTGCCAATCATTTTCAAACTACAGAGTTTGATGTAGGGTAATCAACAGGAGATGTTGAAATATGAATTTGCTTGTTGAAAGATCAAGTTTTTTATTCATATTGTTTTTCTAGTCATTTACACATTATTGTGATTTTTTGTGTGTTCTTGGACTCCTACAAATTCCTAAAAGGCCTATGAATTCTAAAAAAAACAACATGTCAACTCAAGCCTGATTCTTGTGACTAACCAACACATCCATGTTGTCTTGGAAACAATACATAGATCTATAAAAGAAGGCTTATTGCTTTCTTCCAGGAAGTCTTTTTTATTCAATTTCCTAGTCTTATCTATAATCCTCAGATCACTTGGTGATCTCTCATCCAAGTATTAATTTGGTCTTTTTCTCATTATTTTGATCTTAAAAAATAAGATCACCAAGAGGTGCTAGACTCTACCACTAATGGTGGTATGGATTTTAAAACTGAATAGTAATTAAAATAAATGTTTTGCTCAAGTTGTTTTTTTACAAGTATATAATACCTGCCACAAAAAAATGAAACATTATTTTAAAAGCATGGGATGCTTAAAGGTTGATTTTGATAGGTTGATGCTGGATAAGAATTCTTACTCTTTGTTTCTAGTGAAAACTTAAGTTCAATATCTGAGTGAAATGCATACTGCATAATTATTTTGATTTTATGTTTAAACTTTCTGTTAAATAATATGATTACTCTGAAGATTTTTAAAAATATAAATGAAATATGCATGTAGTGGAAATGACAATTAATATAGATCACTTCCAGTAAGGATGGTGGGGCGTAAAAGTACTTCTTCTGATTAAACTCTTAGGAAAATCCATTTAAATTACATTAATTTTAAAATTAATAATTGCATTGGTATGAAATTTGCTATTGGTGCCAGTGTGAGATTTCCTTCAAAAGTAATACCAGCTTCAGTAGATTTTCCTCAGAACAGTGGAGAAAGAAGTTAGATTGTCGATATAGATATATAGGTAGATATAAATACAGATACAGATATAGATGTGCTGAACTTGGAAATTATTGCCTTTATCAACTGACATAATGTGCTGTTTAAAATCTACCAGTTAAATGCCAAAAAAATTCATACCAAATCTAGTTGGCTTTCAGGTTAGTGGTCTCTTTTATCACTTCTCTGCTTCCAAAAGTGACATTTAAAACATTGATCAACAAAATGATTGATGCATTTTGCAACAGATGTGGAAAATATAAAAACAACTTGATTTTATATAAATTTCCTTGTTATCTTGTTTGTTGAATATGACAGTAATGTTAATATTATATTCTAATACAACAAGTTTTAAATCATCTAAGAATGCCAAGATGCAAAAATCTAACTGCTACAGAAGTTACATAAAATTATGAAGGTCTGAAAGATACTGCATAGTCTTGGGTGGAGATACTGCTTCCAATGAATCAGGGTTGATACAAATAATTTATGATCTGTGCTATTGCTTCTTTGTTAATTGCCACCAAAATAGAGTTTGGCCATTTTAGAATGTGTTTCTAGTTTATAGAGATCAGTACTAAGACCTAAGAAAAAGTTAGTGCCTTGGAATATTTTTAGAATTTCAATAAAAGTGTATTACAATGCATAAGGAAAAAAGTTATTAGCTACAACATTAAAATTTACCACATGGAATAATAATGATCAGTCTTTCTACTATATTGATAAAGAGCCAATTCATAAGGGGAGAACAAACACAAGTATACATTCAGAATGAAATTGCAACAAAACATTATCTGTTGTAACATTGTATGCTTTTGTTACTTTTTTTTCTTTCCCCTCATTTGTTCTTTTTCCTTTTTATGTTATATATAAACATAATAAACAGTTCTGTATAGCCCCCCCCAATACAAAGAAACTTCATGCAATTGTTGATCAACGTCCATGATTCCCTCAGTAGCAAATGTGACAAGGCTTCTTTAACCCCACTAAATGTAACTATTATTGCTTATAATCTGTTGGGTATTGTCATGTTCTAAAAGGCAAAAAAGCAACACTGTACTGAGCTCAGATTATTTTAAACGTATATTTATCTGACATGTTTTATACTGTAATCCTAAACACGTAGTCCTTGTCTTATAACAGTTCTCTTAGTGACCATTTGAAGTTACAACGGCACTAAAAAAAGTGACTTATGACCATTTTTCATATTTATGACTGTTACAGCATCCTCATGGTCATGGGATTTTCATTTGGAGGCTTGACAACTGATTCACATTTATGATGGTTGCAGTATCCTGGGATAATATGATCATCTTTTGCAACTTTCTGGCAAGCAAAGTCAATGGGGAAACAAGATTCAGTTAACAATCATGTTACTAATTTAACAACTTTGTTAAGTGATCCACTTAACAAACATGGCAAGAAAAGTTGTAAAATGGGACAATACTCAGTTAACAAATTTCTCACTTAGCAACACAAACTTTGGGCTCAATTGTGGTCATAAATTGAGGACTACCTGTACAGTGCTTAATTTTCTAGATGTAAGCTCCATTGAATTCAGTAGGACTTCACTTTTGGGTAGAACTGGTATTGCTTCAGAACTGGTATTGCTTCAGAAAATTACTAATTTATGCAAGTAAGTGATTTAGACAAGTAATTGCCTCTCAGACTCAGACCATACAGAATTCTTCTATAAGTTACTTTCCCCTCCCCCTCCTCCTGCTCCTCCACCACCATTTCCACCTCCTCCATAAATAAGAATGGAATCAGAAACATATCTGATTATTAAAATATAGCAAATATGTCTTAGTAAAAATAGTTTTAAAAAATTACCACTCTGACTTTTTTTATTGCTTGTGTCTTTGTTGTAAAGATATCTGTTCTATAAATTGAACCAACAGCTTTATTTTTTCATAGCGAACTTTAAAAAGAATTTAGCAAATGAATAAATAAATGAATGCATTTATAGCTGATTCAAATGAAATGATTATATTCAGAGAAATACATTTCTGATTTTGGGACAGAAAAATATAGCCTTGTGCCCTCTTCACTTGCGACAACTGCAATTTTTTTTTTGCAAGACCCTTAGTCTGGATAGGGTTATTTTTTGCATTCTAAGATTAAATTACTTTTTCTAGTGATTATAAAGATCATAATTTTATATATACTAGGTGACTGTTACTATGTACTAGTATAGATGTCATAATATTTTTTTTATTTATTCAGTTTCTATAGCCACCCATCTTAATCAATGATTCTGGATGGCTTATAATTAAAAAAAATATTACAATTGAAACAATAAAAACATTTTTATTATTCTGTGAAATATGGTGGGCAGAAATGGGCTTAGAACCTGTTTTTCTTTTCACCAATTTCCAAGAATGATTTCTTTTCACCAATTTCCAAGAATGATTTGCATTATACTACAATAGATTATATTATCTAATGAAAGGAGCTGTTTCCAGAAAAATGTTCCAGAGACATCTTTGGGTAATGCTTTTCTTATGTATTATTGTATTGTTTTTTTAGACTGTTTCATCAAAACACACTTGTAATGCATCAGTTAAAAAATATAGTTAAAATATCCATGCCAAGTGTAAATAAGTTAAAAACTACCATTTACTACTCAAAACGATAAAAACTGAAAATATTTTAATTTTAATAATAATGAAAATGGAAAGTAAATAAAATAAATTTCTAATGCCACTTTGATGTAGTAGTTAAGGTGCTGGTCTAGAAACAAGGAGATTATGAGTTCTAGGACTTCTTTAGACATGAAAGCCAGCTGGGTGTTTTTGGACTAGTCACTCTTAACTCAATTAATAGGTTATTTTTGGGGGGGGGGGAGGAGACAGGTATGTTCTCTCTCTCTCTCTCTCTCTCTCTCTCACACACACACACACACAGAGGATCAAAAATATAATTAAAAACAAAGACCAAATAACACAAACAAATTTTAGTAAATTTAATTCTGGTGATTATAAACTATTCTACTTATTCTCTCTGGAAAAATTCTATCTTAGATAGTTTTTAGAACAAAAAGAATGGAGCAAGCCTTAAATCTGAGAAACAATTTCATCATTAGAGAGTAGCAACAGAAAAACAGTGAGTCCTGGCTTCCATTCAGTAGGCTTTTCTAAATTCAACCATAGTAGATTGAAACACATTATTTGCTCACTGAATGGAATTTATCACTTGCTGATTTTCACACCAAGATTAGCTATTTGTAAATAAGGAGAAAAGCCAAGTTTTAGCCAAAATATACATAGAAAGGTAAAGATTTCCCCTGACCAGTTATGTCTGACTCTAGGGGCTGTGCTCATCTCTGCTTCTTAGCTGAGTTAGACAGCATTGTCTGAGGATACTTCTGTGGTCATGTAGCCAGCATGACTATACGCTGAAGTGCATAGAATCACCACTTCATGTGCTTTCCAACTGACAAATTAAACGTCTTTAACAGCTGAGCCATCTTGCCCCCTAAAATATACATATTTCAAATTAAAAATCAAGTTAGTTATGTCCTAATTATTTTCAATTAAAACCAATTAATAATAATAATAATAATAATAATAATAATAATAATAATTATTATTATTATTATTATTATTATTATTTAATTTGTATCCCGCCCTTCTCCCAGAAGGGACTCAGGGCGGTGGACAGCCAGAATTAAAATACATACAATACAAAAATTGAGATGAATTAAAAGATATTAAATCGATCGGCCTCCCAATTTAAAACCCCAACTCTATAAAATTCAAAATCCCAATTTAAAACCATTTAAGCTAGGCCGGCTTGCTGGAATAAGTAAGTCTTCAAGGCTTTGCGGAAGGTACGAAGGTCCGGGATCAGTCTTATTCCAGGAGGTAGCTCATTCCATAGGGCGGGTACCCCCACAGAGAAGGCTCTCCCCCTGGGGGCCGCCAGCCGACATTGCTTGACTGACAGCACCCTGAGGAGGCCCTCTCTGTGAGAGCGTATTGGCCGGTGGGAGGTTATCAGTAGCAGCAGGCGGTCTCGTAAGTACCCTGGCCCTAAGCCATGGAGCGCTTTAAAGGTGAGAACCAATACCTTAAATTGGTAAATTGGATACTAATTCCATTTGATATATTGAAATTGATAACAGAATCAAATTACATGAAAAAGTGTTGATGACATTGGTATGTACATTAAAAATGAAATTTCACTTTACATATTCATAATTTATGAATATAAAACATCAGAACCTAAATTTCTCAATTGATATTTAAAAAACCTATATTATAATCTTAAAATCCCCCTCAACTTGCACATAATGGATAAAAATAATGTTTTGTATAGTTTAGAAGAATAACAAATTGACTTTGAAGAAGATAAGTATCAACTTAGCTTTGAAAAGGAGGAGGAGGTTAAAAAGAAACTCAAGATTGCCTGATGTCGTAGGAATTTGCTGGTTTTCAGCACTAAGGTGTGTGTTAACACAATGTCAAAGAGTAAAGACATCAGCAGTGATCTTAGAAAAGCAATTGTTGCCGCCCATTAATTGTCAGGCACATGGGAAATCAGGAGATTCAGGCAGTTTGAATAAATATAAAGATTTATTGCAGGCTTAAGCTCTTTACAAGAATCTGGGCAAGTGACTGTTAAGGAAAATGTGCGGGAGTTAAGAATAGAAAGGAATTCAAGGTGGACTGGATTTAGATCTCTTGTAGGCATGAAGGTACTTGTGACTTATGACATGTTTGACCCTTCCCTTGGGCTCAACCCAGTGGTGGGATTCAGCCAGTTCGCACCACTTCGGGAGAACCGATTGTTAACTTTCTGGGCAGTTTGGTGAACTGGTTGTTGGAAGAAATCATTAGGGCAGAGAACCGATTGTTAAATTATTTGAATTCCATCACTGGCTCAACCTGATCATCTCCTACATCAATCTGGGAAAGGCCATAAGGCCATTTCCAAGCAATCTAAAGTCCATCATTCTGCAATGAGGAAGATTATTTACAAGTGGAAAACATTCAAGACAGTTGCCAACTTCCCAGGAGTAGATGTCCCAGCAAATTCACCTCAAGGCAGACCATGCAATGCTCAGAGAAATTGCAAAAAATCCAGGAGGTACATCTCACACTCTACAGGCCTCAGTTAGCATGTTAAATGTTAAAGTTCATGACAATATAATTAGAAAAGACTGAACAAGTATGGTTTCTTTGGAAGGGTTATCAGAAGAAAGCCTCTTCTCTTTAAAAAGAACAGCTTAGGTTTGCGAAGGTTGCATTTTAACAAATCAAAGACTTCTGGAACACTGATCTTTGGATAGACAAGACCTAAGTGGAAATGTTTGGCCATAAGACACAGGGCCACATTTGGTGAAAACCAAACAAAGCATATCAGCACAAATATATAAACCTTCAAGCATGGTGGTGGAGAGGTGATGATTTGGCCTTGTTTTGCAGCCACAGGACCTGGGCACCTTGCAGTCATTGAGTCGACCATGAACTCCTCTGTATACTAAAGTATTCTATAGTCAAATGTAAGGCCATCTGTCCACAACTAAAATTTGGCCAACATTGAGTCATGCAAGAAGACAATGATCCTAAGCAACAGCAGCAAATCTACAACACAATGGCTGAAAAAGAAAAGAATCAAGGTGTTGATTCAATCAGTCCAGACCTCAGTCTGACTGAAATTTATTTATATATTTATTTATTAGTTCAATTTATATGCCGCCCTTCTCCAGAGACTCAGGGCAGCTTACAATGCGTTAAGCAATAGCCTTAATACTTTTGTATATACCTGCTTAGTAGGGCTTTCGGGCCCCCCAAGCGGTGTTCTTTTTTATACAAAGTCAGCTTATTGCCCACACAATCCGGGTTCTCATTTTACCTACCTCGAAAGGGTGGAAGGCTGAGTCAACCTTGAGCCTGGTGAGATTCGAACTTGCAGTAATTTCAGGCAGCTGGTGCTACTTAACAGCACTTTAGTGTGCTGCACCACCAAGGCTCAGAAATGCTGGGCAGGACCTCAATAGAGCTGTGCCTACAAACGTCAATGAACAGAAGCAATTTTGTAAAGAAGAGTGTGTCAAAATTCCTCCACAAGAGAAACTAAGAGACTGTTAAAATCATACAGAAAACAATTACTTCAAGTTATTGCTGCTAAAAGTGATTCTAAAAGCTACTGAATCATAAGGTGTGCTTAGTTTTTTGGCTTCTCTATTTTGCCTTTCTTTTTGTAAAATAAATGATGGCATGATGTAATATGTCATGTGTTGTTGTTCATCTATATATTTACCTGCTTTTAAGAACTGCTAAGAACCAGATAATTTTTACTACATCCTGATACATAAAACTATAGAACTCAAAGAGAGTGTACTTTCTTTTTTACATGACTATATGTATCATCCATCTCACTTTTGAAACTACTCTTGGTGGCATACAAAACGAACAAAGAAAGATGTTCATGCTAGCAAGGCTTAATACTCTACTTTTGAAGCTTGCAAAAGGGGAGTTTAGTAACATTCTCTATTTATAGCATCACTGCATATGCTTGAAATTAGCATTAAACCAACATAGTGTAAACTATATCAGGGTTAGAAATCTATATACTTCTCACCAAGAACATGTGTTGATCTGAGCCTGAATTACATTTTGATCAGTGGACACCATTCTTTTGATACATTATAAAATTACATTTTTGATCAGTAGATCCCTCTATCTTTTAATACATTATATCAACCAAATGTATGTATTTGTCCTTTTATTATTTATTCTAATATATATGTATATGTATATGTATATGTATATATGTATATATGTATGTATGTATATATATATATATATATATATATATATATATATATATATATATTCAAGCAGCTTCTAAGAAGATTGGTATCTTCTAATGTTATTTGAAAGTTATAGGCAATACTTCTGTTTTTACCTTTTTGAAACCAAGCTAATTTTTTAAGGTTCTGCATTTTGTCCCCTTTAATAACAATATGAAAACTCCCAGGACCATACAGGCTTTGTATCTATTTTTTTGTTTTTGTTTTCATCAACTCATATTTTAAGTTGATTATGTAAAGCTGTTGTTCTTTGGATTTATTGAAATTCCATATTAGGAAGAATCAATATAGCATTGATTGATTATGTGCCATCAAGTCGGTGTCCACTCTTAGTGAATACATAGATTTTCTGCATGACAATCTGTTCCTAACCTGGTTGTCAGGTCTTCCAACAGTACACTTATCACCAGTAATGCTGGTGTCATTTTCTCTCTTTCTCTCATCTTGCACAGCCTTAGAGCCTTCTTCAGAGACATAGGTCTTTGTATAATGTCTAAATTGAAATAGCATACTGTAGTATTAATGGATAAAGTGAGCTCTGTATTTTGTTGTAGATAAATTGAAGTTAATCTGTCAGGAACCACTAATTTTCAGGCTAGAGAAAACCATATCACCATATAATGTGTTTACCTAAGACCATCACAAAATGACCAAGTATCCATTCATTCAGAAGAATCAGAGGGAAAAGCCTAGACTTTAAACTTTAGAGTATTGACCTCTGTAAAAGCATTGACTCCTTTGCACTGTGGAGAGCAAATCATTTGTGTGTCATGCTGTCATTTTTGTCAGCAAGAAAAAATCTAAAATTGGCAAGTCATATTTTAAAATCTTCCACCAGTTAGCCTATTCCTGAGTAAGGAATTAAATGTCTGGTGAGCTGAGATTTATTGCTGAGTTCTTATATGAAGGCTAACTATAGTCCTTACTTATATCAATGCTTACTTGAAATTTTCTTGGCAGTATTTCTTTTCTGAGGATAGGATCAGAATTGTTGGATACCTTTCATTTTTGAATAGAAGAAAGTATTTTCATTTTCAGCAGTTTAAATGGCATTTACAGCAACTTTTCTGTTTATCATATTTGAACTTGTACTAGATAAGGTTAATAGGTTAGCAACAGAAGGTCAAATTACGAGACATTAAGCTTAATTAAAGCAGAGCAGGAGTGGCAGGAATTTGTGTCTGCTAAATAGGTTCCCTGAAGACTAATGCCAGTTATGGTGGAACCATGCCTTAATTTAAGTGATGATTAACAGTTTGATATGCTAGACATTTCTAGCCAATCCCATCTGTTCTAGAGGTTAAGAAAGCACACCTTTGTGAGCTGATGGATTGATTTTGGTGCCTTTCTGGTAAAGTTTAGAAATCCAAGGCCAGTGTAGTAAGTGTAAGTTACATTGTACTAAGTTATATTGCTTACTAACATTTAACTGTAACTCCTTTGTATTGTGGCTACTATAACATTGCTATAGAATACAAATAACTTGTCAACCAAGTTACGAGAATTGGAAGAGATATATCATGTGGCACATGCCTGTATATTCATTTTGAAACAGAATTGGTTGTAATTAATTTTCTAAAGTCATATAAAAATAGTTTACATTAGCATGGACTTCTCTGATACTCATCACATTTTCTGTTTGAAATTGAACACTGAACACTGAATTCTGAAAGTGGCTCACTTGTTCCGTGTTTTTTTACTTTGGACAAATAGTTAATCACTATTAAAGGAAAGCATAGAGAAAAAATGAGTTTTATGACACAGCGTATGAGAAGGGGTTATACAATGTGGGAATGGGAAAGTGGGATACAGTGATCGTAGAATGGAAACAGGAACATGAATGCAAAAGTGGCTGTAAGATTTCTAAAACAGTGCAAAGTACAGAGTTGGGAATTCAAGGTAAGATATAAAAAAGGTCACTATATATAACTGTTAACATATGATTGAATATTCAGGTTCTATTTATGTATATGAACCTCCATGGAAGTATATGTGCATGCATTGATCTTAGGATGTATGAGTTCATTTTTAAACAAATATGCATATGTGCCAGATAAGTATAATATACCTATATATAGTATTAGTATATAGTATATACTTATATCTGTGTGTCAAATCAGTGTAATATACCTATGTATAAGTAGATATCTATTTAGTTCAATAGTTGTACTTTGCTGTATTTTAATGCTGACTGCTCCTAATCTCATTTGTTTGTTGTATTATATTTGGGTTATTTATTTGGAATTGTATTTTATTGGACATAAATAGGATTTGATGAGTAGAGATGACTTTAAATAGTTTCTAGCTTGTTTTCCCCACTTCCTACATATATAGTTTCAAATAATGAAGGTTTAGTGACTCACCTTATTCTTATTATTTGTCTAAGGTAGGTAGATTTTATAAAAGGTGGTGTGTAGCTTGCACTAAAGTTTAGCCTATACTGTGTTTATTATAGTAGCTTTCAGAGTTTTCAGTAGGTAAAATGTAATTTAATTGCCATGAGAATTATCAAGTGGCAGAATATGTAGCTATTGTTTGAAATAAAAGCATAATAAAATGTTATTTTAAAAGTAGGATATTATATTACTTTGCTAACAATTTAATTACTGTGTCAGAATGCTTCACATGAGTTAAAATAAACAAGATAAGTCAAATAGCACATTAAACAACCCTGAATTTATAAACCAACAACAAGATATATTCTACTGAAACATCATCAATGTATTATTCTACAGTAGTAAAAAGATTTTTAATAATGTTCAAGGTTCCTGTACAATTAAACAGAATTAATTTTAGGTACAAGTGAAATTGTATCGTTGTACACAATTTGGTTTAAGCTAAATTGTTTATCAAAGTTTTAGGGTCTCCAAATATCCCTGTGTACAGACAAATCACTTGTCTGAATTTGTAATGGAGAAAGCAGTAGAGTTCTGTCTTTGAGAACTTTTTCCAATCTGCCATGAAATTGTAAATATGGAAAGACATATGCTAATGACACTTGGTTATAATTCTCCTTTCTGCAAGTTTAAGGTTGGACTACTACAGAGCCTCAGATTGTCTCCAGACTGTTAAGGGTCTGATTATGGGAGAACAAACTGAAGCTGAATTCATGAAAGATTAAGTAGTTATTGAATACAGAGGATGGACTTTGGGATGTGAGTAACATGCCTATTTGATTGGATCATATTTCTCTTCTGGAGTAGGTTCACAATCTTGAGTTTTCAAGTGGATAATTTTTGCTGATAGAGGAGAGAGGAAGTGTTTTTCACTGTTGGAACATTGCAGTTTGCTATAGACCTTTAAAATATTCTGGAAACTTCTGACCAGAATGTGGCGGCATAGGTGAAAAATGGCATCTTTCAGAAGTGCTATAACATCCATAAGTTGAAATATATACATTGTTTGCTCCTTGCATTTGGAATTCAGTTTGAGATGGGTATAATGTACACACAGCATAATGTACCAAGAAAGTTTAATGTACGAAGACATCAAAACAAAAGTTTATGTGTTTTGATTTTTACTCTGTGGAAATTTTCTTTGCTGAACAAATTGCTAGTTTTGAGGAAGTCTCCTATTACAGCCTACATGGGGGCTTGAACCCTATTTTTGTATGTAGGTCTTCTCCATTTTTAAAGATTTTGTAAACAGATTTGCAGAATAGTTGTCTGTTCTTATAGCATTGTATCCCAGACACTGGAATAGAAAATAATGATATTCTGGATGTGAGATTTCATATTTGAAATGCATTGATTGTTCTTACTCCAAGGAAAAATGAAATATATCTGGGAATACCAGAACATTTTGGAAAAGAATCACACTGTATTGTATATAACTGTGAGATAAGACTATAGCTGACTGCTAGGCTATGTGAAGTAAATCTATAGTTCTGGAAATGTAGAGAGGGAATAACAGAGTATTTTGGTGGTGATAGGTTGGGAAAGATATGGAAGAAACAATGGGTAGGGCAGTGATGGCAAACCTTTTAGAGACCAAGTGCCCAAACTGTAATCCAAAACCCACTTATTTATTGCAAAGTGCCAACACGCCAATTTAAACTGAATACTGATGTTTTACTATCTAAAATAATGATAAACAAGGCAGAGTTCAGCTAATTGTTCTAAGAAAAACGTGAGAAATGCACTTTTATGCCCCTTCATTTTTTTCTGCTTTTGAAATACTACATTTATTAACAATACTTTTGTATTATCATTTCTCTTTCCCTCCCTCTCTCTCTCTTTCTCTCTTTCCCTCCCCCTCCCCCTCCCCCTCTCTGCCTCTGTTTCTCTTTCCCTCCCTCTCTTCTAACCCTCCCTCCCTCCCTTTCCCTCCCCCTCTCTCTGTCTCTTTCCCTCCCCCTTTCTTTTTCCCTCCTCCCTCCGTTTCTTTCTTTTTCCCTCCCTCTCTCTCTTTCCCTCCCTCACTCTGTCTCCTTTCCCTCCCCTCTCTTCCCCCCTCCCTCCCCGGGGGGAAAGGAACCCCTGAACTGGTGCTGGGTGGTGGGAATCTGACATCTGAAGGCTGACAAGCCCAGGAACAACGCACCGAAGACCAGCTGGCTGGTGGGGAGGCAGGGCATCCCAACACTGGAAGCTTTGCAGGAAAAGAAACTGACATGTGGGAGGCCAGAGTGAGCTGAGATGATGCAGGATCACAATGTGGCTCCGCGCTAAATTTCACTCTGCTGTGCAAGCTGCTGTGAGAGTAGGAGGCAGGCCATGGAGGCAATAACAGGAAAATGTATCGTGATGAAGGTGGAATGTTGTTTCGTGCATTTTTTTTAGTCCCTCAAACTTTTGTTTCCCTGCAAACAACGGCGAGAAATGTGACACAGAAATGTGATGGAACTGGGCTGGGTTGATGGCGCGCGTGCCCACATGTGCCATAGGTTCACCACCATGTAGGGTAGGGTGTTCCAACATAAAAGTGTCAAGCAATTTTGTGTAAACCTTTAGTTTTAGCCAAAGTACCTCATTCCTTCATTTTCATAGCAGTATTTGTTTATTTAAATGTAATGGCTACCATACCTCAAAGGACTCTGGATGGCTTCTACTTTTAAAAAAGTGTAATACAGTGAGAAATAACCATCCTATATCTAAGCCTGGGAAAACAGCCAGGTTTTCAAGGACTTTCAGAACATTATCAAGAGCTATACCAATCTGTGGGAGGTGATAATGTTCCAAAGGGTAGGCACTGTGACAGAGAAGGTGCACTTCCTAGGTCCCAAAAGATATTGTTAATTGAAGGGACTTGGAGCTCATCCATTCTGCCTAGTCTTCATGACTGGATAGAAACTATTGGAAATAGCATTCTCTCAAATATCGTATTTTGTACTGTTGGAGATATTGAGCTTTTGTCAATTTTGTTTGAAAATGTTAGTCTGTATTTGTCCACAACCTGGTAGTAGATGAACAAAGGAAATTGTCATGTTTCATGGTGAGTAAGAGGGATAACTTTTCAAATAATTTGCTTTCCAGATTTCATTTTCTTCATTTTCCATGATCCTAGGATAAGAAACAGAGAATGTAGGTTATATTTTGGGAAAGCTTGATTATTTTAATTGCAATAAATAAACAAACAAACAAACAAATAAATCAATCAATCTGACATGACTCTGTATATTTTAATTTCTTGCATCCTTTTGTGTAATCTTGGGCGATTCTTATGCTGGGCACTGATCCTGACACCAGTTTAGGTCCCATCAACTAGGGTCCTGACCTGAGTATAACTTTGCCTGAGGGACTGACAGGACTATGAGTGTGGGAGCCTTTTAGGTACTGACTTTGTTGGGGCAAGAATGTGCCCTTTGTGGTTTTTCCTTTTGGGCTTCCCTCCTGGACTCTGAATTCCTATATTTGGCTAAGGTTTCCTGCAACAAGTACTCCAGATCATCGCGGTTTCAGCTGAAGGGTGCTGATTAGAGATGAGGCAGTTACATGTTTGATGGTTGCTGTGATGATACCATAATCCAGTCTCAAGGTAATGACACTAAGAATGTTGGCTGCATTGATTGCGTTCCTGTTGGAAGGCACTGGGACCTTTTCTATTTTTCCTGCTTGCAGGTGCTGTGATGATGCATGGCCTTGTTGGCTGCTGCTGGAAGCTGTTGTCACTGTAGCATGGTGTTTTTTCAGTTCCCAAAGAGAGAGGTGGTGGCGGCAGCTGACTGGTTTACAGACTGCTGTGGACTCCCTTCCCTCCTTTATGGTGTTATCTTGCCCCTTTATTGCTGACTCAACTGGGTTGGCACTTTGGTATCATCATGGTTAACAGTTTCATATAGGTATTTAAGTCCATGATTTGAACCAGAAATCTCATTGCTAAGCAAAGTGGCTATTAAATCATGCCTAATTTTATTATGTTTTTTTGCCATAGTTATTAAATGAATCATTGCAGTTGTTAAATAAATCATGCAGTCATTAAGCAAATGCAACTTGCCCCATTGACTTCATTTGTTAGAAGCCAGCTGGGAAGGCCACATATCGCAATCACATGACACTGGGATGCTGCAGGCATTGTAAATATATGCTGCTTGTCAAACACCCAGATTCTGATCACATGACTCTGGGGATGCTGCAGTGGTCATATGTGCAAGGAATGGTGTAAGTCACTTTTTTCAGTGCCAATAACTCTGAATGGTGCTGTCTTATTCAGTATATACCTCCTAGATAAGAATGTTAAATGTCTTTCCCCCCCTTCCTTGTAAGATACAAGAAGGGGAGCTATAGAGCAGTTCTTTTCAGTTTGTGCCTCTCCTTTTGAACAGGCTGCAACTGTAAATTCAGGAAACATAATCCCTAATGCCTTTTAGAAAGGCAATGAGAAAAATGTTGCAAAGAGAATTTGAACTGTGATGTTGATCAGGGTGGACTGCCAACCAGTAATATATGTTCTGATATAGAAGAATGTTTTAATTTAGATCAGAGGTCTTCAAACTTGGCAGCTTTAAGACTTGTGGACTTCAACTCCCAGAATTCTCCAGCCAGCATAGCATAGCATAGCTGGCTGGAG
>WNWU01000016.1:26210100-26299334 GCA_012654045.1 Ptyas mucosa | reverse complement strand
GTTGGGGGTGTTACTTGGAAGCCTGACATGGACTTTTGAACTTGCCTCAACAATGGATGCCAGTACATAGATGACATGTTTTGTATTGCAATGCAGGTTTCTTTTGACCTGAAACACACTCAGCCACACATCTTTTTACCTCCCCACAAACATTTTTGCATATATTTACAGAGGAATCCTTTATTTTTAGTAGACACAATAGTCAACAATAAGCTTTCACAGAAAATTAGTCTTTATCACAGGTAATTTCATTTTCTTTCTTCTTGTGTTTAGCTTTGTCTAATTTTCAAGTTCAGGAACAAAGTTTTAATAACACAGCTGAGGGACAGTTGTAGAAGAGGAATTGTCATTACCTGGCTCAGTGTCTTATTTTTATTTTATTTTATTTTAATTGTATTTATTTTTAATTTCACACATCAGACAACCCATTAGGGGCCTGCCATTTAGCCTCACCCAACATCCTGATGAAACTAGCCACATCTTAAGGTTCATCTGAATAAACTCAGTGTGGGAACTGTACAGACTCTAGAACAGAGGTCTTCAAACTTGGCAGCTTTAAGACTCGTTAAGCATAGCTGGCTGGAGAATTCTGGAAGTTGAAGTCCATAAGTCTTAAAGCTGCCAAGTTTGAAGACCTCTGATTTAGATTTTAGTTCTAATAAATCTATATTTATCTAAGATGTGGGAGGCAAATTGGAATCTATATTATACAAATACTGTAAACAAAAACCAGTTGGATTTTCTGGTTGTTCAAAATATGTGTGTGTGCATACACACAAACACAGTGTTTATATATTTCTGTTGTAGGCCATCCAGAACTAGTTGGGAGTAGATGCTGTTTTACAATACAATTGTATTACAATATAATAGAATTCTGCTCCAGTTTCATCATCTTTTTGATCCATTCCTCCTCTTCTTTCTGTTCTTGGGCACATAAGAGGTAACTTTTTAATAGATGGGACCTGCAACATAACCTTCTCGCCAGACTCCATGGTATAGGAAAACATAATCGGGAAGAGGCAGTTCTTCAAATGTTCCCATACTTGTTTAATTTATTTATGAATAGATGTATAAGGAAAATTTGTAATGAAATATACTGGCTGGGGGTGTGGACTTACCTTTAATTTTGTATGTAAATGATGGCATGTTATTGCTCTAGACACTGAATAATTTGTGCTAGTGCTGGCTGGATTGAAGATACAAAAAGTATAGATCTGAAAATGATCATATCAAAATATACAGTATGTATGTTAATGAAATGGCAAAAATTACAAATTATGAATAAATGCATGAAACAAAATAAAACTACACCAAGAAGTTCAGTTTAATTGGTGAACTGTTGAAATAAGCTTATTTCACAAACTACATCTGAGCTTTGTTTTTTTTGTTAATTTTGGAGTTCTGAAGACAGAATGCAGCATATAATCCTGAACTCATGTTCTCTATTTCAAACATATTTTCTAAGAACAATTAAGTACAGACAGTCACCAACTGTCATTCTAGACCTGGAATGCAAACTCAAGGCCTGGGGCCCAGATCCGGCCCACAGGGTGCTTAGAACTGGCCCACGGGGCTACCCTAGAAACAGCAAAGGATCGGCCCACAGTGCCTGTGCCACCAAAATGGTGCTCGGGAGGGCCACATGCGGCCCTCCCAAGCTTTGTTTTTGCTGGAAGAAGGTTGCAGGAGGCCGTTGCAGCCGAAAACGAAGCTCAGGAGCCTGTTTTTGTTGGCAGAGTGCTCGGACCACCACAGGGCTCCCTGACACGAGTAACATCGAGTTGGCCATGCCCACCCTGGCCATGCCCACCCCAGCCCCTGAGGGCAAACACAACTCTGATGCGGCCCTCAATGAAATTGAGTTCGACACCCCTGTTCTAGACTATGCCACAGAAGAAGCTTCTATAGGTAGATTTAAACGATGAATAAAAAGCAATTATATATGTATCAGTGTCATGAAAATCTATTAAAATTCTTTTATAATTTACAAATGTGTAGCAATGGTAGGAATGATAGGAATAAGAGAATATTCTTATGTAATATGAAAATTGTTTGAATACTTAAGCAGCTGTGTAACTTGTAACCAGAATGACCAATCATCTAGCTATCCTGTCCATAAATGTAATTAAGAGTTTTCTCTCAGTAAAAATTAAAACATCTTCCTAAGAAATTAACTCATTGGATCGAAGAGTTTTATTGGATGAAACAAAAATTTAGTATTATAGAAACTATTTTTTGCTTATACCAGTTCTCCTAATACAATTTACATAGCACATTAACTAATACGTATAACAAATAACAAGTAATTTGTCCTCATTAGATGTTTTTCTAATATAAAACATGTAATAGAAGATTTTCTTAGTGTGGTAGAACACTTGAAGTATGGAAGTAGGACTCCAGGTTCCAATTTATCCTTAGGGTGATTTTGGTGGTTATATTATGTCTATCCAATCTACTATCGAAAACTGTTTTAAGGTTAAGATAACATCCCTGTATAATTCACCTTGAACTCCTGGTCAAATGGCAGGTTATAACTCAAACACACAATGCTATAGCTACTTTATAATTTTCCTTGCTTATTTTAATTTTGTTAGTTCTTAGTTCTTAGTTCTAATTTTGTAATTTCAAAGATTGAATAAGGAGAATTATACCCAATATTGTAAACATAGTTACTATAGTTATAAAATAAAAAACCCCTTCCCACCCCTTATGAATGATATGTATCTGCCTCTATATACGTATATTTATGTGTGTGTGCATATATGCATGCACATGTACTTAGTATGAATTAAATATCTTTTTAATAATACCTAAACTTGGGTGCTGAAGAACATTACTCGGAATACCATGGATAGCGAGGAAAACAATGAAATTGACTATCAAACAAATCAATCCAGAATTCTCAGTTGAAGCACAAACAATCAGGCTCAAATTATTTTACTTTGGACACATTGTGTAAATACCTATTTCTCTGCAGAAGGTTCTAATGCTGGAAAAAATAGCAGGGAATAAGAGGAAAAGGATTGCCATTAAACATACACACACTCATATATTTAACTTGATGAGTTTGTGGTTGAGTCAGCCTGGTCTCATCTGATCCCTTAACTAGTTGATAACTATTACCCTACACTGGACTTTAAAGTGTTTGAAAGGAAAAAGAAATCCTCAATACACAACCTTTCAGAATCTATCTTCTTACAGAATGTACCTTCTAAATAGACTAAAGTCTATTTTTTGCTTCCTGTTCATTAATCACATATGTTTATACAAGATTTTTTAAAGCTTTCATTGAAAGTGAAGATGCTTGCTTTCTTCTAGCAGATGAATTTGCAGATTTTGAATTAAATGCATTAGTATGCTGATGATATTCAGTCTGCAGGCTCAGAGTTGGAGCGTCTGTATGATTTCAGATAGTAGAATTGAGCATGAAAAAATGAACTGAACTTTGATTGATTCCAGGAGCTGTAGATCAGGATTTGAGATATATAATTGGGATATAATCCTGGATTAGGTTTTATTCTGCCTTAGTAATTGGTTTTAGTTGGGAGTCTTGATGGATCCAGGAGCAATACCGGGTATGTAAGTTCTTTGGCAAACAGTACTTTTTAAAACTTTGGTTATTAAAGATAAATCAGGATACATCTGATATATCTTTGCAAGCTACCCAAAGTCATGAAAGGAATGGTCAACATATAAAGATTTTAAATAAAGAGTGAGTATTTTGTAAATGTTCATCATTCAGGTATTTTATCCCCAAAACAGCAAAAAAGGAATACAAACCTATGAAATTAATCTTTTTTGAGATTTTGTTTTTGTACTCATGTCAGAAGTACTGAGGTGCTTCCAAGTTGAAAAGATTAGCCAGTGACATCACCATTGTTAATGGTATGTACTCCTAGGCAAATTTGAGATGACAACTCCGTATTGTTATTAGTTCAATTTGTTGAGTTTTATTGGATGATCAGTAAAACATGTTTGAAATAATTACAGTGTATTCAGAAAGTATTCAGACCCCCTTCACTTTTGTCAATTTTCTTATGGTGAAGCCTGATTCTACAGTTGAAATTCATTTGTTTTCTCATTAATCTACACTCAGTACCCCATAATGACAAAGTGAAAACAGAATTTTAAAAATGTCTATAAAAGAAAAAAACTGAAATAAGTATATTTCATATACTGCATAAATATTCAGACCCTTCACTCAGTACTTCGTTGAAACACCTTTAGCAGCAAATACAGTCTTGAGACTTTTTAAGTATGATGTGGCAAGCTTTGCACACTTGAATTGGCGGATTTTCTGCTATTCTTCCTTGCAAATCTTCTCAAGCTCAGTCAGGTTGGATGGTGACCGTCGGTGGACAGCCATTTCCAGGTCCCTCCAAAGATGTTCAATAGGGTTCAAGTCAGGACTCTGGCTGGACCACTCTAGGACAGAGTTTTCCCTAAGCCATTCCTGTGTTGTCTTGACTGTGTGCTTAGAATCATTGTCATATTGGAAAGTGAACCTTCAGTGCAGTCTGAGTTCCTAAGCGCTGTGGAACAGGTTTTCATTGAGAATATCCCTATACTTAGCTTCATTCAGCTTTTCCTCAATCCTGACCAGTCTCCCAGTCCCTGCTGCTGAAAAACACCCCACAGCATGATGCGGCCACCACCATGCTACACTGTTGTAGTGATATTGGGAAGGTGATGAGTTGTGTCTGGTTTCCTCCAAACATAACTTTTAGAATTGAAGCCAAACAGGTCAATCTTGATTTTATCAGACCAGAGAATCTTGTTCTTACCTTGACCAAACTGGTAGTAAAAAAATGCTTTGAAAAAGTAAAAAAAAAAAAAAAAGGTTGGCCACACCCACCCAGTCACATGACTCCCCACCAAACCACGCCCACAGAACCAGTAGCAACAAATTTTACATTTCACCACTGCTCTGCATTCACTGTATGTATTGCTACTCTTAATGGAAGATCAAATCACTTTAATGTAAACTTAAAGTCATTTATAAAATTATAAATTTATATATTTTATCAGATGCAGATATTTCAGTATTTAATGCTTTTGAGTTTATATTAAACAGGTCTCACAACGCAAAACTCAAGAAAGCTAGATACATGTTATTGATTTTTGTAACATTTGGTAAGTAGTATTTAACTGCAACTGCAATCAGATTAACTTCCTCCCACATTACAAGAAAATTCCCATCAAAAAGTCTATTTTTAATTGTTTTTTAAACTATAACTAGCTTCAGCATAAGGCCAAGTTGTTCTTTTTTTTCTTCTATATTTTATGACTTTATTTACTAGGTTCTCGTCCTTTTCATCAATTGATATTAGAGTTAGGTGTGGCATCCATTTTTTTTGGTTACTACTTGGCAAAAGAAAGGAGAGGCAAATCTCTTTCTCTCTTGGTTTCTGTTACATTAAGAGTTTAATAGTTTTCCTTAAGATTGAAAGCCAGGGATCCCTTTTAACCAAACACAGAGGATTGTTTTTTTCCTCCTAGCATTGTCCAGACTGAGCTAATTCTAGAAGGAGATCAAAGAACGCCTTTTACACATTTTTATAGCAGCTTGTCAGACTCATCCTTGTGATATTTACATGCCCATCCCTTCTCCCTGAGTTCTAGAATATCTGGGTGTGGCTGTTCCTCAGGTGGAAGAATTTCACCTTTGCAGGTAGCTATGCTGCCACTACACATTGTCTTTTCCCAGGAATAAGTTTTAAATTAATGGTTTCAGTTTCCATTTTTTTAGTCAGAGTCAACTAAGGCCACTTAGACAATTTTAGAATTTAGAACTCAACCTTCTAAAATTGTTGAGTTTGGATTGCAAAATGTTGAGTTTGGATTCCATAGTGGGTTCCACTTACCTTCGCTACTGGTTCGGAACTGTGAGTGCATGTGGCGCTTCTGCGCATGTGCAGAGTGTCCATGATGACGTCGGCGGGTGGACGGAGCTTCCTGCCACCGTCACTACCGGTTCGCCTGAACTGGGGCGAACTGGTAGAAATCCACCACTGTTTGGATTGCAACCTACTTATCTTGCATTTTTTCACCTAGCAGAATTAAGCCCATGTATAGCATTTTGTTGTAACTTTTAAAAACTTTTTAAAAATAATATATATGTTGAAAATTAAGCAGTGCATACAGTACTGCAAGGTTCCACCATTTTAATATAAAGCAAAACGTTTTCATTTTATATTACTATATTACTTGTTGTATTACTGCTAAATTATACTGATATTTTAAGATTGAACAGAAGATCTATATATATTGCAAAACCAATTATAAAACCAATGCCATCCTTCTGTTTATTGAAGCTATAGAATGACTTTTTGCTTCCATATTCTTGAACAGGTTACCATATATACCATCCACATATGGTGAACCATGTCATTGCTGGTGACTTTTCCATGCCTTGAAATATGCAGTACATTATTATACTCTGCACATTTCTGGATGTACATATGTATATACACCAATTTATATAAGATCTTTTTCTATCTACCTGGAAACTTTCCATTAGAAAATGGAATAAATTATGTATGAAGCTAATTAAATTATAACTAGAAATAGAATTTAACTTGGTAGCAGTGAAATTGTTTTTGCTGACTTAGAAGTATGTTTAAATATGTGGCTCACTTTCAACCCCAAATAAATTTCAAAACAGAATGGTCCCATTTAGAGATGGAATAGCTTATTTCTTTGAGTTCCTACATGTTGACTCTGCGCTAACAGATTTTTTATCAAAGTTTATCTGATTTTTAAAAGCATTTTGAAGATACATATCTCTTTAGATGTGTGTGTGCATGTATGTGTAAAACGTGCACATACACATGAATATAATATACACAAAATTTGGCATCCTTTCCAATGTTACGCTTTATAGCATCATCCCATGATACATATTAATCTTGTAGGTTGTCAGGCATGTTTTTTATTTCATTTATTAAAACAAAGGTTTGGCAATGGAAATCAACAAATTATCAGCAACAAAACTGTTTATTGGTCATTAAATAATCATGTTTTTCTTGTTACCTAGAGCAGCATGTAATCAGGGTTGAAGTAAAATAATGTTGTAATGTATGTCCAGTGTAAATCCTACGAATAGTTAAAATATAGTCCTTTCTACAAATTTTCGATAATATTCAAATATGTGAATGCTTTTGTAATATCTCCATCTTTATTGTAAACACTGCATGGATGGGTTGGAACAATATTTTGGATTGTTATCTCGATGTAATATTCAATCCCTTTTTATTTCCAATTTCTTTACTATGAGACACTGACAGATAGGATATGTTGATTTTGTTTAATTTGGTCTTCAACCCACCAGTCACCGACTGCCACATAACCCCAACAATTAAAAGGACATCTTTATGCCTAATAATTTGCAAGGTGTTCTTTTTTTCAAGTATTATTTTTCCACCCAAATATTTCTTCTTTGGTGGTGGCCAAGCAATTCACGTTTTGTTATTGCAAAGCAGTACATTCCAAAATATTTCAGGGACATCAGGGTTTCTTTTGCATGTAATTTAGATAATTACATTTGTGATGAATCAAAACATTTCCTTCTGACAACTTTCACAATGCATATCATCGTTTACTATATTGTGGGCAATTACATCAGCTTAACCTAAGCTTTCAAGAATTTGTTGAAATGATCTGTGGGTTTTATTTTAAGTTATTCGGGCAAACCCTTTTTTAAAAAAAAAATTCTTCCAAAACTTGCCTTGATTCAACCATTGTATGTAACTTCTGTTTCTTAACAGGATTTTTTTTAAAGAGGAAATTGGTTGTTGAAAGAGTTTAGATATTTTTATAATCTTCTGCTTTGTAAGAATGAATTACCTTCATTTTCAAATGCTTAAATGAACCTATGTTTGTTCACATGTGGAATTTTCTTCATCTGACTAATTGTAAGTCAGTTAAATTCTTTTGCCTTATTAACAACTTTATTTTATTTATTTATATATTTTATTTTATTAAATTTATATACCGCCCTTCTCCCCAAGGGGACTCAGGGCGGTGAACAGCCATAAATAAAAAACATATATACAAAATTTAAAAGCCAAATAAAACCGAATTAAACATTGGCCTCAATATTTAAAATCCCAATTTACAATATTAAAACCCCAAATTAAAATATTACAATTTAAAATTTCTAAATTATTTTACAAAAGAAGGGGAAAAGGGAAGAATTAGGCCAGGCCCGCCTGGTGGAACAGGAAAGTTTTTAACTCACGGCGGAAGGCACGAAGATCCGGGATCCTCCGTAACTCTGGGGGGAGCTCGTTCCAGATAGTGGGTGCCCCCACAGAGAAGGCTCTCCCCCTGGGGGCCGCCGGCCAACATTGTTTGGCCGACGGCACCCGGAGGAGCCCCTCTCTATGGGAACGTACCGGTCGGTGGGAGGCTATTGGTGGTAGTAGGCGGTCCCGTAAGTACCCAGGTCCTAAGCCATGGAGCGCTTTAAAGGTGGTAACCAACACCTTGAAGCGCACCCAGAAGACCACCGGGAGCCAGTGCAGCTCGCGCAGGAGAGGAGTAACATGGGAGCGCCACGTCGCTCCCATCACCACCCGTGCGGCCGCACTCTGCGCCAGTTGGAGCCTCCAGGTGATCCTCAAGGGGAGCCCCATGTAGAGAGCATTACAATAGTCCAGGCGAGAGGTGACGAGGGCATGAGTGACCGTGTGTAACGAGTCCCGATCCAGAAAGGGACGCAACTGGCGGATCAGGCGAACCTGATGAAAAATCCTCCCAGTCACGGCCGTTAAATGATCCTCAAAAGACAGCCGTGAATCCAGGAGGACGCCCAAGTTGTGCGCTCTCTCTGCCGGGGCCAATGATTCACCCCCGATAGTCAGCGATGGTACCAGCTGACTATATCGGGACGTCGGGAACCACAGCCACTCAGTCTTGGATGGGTTGAGTCTGAGCCTGTTCCTCCCCATCCAGATTCGCACGGCCTCCACAAAATTATTGTGCAATTTAAAAAAAAATACTGAATCAACTGGAGGAGTGCTTAGAATTCTGCCCCTGCCATATTCACTGATTTCAAATTTGTAATCAACTTCATATAAATTGCAATCATGCATTTAAATCTGCAGATAATTGTGTTACTATCTGTTTACTTGCAGATTCATTTGCATACAATTTGACTAAGGATACCTAAACGTTTGCAGGTAACCTTACAGGAAAAATGCCTTCATCTACCAATAAGCAGTTTGGAAATTATTCTTGATTTGGCTGAGTAGGTAATGGTAATATACAAAATTAGTTTTTAATGATTTTTGTAGCTGAAATTAGCATCATAATAATATAGGTTGTTTTGTTTATACAAATAGTTGGTATTGAAAATAATCATTTTTTGTTTCCCAACTGCTTCTACATTTGAAAAAAGCTTGCTACGAGAAGTGCATAGCATATAGAATTATAAACTGTTATAAATTATTTATTTTTATTCTTAAGGTTTTGCCACTTTCATGGGCTTCTTAAAATTGAAATTTGTCTGAGAAAAGGACATTCATTCATATATGTATTTCTAGATTTGATTGGTATATATATATTTCTTAGCAAGTATTATTTAAACATACAATATTAGCTCAATCATTTTTTCTATTCTATCGATTTTGAAGAGGAGAATCAAGCAAAAATACTCTTTAAAAAGGGACGTTGGTCTTACCTGAGATGTTCCTTCTGTGTGAGATCATGGGAGGATCCAAGAATGGGCTCTATGATGTCCTTTCTGCCCAGAGACTGAGTAAAACCTTGAAGCCATGCCCAGGTGCCTCTCTCTCTGGCTCCAGTTTCAACGATGGTGCAGCTGTGAAAAGAGTCTCTACGGGGGATTAATCGCCTTTGACCCTGGCTCAGTCAGTCGGTAAGGGTAGGTTTGGACCGTCCCACTATCCCACAGAGAATGAACGTCTCAGGTAAGACCAACATCCCTTCCCTAGTGTGATAGTGGGAGGGTCCAAGAATGGGATTTACCAAAGCCTACTGTCTAAGGGCTGGAAGACGTCTGGGCCGGAATCCCCCCCCCCATGAAATGCACCTTCTGTAAGACCCTTGTCTGGAAGGCTGTGTTGGCTGACGCAAAGAAGTCTAATTTATAATGCCTAATAAATTGTGAAGGGGAAGCCTAGATAGCCTCCCTGCAAATTTCCTCAATGGAGGCTTGGGTAGCCCAACCCACCGTAGTGGCTGCACTCCTAGTTGAGTGCGCCGTTATCCGTATGAGTAAAAGGAAGGGAGAGTTTTAGACTGGTAGGCTGTGGCTCTTAATCATCTGCCAACAATCGATGGGGTGACTCTAGAGCCTATGGAGGAAGGCTGAAAGGATACAAAGAGAGACTCTATTTTCCTATTTTTGGCCGTCCTCCTAATGTAGATCTGTAGAGCCCTCTGGACATCTGATGTATGCCATTGTCTTTCCAAGACATGGGAAGACCCTGGATAAAAGTTAATTAAGAAAATCTACTGGTGTATATACCCGATGGAACCAGATATTAATTTTCAGAATGAAAGAGGGGCCTAATCTGAGAACCACTCTGTCTGATGGAATACGTCACTTGACTGACAGGGCCGCTAGCTCCAAAATATGTCTGGCTGATGTTATGACCACTAGGAATACGACTTTAAGCATCATATAAGTCCTTAGTGGCTGAAATGTAAGTGCCTGCAGAACCAGAGTCAGATCCCAAGTGGGATATCAATGGACCACAAGTAGATGCAAGTTAGCCGCCCCTCTGATGAATTGTTGAATCACCGGATGATGAAATTGGGGGTCCCACTCCCCGGCAGTCAACACTGTGGAGTGGGCCGCCACTTGCCTGTGGATGGTGTTGTGCGAAGAGACCCCTATCCAACTTGTCCTGTAGGAAGTCTAGGACCTGTGGCACAGAAGCCGCAATAGGGTCAATGGTCTTTGTCAAGCACCAAATGGCGAACATCTTCCAGGTGGCGTTGTAAATCCAGGTAGGTGATGGCCTCCTGAAGGCCTGAATAGTCTATATGACCCTGGAGGAATATTTGTCCTCCCTCAAGAGATTCCCCTAAAGTGCCAGAGGGTCAACTGGAGCCACTGAGGCTCCAGGTGGACCAGGACCCCCTGGCTGCGGGAAACCTTCTCCCAAGGACTCCCCCAGGGCCATAGACTCATCATGTCCACAGACAATGGACACCTGGGACCACCAGCAGGACCCGTGCCCTTTCCACTAGGACATTCCTGATGACAGCAGGAATTAATGGAAGGGGTGGAAAGGCATACAGAAGGCCGCTTGGGAAAGGGCAGCACAGGGCATTGGTCCTTTCTGATCCTGGGGTCACAAATCTGGTGAAGAAGCATGGTGCTTGGGCATTTGCTGGGAGGCAAATAGGTCCACGATTGGCCAACCAAATTTCTGGGACACCTGGAAGATGTTCAGGTGAAGTCTCCATTGGGAATGGTCGATCGTGTGCCTGCTCAAGGAGTCTGCCTGCATGTTTGTGGACCCGACGATGTGCTCTGCCTTCAGGGAGAGGAGATGAGCATCCGGCCAAGCCCCCAGGTGATTTGCCTCATCCATGAGCATCCTTGTTGATTTATGTGGGCTTTCGCTGCCACATTGTCAGCCATAATCAGGACATGATGCCCCCTGACTAGACTCTGAAAGTGGCAAAGGGCCAGATGTGCTGCCCGGAGCTCCAGCTAATTTATGTTGTTGGCGAGCTCCGCCAGTATCCAATGCCTCTGCACCATATGAGTCAGTAAGTGGGCACCCCAGCCAACCAGGCTGGCATCTGATGTAATCACCAATCTGTCGGGCTCCCGGAAGAGATGGCTCTTGCCAGAGCCAGCAATGTCCACCATCAAAGCAAGTGAAGAATCAACAATAACACTGGAATCCTGACCAATGGCATTGCTTCTCCCAGATTGCTGGAAGGGAAGCAGGAGCCATGCAATGGACGGGCTTGCAGCCGTGACCAGGGAACAATGGAAATGCACGAAGCTATCTTCCCCACTGCTGAGAGGTCCATGGGCACCATGCACCTCTCCCACACCTAATTCACCAGCCATCAAGCTGTCCCCGCGCTCTTGAGACAGATACACCTCGCACAGGGAGGTATCGATCACTGCCCCAAGATGCATAATTTGGGTCGTTGGCGCCTGATGGCTCTTTTTGAAATTTATGGAGAAGCCATGGGCTTGAAATACTTGAACTGTCATACGAAGATCCTCTGCCGCTTTTGATGGAGGTGAGGCCTGGATGAGGATGTCGTCGAGGTAGCACTGGAGCCTGACTGGGATGGATCTCAGGTGAGCTTCCAGTACTACCAGAATCTTGGTAAAACACCAGGGGGTTGAAGCCAGCCCGAAGGGCAAGGCTGGGTACTGATAGTGACTTGTTCCGTAGTGAAATCTCAGGAACTGATGATGTGCCAGCAGAATCAGCACATGGAGGTAGGCCTCCGTGAGGTCTGTCGAGGCCAGGAAGTTGCCTATCCGTATGCCCTCCAAGATGGACTGCAGGGAGTACATCTTGAATTTCCTATAGACCAAGTGGGTGTTCAGAAGCTTTAGGTCCAGAATTGCTCTCCACTCCCCCGAAGGCTTTGGCATGGTGAACAGGATGGAATAAAATCCCTGTCTCCTTTGGTCCTGTGGTACTGGCTCTCTGGCCTGAATATCCAACAAGTGTTGGATGGCCCTTTCCATTAGGCCCCATTTTTCCATGTTGTTGGAGACAGGGCACCGTACAAAGCAATTCGGAGGCATGGAGAGGAATTCCAGAGAGAGGCCTAGCCTCGCCATATTGAGCACCCAATTGTTTGTGGTAGGCTCCTCCCATTGGGAGGAAAAGAGAGCCAATCTGCCCCCAATGGGAGGGTTGGTCTGACAGTCACTTAGGCCTATGGAATGGATGGTTTCCTCCTCCTTGAAAGGGCTGACAGGACTGAAAACACTGCCTATGGTCATGAAAGCCGGATCTCTCCAGTTGGTGATCCTGCCTGTGTGGCCCCAAACATTGATGAGCAGAGCTGTCCACCTCAGGAGCCCAGAATGCTGGTCTTCGGTAATGCAGAGGCGGCCTGCAGCCTGCTTGTTGGGACATGCCCGACATAACCTTCCTCCTATCCTTGTTCTCAATCAATATTGGATCAAGTGCCTCCCCAAACAGCCTAGCTCCTTTGTAAGGGGCAGACGCCAGTCTCCACTTTGATCTGGCATCCGCTTGCCAGTTATGGACCCACAACAATCTCCTTGAAGTGACAGAAAAGGAGAGAGTATGGGAGGCAAATTTTGCCGCATTTAATGTTGCGTCCATGGAAAATTGGATGGCAGCCACCAATTTGTTTAGATCTTGGTGGAGGTGCGCATCCTGTGATGGCAACTTCGCTGAACCTGAACAAGGGAGTGTGGTTAAAAAAGGATGCGGCCGTGGCCGCCTTCACTGCCCATGCTGCAGCTTGGTAGGTCTTACGGAGGACAAGTTCCTTTTTCTTGTCCTCGGCTCTTAAGTTGTTGGCTAAATCCCCAGCCACAATTGAGGACGAGGAGATGAGGTTCACCACAGAGTCATCCACCGCAGGCAGCTGTAAAAGTTCAGCCAAATCTGGACCAGCGTTGTAAAAACATCTGTCGTTGCCTGTTGGGATGGGAAGGGCTCCAGGGTGATCCGATTGTTTTTGGATAACATCCAAAAATAGTTTTGGGATAGGGATCTCTTTCTGTGCTGACTTAGGCTTGTAAAAGGGACCTTCCGCATGGTCTAGAGGAGTCTCTGAAGACGTTGCCAGCATTCCCAGTTTGGTAATGGACTTAGCCTTATGAAGTAAAGGCTTGAAAAGGGCTGGAGGGAAGACCCCAGTAAAGGCCGGAGGATCCAGTGTCATATCCTCATTCTTTGAAAGCTCTAGATCTCTGTGCCCGTCATCACCCAAAGGGAGTCCTGACTTCCCCCTGAAGGACAGTGGGAACGATCTTCCTGATAGTCAGGTCTGCTGGCTGAATGCAAAGAAGGAGGAACACATGACGTGCTCTCCTGTGCAAAGGAGTCAGGGTGGTAGGTTTGCTGCAAGCCTGCAGCAATACCTTGGGATATGGCTTAAGCAATTATAAGTCTCATATCCTGACATATATCAGGCCCCTGACTGCCCACTGGGCGGAGCCCCGCTGAAGTAGGAGTAAATGTAGCAACAGGAAGCGACCTGTCAGAATTTTCCTGCCTTCCAATTGCTATGCAAGCAAAGGGATCCAATTTTTTTTCTCTGCTGTCAAGCTGATTGGAACCAGAAGGAGAAAACCCTCCTGCTCCCTCTAGTGGTTCCTCCAGCAGAACTGCCTCTTGTGATAGAGCTACTGGTTCTGACAGAAAAGAGCGGGAAGTGCTTGGAGCTGTCAAGGGAAAAGCTGGCAGTTTTCCATGTTTCTTTGCAGCCCTTGAAAATTGTTTTTCTAGGGCTTTTAAATGCCTCTTAGCATCCTTTTCCTCTGCACTGGAGTTTCTAGAGAACCTGAGAACCTTAGATTTAATCCTAGCAGCTGCCCTTTTAGAAACTGACCTGGCTTTGGCAGCCCCCTTGCTGCTACGCTCTATAGAAGCAGGAGAGTGACTGTTAGCTCCATCCCTGTCTTCGGGGGAGCTGTCAGCCATTTTGATAGCTCTGCTCTGATAGGAAGTCTGAGAAACAATTAAGGGCTTTGCAAGATGACAAGAAAGGTGGTGGCGGCTCTGACAACACCTGACAAGCCCGCGCGCACACCACAGTAAGTAAAGGGTCCAATTTGACCGCGTCCTCAGCAGCGGTGTCAAAAACACTGTCACCCGGCTTGCGAAGCGGTTTGACAGCTTTTTAAAACTGGCTCATGTGGCTCTTAAAGCTGCAGCAGCAAGAACAGCACAATCCCAGCGCTCTCGTGGGTCGGCGGCCTTACCAGATGAACTGGGCTAGCCAGCACATTCCCACTGGTCTCAGTCTAAAGGGATTCAGGTCGGCGGCATTGCCAGAAAAACTGGATTGGCTAGCATCACCTAGAGTACGGAGCTCAGCTCTGGCGGCAGGAACACAGGGCAAGAGTTTCTGCTGCCTTTGCAATGCTACAACAGTTAAAGAAGCCAAAACGTAGGATAGAACCTGATCCTGTCCAAGAATGGAATTCCAGATATCCCAACTATCCAAAGACATCTCTCTAGGACAACACAGAGTTGAAACTGGAGCCAGAGAGAGAGGCACCTGGGCATGGCTTCAAAGTTTCACTCAGTCTCTGGGCATAAAGGACATCATAGAACCCATCCTTGGACCCTCCCACTAACACACTGGAGAATAACTTATTTTTTGAATGCTTGCCATTATTTCCCCAAAGCTTTCACTTTATTCCAAACTGCAGTTATTATTTCCATATGCTAATTCAATTATTTTCATGCTAGGCTACATCTTGAGACTAGGGCAGAGTCTTGTGAATATTATCTAGGAATTGATTGTTTGAACTCTGAGGAAGTGTGCAGAGATTAATGTAACATGATTTCATGGATGAAGCAGATTATGTTATTCCCTTTTAGAGAGTTTCAGAACTGCGTATAAGACAGAAACTGCATTAATCAGTCTTGTGGATTATCATTTTTTGAAGTTTATAATCATATAAAAGATATGCCCCTCCCCCGCTTACTAGCAGGGTAAACAGTGATAGATGCCTAGGAATTTGGGGCTTGTATTCTGTAGTAGTTATACTCTTTGTTGAGTGGGCAATTTTACTTGGTGATGAGTAAATTCTCAAGCCCTTGGCAGCTTTTGTATGGAGTGCCATAGATGTTGGTTTTCTTCCCATTATGGTTTAACATCTGTATGAAACTTCATTATTAGAGAAGTTATTTATTGGTTAACAGTAAGTTACCATTCGCATACTGAAAACAAATCTCCATACTGAGTTGAATAGAAAGGGATTTCACCAGTGGTGAAATGTAAAATTCGTTACTACTGGTTCTGTGGGCATGTCTTGGTGGTGGTGGGGTAATATGACTGAGTGGGCATGGCCAACTTTTTTTTTTTTTACTTTTAAAACCATTGTAAAAAAATGCTTTTAAAGCCTCTGACGATCCCAGCTGACTTGCCCGATGGCCAAAGAGATTGTAGAAGAAATGCTTTTAAAAATAAAAAAAAGCCTCTGATGATTGCGCTGCTCAGCTGGGCAATTGAGGGGGGGGCAGGGATTTTTGATACCGGTTCTCCGAACCATCCGCTTCTATCGCTACCGGATTGGGTGATCCAGTTCGAACCAGGAGCATTTCACCCCTAGATTTCACATGTGCGCCTGCTGCCGGTGCAAATGGAGCTTCACACACTCACATGCTTGCCTGCCACATGCAGCTAATCTTTATGGCCTGGTTTCCAATGGGCTGCAGCCCATTGGACTGAGCCACAGACCAGGGGTTGGGGATCCCTGATCTAGAGGAATCAGAAGTGATGGGTTTTTTCCACTAGAAGAATGTAACATCATCTAGAGCTAATATGGGAGCCAACAATGAGACTGGTATTTCCGGGATTCAGTCTCATTCAATTACTTACAAATTCAGCAAACAGATTAAAAATATGAACTTTATATTTCCTCCCCCACTGCTGCTGGTTCACAGAGCCAGAAAGGTTGGCAATCACTACTCTACATTCATAGCTTCTGCTTCAACATAGAAAAGAGGCTATTAATAAGGCAGCTTTGCCAGCCAAGGTAGAAAGAGAAAGAGGAGTATAGAAAGAATACTACAACTCACTATAATAAATATACTTTGTATTGTTATTTAAGTTTAAATTATGTATTTAATTGAACTTGCAAAAGCAAAATTAAATGATGAGGTAAACATCAATTTTCAAATGTAGTTTCATTGATTACTTAAAAGTTTACATTATTTGGAAAATGGACAGACCGTTTGTGTCATTTCAAAAGTGCTACTTGGATATAATTACATTAACTTTATTGTTGTTATAGACAATTCACATTATGTGGTTATTGTACATGCTTCTGTGCCTATTATGCCAGTTAATAGAACAGTATGTGTTATGTTTAAAATAGAATAGGATTACTACAGTAGAACTTAGTTTAAATGTGACAAAAAAGCTTTTAAACATAAACCGCATGCATTATGGACAAGAAGACTCAAATCTGGGAAAAACAATAAAAATATTTTACATATTTATATATGTACAGAATAAAGTAAGCCATGAACATAGAGTTGAACATAATTGTCAGCAGGAAGGCCAAAATGCCTCAAGGGAAGAGTTATTTAGAGAGAAATGCCAAATATAGAATTATGTATTAAAATGCTAGAAGTTTCTGAGTTAAATAAGGGTGAAAGTACATAGTGATAGACCAGAAAATTGGAGGACTAGATAAATGCAGTGAATAAAGAAATTCACATGTACAACTTTAGAAAAATAATAAGAAAGGGCATACTCAGAATAGTTATGCTTTGAATATTAAAGTCTAAATTCTTAAAAAGACTCATCTGGAGAATCACAGAATATTAGCTACAAAAATAATTTACTGTTTAAGTAGTTGTTATATTAGTAAATGCCAAGTATGATTTTAAATAGAAAATTAATCAGACACTGAGCTTATCAGTTGGAAAGCTGGGTTCAAAACCTGAGCATTGCACGATGGGGTCTGTTTCCATTACTTGCCCCAGCTCCTGCCCACTTAGCATTTCTAAAACAAATGCAAGTAGATAAATAGGTACCACTTTAATGGGAACGTAATAGTGTTCTGTGTGCCTTGGCGTTTAGTCATGGAAAATGTCTTAAAATAAGACTCCCATGACTCCCATGACTAAGAAATGGAGTTGAACACTGCCCCATACAATTGGAAATGACTGGTCAAGAAAAATCTTTACTCTCCTGTTGCTTGTGCAGCCCGGTTCCCGCAGCTATGTACCGGGCCACAGACTGGGGGTTGGGGAGAGCAGTGCTAGATGGAGAGCAACCCTCCCTCATCTAGCACTGATGAAAATACCTAGTTTGGTAATGAAACATGTGCAAGAAAACCACCAAGGACCCAAGAGTTCATTCCTTAGCTACAAATATTCTCATCTATTCCTACTCTGTTTACTATTTTGTAACCAGCTACCTGCCCAGATGAGCCCGTCCTTTCTGATTTCATGGCAAAATCTGATTATCACTTTGTTATTTTTTCAGGAAATAAAAATGAGAGTGCAATGCATTTTTATACCAGGGTATGAATCTCAATTTTTTGTTCTTAAGCCAGTCAATGAGAAAGAAATGTGTGAATTTTGTCAGAAAAAGTTTAATTGTCTTTATTTAAAGAATATCATAATCCGAAAATCCTTGAATTGTAAAATATTTCCCATTAATACAGAATTGAAAGTTAACTTATGAATTCATTACCAGTAGTCATAGTAATGGCCACTAAAGTGTCATTTTTCTGAATAGTGGAGTCCTGGTAGCACAGTGGTTAGAATGCAGTATTGCAGGCAAACTGCCCACAGCCTGGAGTTCAATCCTGACAGGACTCAAAATTGACTCAGCCTTCCATCCTTCCGAGGTCAGTAAAATGAGGACTCAGACAGTTAGAGACAAAATGCTGACACTGTAAACCACCCAGCGAGTGCTGTAAAACACTATGGGGCAGTACATAAAGTCTAAGTGCTATTGCCATAGCAGTAGCCTGAGAATAGAAGCATAATTCAGCTGTGGCAATAGTGTTCTGTTAATGGGTTTTCCATAGGAGAAAAGTCATTAAGCAGTGCAAGCTATAGAAAAACTTACGATTATTCCATGGTTGATACAGTTGGTGTTCTCGTTAACTGAACATGACGATTTCTGGCTAACTGAATCACCGCCATCAATTTAAGAAATCTTGCTTATTCCTTTGTAGAATGTCTCTGATATCAAATGCTGAAATTAAGCAAGTTCTTACCATTACTGGAAACAGAGTAATTGGACTCTGGTGGTTCTATAAGGCATTTCCTAGGATCCATGACAGTGATCTGTGAATATGCTTAGCTTATTGTATATATTAAGAAGGCTTTTAATTCACAAACTGATGCACTGTAAAGTTGTACATCTTTGATCCCTTCTAATCAATTTCTTAAAGCAGCTAGATTTTGACCATAGTTAGTCTAATATAATTACTAGGAAACTGGAAATCAGATTTGACTTCTTGCTTTTTCTGCTCCCTGTATTATTCATAAACTGAAAGATGGCTTTAGTTCAAGTAGAGTTATAAAGGCTTTAATGTAAACTTAGAGGTTGATTCAACAACCAGGAATTGCTGCAGTGCAGTGGCATTTCAGCTGTGACCTCCTTTGCTAGTTATATCTCAATATACTCTTTGCGTAGTAGCTTTCCAGGGCTATAAGCTGACTTGTCTATCCCAGCAAATCACTGCTATTCTTGCTAATCAGTTCAAATCTTCACAATGCTCAGGTTACGTGTAAAAATATAATGGAAACAAGGACTATTATTCTTTATATCTTATATTAGCAAACTAGCTAATGTATTTTAAAATGTTTGATACATTAAAGGTTAGTCAAAATCAAATCTTCCAATATAAATGTTTTGTTATTTTTATAGGTAGAAATTGTTTGATGTAAAAAATAGAAGGTTTGAATTTATTATTTCTTATGTAAAACAATTGCTTGGCTGATTTTATAAATGTGCTGTATGAGTAAATAGGTTAAGGTGATTACATATTATTTAGACTAAAATGTAGTATTGTTAAGGAAAGAATGAAAAGCTGAAAGAACATGAACAAAATCCAATAATAAATAAATCGAGATAATGCCGATATAACATTTGTTCAAGTTTATTTAATGATATTTGTAGAAAAACTGGCATTTTCCTGGTATTTTATCTGTAAGTTATAGAAAATCATAACCAATTTGTAATCATAACAAATTTTTGTTATGATTTTATTGTTTATTAAATGTTTATTAATAATAAACATTTAGAGCATTTAAACACATTTTTTATGTAGTAGAGGCTCTTTTCTTTTTAGGCAGAATCTTCTGTGGAAAGATTAGCTCAGACTGATGGCCAATATCAAAAAAATAAGTTGCATTTAATCCTCTTCATTTTATCATGTGTGAGAAGGCAAAAGGAGAAGCCAAAAATAAAATATAATTTATAACAAAAAAAATAAAATTGATCTAAAAAAAAGACAAAGTATGTTTAATAAAATATGGAAACTGCAACTTTCTTGAAATAGAGTTCCAAATCTTAGGCATTGACCATGTATTTCTATGATCTTTCTAAACATATTTTGGGGGATATGTTTGTTATACTTCAAAAATAGTCCAGAAGTGTTTTAGACATTGAACAAGATCGTATCCTTCTTATTAAAGAGCCGCTCTTTTTCAGGCTACACTGGGACCAGAACATAAGTCAAAATACATTGAAGTATCAGATTTAAGCATGTATATTTCCAGTAAGAATGGCAAGACATATAAAGATCACACATGTTTTTCTCAAAAGCAGAGGCAGGCTTATCTGGGATAAGATTATTCCTTAATTATACTGTTTTTATGTAATAAGGGTCAAAGCTTATCAGGAAAATTTTCAGTAGTATTAGAAACCAGTTTGAAACCCAAGTACTTCTAAGGAGACTGTAGTAGATGTATTTTATATGAAAATCCTGGCCACATTGTTTGTATGACATATTTAGTGATAGTTAACCCAGTATATTTAATCTAATTTTTTGGGTTCATAATATATTATGAATTGCAGATTAACTAACATTGATTGGGCTTCTGCTATATGATAAGCTAAAATTTAGCAGGCTAGTGTGTATTGACTGTGTCATTGTAGTCTACATTGTGGTAATCCCCTATTATGTAAATAAAGCATGTATCACCATAGCCAGATCTGTATGTTCTAAGAATAAACATAGTTGGTGCTATTTTCAGTTAAGTAAAAGCTATTTTGACAGTAAGCAATGAAAGGAATCAAAATGAAAGTCAAGAAGTGCTATATCATTAGATTGTGTACTCGGACAACATGAATCTTGTTTAATTGTGTAGATTCACAGAACATATTCAACCACCAACTAATCAACCACATTTGGTTTAACATGTTGTGCAGAGCTATTCCATGTGATTAATTTAGATCAGTGTGCTGTATGAATCAGGACAATTAGAATAACTGAAAAAGTCATAGTTAACCATGGATAAACATGTTCATAACCACAGTTTAGGACCTAAAATATTTCAAATCATTGTTGGAATTCACAAGTTTTTGTGACCATGCAACATAGTAATATTTTTGTTATTCATGCAGCTTCTTCTTGCTGGGAGATCTTTGTGAGGTCCAGCATCCGGAATATGTAGACTATTTAGCCATGACAAAGTCATGTTGCCTGGGGTGCACCACAAGGAGGCTAGTCTACATTGCACCCCAAATGATATTATATTAATCTGTTCAGGTATGATTCCAAGTTTTGAATATATTTTGCAAAGTAGATGCACAACAGTTCAGTATGTTAGAACTATTTTACATTAGAAGGCTAATGAAACAAGCTCTTCTCTGCAAATTTGCTTCAAGCTTCACTTCCTGATATCAGCAGGAATCAAATTACATCTCATTATGTCATTATTGTATGCTTGAGGGTGAAAAACTGTTTTTAACTATAAAAGTTCCTTTCCTTTTTATAACTTTCCATAACTGATATATTATGTGTCAGAAAGAGTGACGCTTTCATTGTATACATTGTAACTCTCCTGAACTGGGCATCTAGTAGTGGCCATGCAGGCTAGGAAATTTAAAAGCTGACTCCATATTTCTAAAATGCCTAGATTGGGAAAGACTATTACTTTACATACTTAGTATCAGGAAGATAACTCATGGTTGATACTCATGTACCAACACCATATTGCTCGTGCTAGTTTCAATTAGTCTCCAGTCAGCTCCTTATTTTATGTTTTCTTGGAGGAATTCTGATGATACATTAGACTACACTGTGTTGAAGAGTTTGTGACTCAGTGTATTTGAACACAGCTTCCAGTTTAATTAATGATGTAGTGTATTGTATGAACCCAAGATGCTGAATTAATTAATACAATTAATCCTTGATTTATGAGCAGTTGAAACACCCATAACCAGACTTATTTTTAAAACAATTTTATAGTGGTCATTAAGAAAATCACATGGTTGTTAAGCAAATCCATCCTCCCAAATGGACATTGCCACCTCGACAGAGCCGAGGTAGCGCAGTGGTTAGTGTGCTGTACTGCAGCTACTTCAGCTGACTGCTAGTTCAGCAGATCAGCAGATCAAATCTCACTGGCTCAAGGTTGACTCAGCCTTCCATCGTTCTGAGGTGGGTAAAATGAGGACCCAGATTGTTGGGGGCAATATGCTATTTAGTATACTGTTGATTGTTGTAAGCCGCCCAGAGTCCTCGGAGAGTGAGCAGCATAAAAATATGATTAATAAAACAAATAAAATAATAATATTTTTTTTTGCCGGAAATCAGCAAAAAACCTGGAAACCAGCAAAAATGTCACAAATTGCAGTCACATGATCACAAGGCATTGCAAAAGGAGAGTTACAATGTATACAATGAAATAAATAAATAAATAAATGCGAGTCCATTCCAAGCACTTGAAATTTGATCATGTGATTGTGGGGGTAGTGCAGCGATGGCCAGAAGTGCCTCGGGTTGTAAAGCATCTTTCCAAGTTCATTGTAACTTGCATTATCATTAAATGTTCAGTTGTAAATCAAGGACTAACGTGTTTCCCCGAAAATAAGACCCTGTCTTATATTTTTTTCAACCCTGAAATAAGTGCTTGGCCTTATTGCCATGCACTCAAAAGCACGATTGGGCTTATTATCAGGTGATGTCTTATTTTGGGGGAAACAGGGTACTTATAAGCCAAATTTCATCAAGCTATGTGAACATAGCTACCAGATTGCATTTATTATTAACATAACTAAGCATAAGATTTGCTCTTCCAGATGTATCAAGGAAGACACATTCTATGTGCATTGTTTCACACGTTTCCCTTCTCCTTTAATACCTGTCATATTTTTATTCTGTACTGGAATTCCAACTGTCTTGCATGTTCATATGTTATATGGATGGATGGACCATCTTCATTAACCTAGTAGAGAGATAACTAGACATAGCTACCATCCTCTTCAGAAGAATCTTTTCACAATAATTTCTGAAAAAGAAGGCAAAAACAAGTCTCATTCCTTTAGCATCCTGATATAGTAGAAACACATGTGATGCAACATATATTATCTTCAAAATAAAATCACTGGTTCGTTAAGAATATAAAATCTTTATATAGTTAAAAAGAAAGTTGAAAAGAAAAAGAAGGAATAAACAATTTATGAAGAAGTCAACTATACACGTGTACATGTGCATTCACACAGCCTGGATCTATATCCATGAACTTAAAACTATTTCTAGACTAACTAGCTTCACTGGTTCTAGGCTTGCTGTCCAAATTTTCAGTATCCAACCCTGTTGCTGTTAGTGGGGTTAGACAAATTTTTCCTTACCTTGCGTCCAGCTAGAAACAAAATCACAGGATCCCTTCTTTTAGAAGCCCACTTGAGAGGAAAGGCCATGCCAAATCTTTTAATTTTGGAAATTTTTGAGTTGAACTTTCCAACATTCAGGATATGAGATCTAACTCATTAGACAGAATATACATTGAACAATGTGTAGGATCATCCTAAGTTTATAGAATTTGAATGGCCTCAGCTACTCCTAGCAGTCCTAAAAACAAACATGGATATTCATATTCAAATTCAAATAATTTATTACAACCATAATGCCAGAAGATCGCTGTATAAATTGTTTTCCATTTACCTTAAAAGTTGATTTTGATATCGTAGTCTTCAAGGATACCACAGAATACAAATAAGTTATTACAGCATATCATATTTACACAAAGAAAGATAAGAACTCTGAAGAACTATGTGCGTCTTCTTTTGTGACTCTTCATGTGCAGAAGGTGAATGCTTGCCTGCAATGAATTATTTCCTACATAAGGCTGCTTATTCCTGGAAAATCATGATCTGCAATCAGTTGAATAAAGGGAAATTCTTTATTCATTTAGACAAAATATGCTGAACAAAGTATAGCAGTTTTAAGAATACTTACTACTAGAGAGGAAAATACATTTAGTTGGAATTAGGTGGGGAAAACATCTGTGTAGGGGGGGAGGGAGGGAGAGAGAGGGGAGGGTTTGCCTTTAGCTTCTTTTTGGGAAGGAGATAATACAGTGTTATATTCTGATTTTTTTTCCAGATAATATATTACATTTTACAGACACTTTGAAAATATCCTGTTTTTATATCAAATGCAAGTAACTGATACTAATGTTTATTGTATCATTGAAATTATCAAAGTAAAATCAGTAAAAGGATGCTGATTTGGTTAAAACTAGTAGGAAAAAGCAGAGCACAGATATTATGCTTCCTGAAAAATGATCCCTAGTTATGTCTAGCATTTTAAAATTCAATGTTCAGTGTAATTGTGGTATTTCAGGGAAGCTGATTTACAAATAAAATGCTGAACTGTAATTTTACTTGACCTTAGAACTGCCTTTGTGGCACCGTTGGAAAAAAAGCAAAGTAGAATGACACAAGTTTTGCTTAAGAGTAAGGAAACAAAATGTGCAATGAAGCTGCTTCCTATCTGATGTCAATAGCAATAGTCTTCTTTCCCAAAGGTTCGCTTATATAATGAAAGACATTGCTTCAGTGTTTCAGCTATGTGATTTACAGTTAGTTATTAAATTGTTTGTTTTAAATGCCCAAGATATGTTTCCTTTTGCATTACAAGGGTTAAAAGGAAATAGCATCCTGTCAAAGACCTTGTTTTTAATTTTACCTCTCACACTAGCACAGATCCGGCTATGAACAGCCCAGATTAGTTCATAAACCCTTTGAAGAGATTTAAGATGTCCTTCAGCCAATTTGAAGGTTTTTGTCTTGCAAATCCAGTACAAGGGCGCCTGCAGGCATCTCGACCCTTGCTGTGCTGCTGATGCAGCTCAAGGTCACGCTAACCCGCCCTGTGACATTCTACAACAACCAGGGAAAAAAAACACACGATGCAGTGGAATTACTTCAGCATTCAACCAACCAAAAACTTGCTCGATTCCTTGCTAGAAACAAATACAGGGTGTGCTTCCCCACTTCTATTTCTTTTCTTCTCTCCTCCCCCACTTGGTAGATATTGCTGTAGGAAATAATCCAGGATTTCTCTGTGTGTGATGTCAAGGTCATTTCTTAATTAGAACACATGTAAAGAACAAAGCTAAATGGCTTCAAAACAGCTTTGTAGTTGATGGAGAGGATTTAAATTATTTAAAGAGATAGTTACCCACATATGATGAGAATGAATTCTGAAGACATTAACTAATTCGCTGAAGTTACATGTGCTTCCCAAAGAAATATCAAACCTTAATGAATAGTATTCCAATTTGTATTAATGCATTATGCATATTTTCAGCAAAGTCTTCAATTTTATAACCTCCAATTTTATAAGCATATCTAAACAGTGAAAATTCAAATAGCATTTTATTTGTTTTTTTCCAATTGATTACTATTAGAATCCTTAATAATAAGGAAACATTTTGTATTATATAGTTGCATTTATGTTGTATAAAATAGAAGTGCATTTTGTTGTAAATAACAATATGAGATTCTTGTCTTTCAATTTTCTGAAGGTAAATGGTATCTACCTGGAAAGAACAGATTGTAGAATAAACAAAGATGGTTCCTTATTATTGATATTAAAATAAAGCAAGGTAATTTAGTGCACCTGTTAAATGAATGATTTCATGTGTATGTATGCCAATATAAGTAGGAGTTATTACACATTTAGAATCATGAACTTGCATTATTGTTTCTAGCTACAGATCCTCTAAAGCAGGGTGACCAATTCATGACAGACAAGCTGCTCTACCATTTGTGCTCCTGATACCACACTGCCAAATCTGAATATCAAAATGACTATTTTCTGTGGTATGATTTTTACTTGTGTAGGAAGTTAGCACCCACCCCTCTCCTAGAAGAATGAAATATTATAGCAAATCCCCCCCTCCCTCCCTCTCCCCCTCCATCCCTCTTCCTCTCTATTTGCCCAGGACCCAAACAAACCATGTGGTCCTGTCCACCATTAAACCATCTTTCCAAACAGCCTCCATGTTTCCAGTGTCTTTCTCCCCACTTGGAACTGAACCCAGATGGACATTTTTTCCAACACTTGTTTGGAAAAGAGAATTGGTAGTTTTAAGGGTCTAAATGGAGAACATTGATCTTCTTTGAGGCACACTGCTCTTGTTTCCTGAAACATCCCCCGCCTTCCATTGAAGAAAGCTAAAATGGCCTATTTTTTCTATTGAAACCTGCTGATTAGATAAAGTGGGACAGGTATGTGCAATAACATAGTGTACACAGTTTACAACTTGATAACCTGTCTCTCTTAGGTATCTGATACATGCCACAATGATGTTGTGTGTAAGGATGTTATTGACCAAATTACATGAGTCATATAGTTTATTAGTCATGTCATGTCATGATTGGCATGTAATGTGTAATTTATGTCAGTTTCACAAATTATATCCAATGATACCACGAATCACAATATTCCAACTTTAAGGCTCCTGTGGATGCTCATGACACCTCTTTTTTTCTTGATTTCCTGGCCAGCACACTTGTTTTCCACAGCCTATTAACTGTGCTATCTGCTGATTACAAAGAAAGGTCATCGGGTTTGACTTCTAATGCCTCCAACCTTTGCTATAGTACTGTCATGGACTTTTTGGATATAAATCATAGTGAACCTGATTTCCAAGTTACAAACTGGGCCTATAATAGCATCATTTTTGTTTGTATAATGGACTATGAACATTAATCAGGCTTATCTATTTTGCCAGTTTAAAAATGAATCTACGGTAACTATTAAACAATATGTAAGGTGAATGGTATACATTATAACAAATAATAAACAGTAAAAAATATATGGGAGATTTAACATAAATATTTGAGCCTACACTGTCAAATAACTAGCAGTTAATATAGGAATTTTGCATATTATTTGGTTCAGTGAGAGAAAAATAAAACAGAAATTTAGAGAGTAGTGGGACAAGTGGCCAGGAATTTCAAGAAGTGGATCGCTTTATACAGTGTTAAGCAGTGGTGAAATCTGAACCAGTTTGCTACCAGTTCACTGGCTGCACATGCGCACTGTGCGCCAAGTGCACGCTGCTCACACATGTACAGTACACGCGAAAAGGAGGCTTGGGAAGGTAAGTAGAACAGTGAGGGGGGGGGAAATCAGCTGTGGCGCGCGATCTTGGGAACTTTTTAAAAAACTTTTTAAAAGCATTTTTTTACTACCGGTTCAGGCGAACCGGCCTGAACCAGTAGCATTTCACCCCTGATATTAAGCTACAAAAAATGTCAAAGCAAAGTCTCACAAGATTTAAAAAAACCCTGATAACAGATCAGTCCAGGACCAAAATAAGAACAGACAAAAGCTGTTTTTTCTATATATTTTTACATTGCAAAGACCAGAGAAATGAATTTGAATGTTGATTTCAGTATAAATAGATCCTACCTTTGTTACCCAAAGCAACTATTGAAACTCTTAGTGCAAAATGTTTGGATCCTTTTACCATGACAAATGGAATTATATTTAAGAGTTTGATATCGACATACAGATACTAAATAGGTGTGCTGTGTATAGATATTGCTTAGTGGAAAATAGAAAATAAAATAGAAATTTACAGATAACAATTTCTGGATTTAAGGAAAAAGACAGAAAGAAAAAGTATTTTGTTTGGGTTGGTGTTTTTTTATTTTTCCTACATGGGTAGGCTGGGTAGTCTTAGTATGCAGTTCTGGTCCTCAAAGTTTGATCACAGGAACATAAGGTTGGAAGCAACTTTGGATGTCTTCTTTCCAATTCTTCCGCCAGGGCAGGGATGCTCATGCCATACCAATAAATACCTGTATAGTATTCTCCAAACTGCTCTAAAAGTGATAGAGCACTCATAACATCAGGAGGTAGTTTGTCTCATAGCTTAATATCTCTCACTGTCAGGAATTCTGTCTATAAAGCTTCTAATATTCGTTTTTGTCCTATTGTGCTATGGAAAATAAATTCACATCATCTTCCTTGGACATTCCTTCATGTATTGGAAGACTGCTATCATGTTGTACTGGCAATGTAAAATACCATTGTTATTTTAAGGAGTTTAGTGACATACTTTGATTTTACCTCCATATTAAGAAAAGGCTAGAAGTTTAGAGTTCATTCTAAGCTAACTTGCTTTTTAAAGTCTTGTTTACTGAATAAAGGAGAAGAGATATGTAGTTGCAAGGTTTTTCTTACTGCAAAAGTCTTTCAATTTCCAATCCAGAATCATGTGCCACTCAGTCAAGGCTGGGTCTTGCATTGTTATGACCATAACACAATGACCATGAAGCCATTGTGCAAAATTTTGATGAAAACTTTGGGATTGTTATTTATGAGGAGCTTCTGCACAAAATCCAGTGCTGGGTACTATAGAATTCGATCACCCGGGGATATCTCTGCTGTCAATATTAATGAGCTCCTGACAGCATTCAAGAAATTTGGATATCATCTTGTTTGGTATCTGGGTTTTTTTGTTTGTTATGCTTTTAAATCTGTTTGCTTGAGTTAATTATAAAACTTAAAATATCTTTATTCACTGATGTGATCATTATCTCTAGAACCAAAAGACCCAATTGTCTAGGCACTTGATCACTGCCCTAACACTTGGCAAAATGCTTACCTCCCCTTAACCTTTTATTCTTTAGTATGAACATACCAGATTCTTTCAGCTACTTTGAATAGGATTTAGCCTCCAAGCACCTTATTAATCATTCATTCATTCATTCATTCATTCATTCACTCACTCACTCACTCACTCACACTTATAACCCCATATACTCCGTAAGACGCACCTTAGTTTTGGGGAGGAAAATAAGGGAAAAAATTCTGCTACCAGGTATTTATCTGGCTAGCGTCCTTAGCCTGGTCAGCTTCAGCAGATTAGTTCGCTCACTGGTTTTGAGGCTGGGGCTAAAAAACAGTTTCAAAAGCACAGCTAATCATTGGAAGGAGCTCCAGTGACTAAAGCAGGCAACGGCAGAAGGGGTAAGAGAAGGCAGCAGCTGTTCTGGGTAGCCATTTTGGGCACCGCACGTCACATTTTCAGCCTCAAAATGCATCATGTTTTCAGGTGGCGATCGGCGGCGATGTGCTTTGGCGATCCCCGCAGCCTTGAAGGGCTCTCAAATGGAGCGTTTGGAGGCTGAAAACGCAACACGGGACCCCAAAAACACAAGCCGTTGTCAGTGGTAATCTCTGCAGCCAAGAAGAAGATGCGTGAAAGCCAAAGAGTGGGGGCCGGATGGTGGGCAGGGCTACATTCAGTTATAAGATGCACCCAAATTTTCAGCCCCTTTTAGGAGGGAAAAAGTGTGTCTTATACTGCAAAAAATATGGTAAGTAGATTATGAAGATGCTGAAGAATACCTGGTACCTTACTGCATACCTTCCCCCATCTTAACATATAGACCTGTTAACAACTACATGCTTGCTATAGTCCAAATCCATCTGGTAGTAGAACCACTCATCCCAAATCCCATTGTTCTAGTTTATCAAAATGAAGGTTATGTTGTTAGATATATCCTGACTAGTTTGAGGTGAAGGACGATACATGATCCTATCAATAGTTATTTATACCTGTTGTCTTTGGCTTAGTTCTCTTTATGTACTTACTGTTTTCTGGGAATCAGAGTTCCTTTAGTTCAGGAAATTCAGACCAATTCAACGAAGTGGTTAGATATACCACTCCTTTGACTGTAGATCCAGTTTATCAGGTTAAATTGACTAGCTCTTCCAGACTATAAAACTAATTCAGATGGATTAAGAAAAATTGTTTCCAAAGAAATTAACTTTTCTTACCTGTTGTAATTAAGTTTCTTGGAACTAAAATCCAAGACACTGAAGGGCTCTGTAGTTAGACTCAGGGCCAGTCTGTAGGAGCTACTGACTCCATATGTCTGCAGTTTTTTTCTTAAAAATAAGCAGAAGTCTGATCTTGGGGTGGGTCTGGTGATGGAGAAAAAGTTCAGACTGGTTCTCTCACTCTGCAATTCTGTAGAAAAAATTCTGCTACTGATAGGGAAAAATTTAAACTTTTTAAAGTTTAAAGTAGGTTTTCCTACTTAAATTTTGCTATAAGACAAAAATCCAGACCCATATGAAAAGAATTGGAGATAAAGATGGTGGTTTAGACTAATAAAGAGACTCAAAAAGAAAAAAAGTGGGAAGAAAATCATCTGACTTAAAGAAATAATAAAGAAAAAAGATTTTTCTATGAAGACACTGTGAGTCAGGGGTGAAATGCTCCCGGTTCAGACCGGATCACCCAATCTGGTAGTGATGGAGGCAGGTGGTTCGGAGAACTGGTAGCAAAAACCCCTGCCCCCCCCCCCCATGCCTAGCTGAGCCACACAATCATCGAAGTCTTTTTTTTTTACTTTTAAAAGCATTTTTTCTATAACCTCTTCAGCCGAAAAAATGCTTTTAAAAGTAAAAAAAAAGGCCTCTGATGATCGCGCGGCTCAGCTGGGATCATCAAAGGCTTTTAAAAGAAAAAAACCTTTTTTTAAAAAATGCCTCTGACGATCCAAGCTGAGTTGCCTGATCGGCAGAGGCATTTAAAAGAAAAAAAAGTCTCTGTCGATCAGGCAACTCAGCTTGGATCATCAGAGTCTTTTGAAAGCATTTTTTAATAACCTCTTCGCTGGAGAGGTTGTAGAAAAAATGGTTGTAAAAGTAAAAGTAAAATGGCCACGCCTACCCAGTCACATTACCCACCACCACCAAGCCACGCCCACAGAACTGGTAGTAACAAATTTTAGATTTCACTCTTGCTGTGAATCAATAATTATCTGCCTATTATTTGATTAATAAAAGAACTGACTTTTTGGATTTGCGAACATAACATTAAGTAGTTCCCTTTTGCTATATCTCCTATTGTTTTTCCAGTATCCAACAATTAGCAATGAAAATGTTAAAAGTAGAAAAGGGTATTTTCTCACTTAGCTTGGAAAACCTGTCCTTAGGGCCTTTAATATTATTTTTATTAAGTGTTGCTTCTAGAATTTCTGTAACAATAATTCATGGAAGCGTTTTATTGAAGTCATCCAGTTTTTTTCTTCAGACTATAGTTCTGTGGCATGTCTACCAAGTTGTGTTCTAGTACATAAGAGTCTACAGTATTGCCACAGAAAGGAATTGCTTCCTTCAATCAGCATTTTTTTGATCTGGTGTTGACAATAATATTAAGAGTGTGCAAACATTGAATCAAATTAAAAGTTTAATTGAAAAGGACTGGAAACAGTTCAATCAGAATAACAAGAGTTGGAAGGGACTTGGAAGTTTTCTAATCCAACCCACTGCTCAAGCAGGAAACCCAATACCATTTCAGACAAACGGTTGTCTAATCTCGTATTAAAAACCTCCAGTGTTGGAGGATCTTCAACTTATTGAAGCAAGTCATTCCATTGATTAATTGTTCTGTCAGGAAATTTCTCCTTAGTTCTAGGTTACTTCTCTCTTTGATTAGTTTCCATCTATTGCTTCTTGTCCTGCTTTCAGGTGCTTTGGAGAATAGGTTGACTCCCTCTTTTTTGTAATAGCCCCTTAGATATTTGGAAGACTGTTATCATATCACCCCTAGTCCTCTTTTCATTAAACTAGACATGCCCAGTTTCTCCAACTGTTTTTCATACATTTTAGCCTTCAGTCCAATCCTTATTGGTTCTAAATGCTCCCTTGAATAGACCTATCTTCAGTGCACTTCAGAGGCTCAACAAAGCAGAAAGAGTTTGAATATCAGGTGTTCCACCGAAGGTGAACATTTCTGGGAGGTCTTGACTGTGAAGCCTCTGCAGATGTCATTCTGTCAGAGAAGTGTACCCTAATAAATCTTACCTCTTAAGTCATAACAAGTAAATTCACTCTGATATAGAAAATCTCAAAAGTATTTGGTTTTGAACTACATAGGGCTTTAAATGTGACAACTGGCAAGCAAAAAACCAGACAATCAGGAAATGCAGTAGTGGTATATCTTGGGCTTTCTAGGTAACCATAAGTGTGGAGCCAGCTGAACTTCTGATGATCTTCAAATATAATAGACACTTGTAGAGCAAATTGTAGTAGTGTGGCAAGATAAGGGTGTGAGTGACCATGGATAACATTTCCCAATGCAATAATGGTTACAGTTGGCATACCAGGTATATTTATGCAAAGACTCTCCTGCCCACAGCTTTTCCCAATAGCTTTTTTTCATGATTGAGGGCTCCAGCCCCTTACTAATTTTTAAAAAGATAATTATAATGATTAAAAATTAAAAAGGTGACATGGTGCAAAATAATGTTTAACTTCGACATTGTATACAGCAGGTCTGTCAAACTGGCGGCCCATGGGCCGGATGCATCACACACATGCCACACACCCCACTCTGGCTCTGCAAAGGCAAAAAGTGTCACGTGACATGATGGAGTTTGACACCCGTGGTATATAGTAATATATTTCTGAGCTGGGGAGAGGCTTAGAGGATTGGTTATGTCAATCGTGGCACATAATTTATCAACAGATAAATTTTCTGAGTGCACTCACCACATGTTCTCAAACTTTTTCCCTCAATCCTAAAACTTGTTTAACCCAGGTATATAATATCCAATCTAAAATACAGTTCACTTAAATATAGATATAAGTAATTAGTACAAAAAACTAAAATTGAGATGATTCAGTTACAACTTTGGAAAGTTTGACATTTCCGCTACCCACTTTAGTAATTATATGTTTGGGGAAGGAATTCCATAATCCACAAACCCTTTTTTAAAACTATGCTGCTCAGATGTGATAGTAAACTAGCAAATATATTGTTTTTGGGGTTTTTTTTAGTGGGAAATTAAACTGTAGTGTTAATTTTAATTAGGTTTAGAACAAGAAAAACCTTTTAATCTCCAAAACATCCAAGCTGGGTTATATGCCAAAATTCCATCTTCATCACTCCAACATTAGAGCCCTTTTATGTCTACTGCAATATTTTGCAGGAGAAAGAGTTGTAATAAAAAAAAAATCATTCTAGGTATGCACAAAATGATGCTATCCTATGCCTTCCCACAACTGCTTTTGAAAATTCATTTTTTAAAATTGTCAGACAGCATTTAGACTGTCCAAGAAGTTTAAGTCATATGCTGTAGTTCTTTGAATTCCAACCATGATACTTTGTACACAGAACATTCTAACTTTTTTATTCAGTAGAATTATAACCAATATGCCTCTTAATGGGTATCGTGTAGTTGAGTTAGAACAAATTGCTTGATGGTTAAACTGAAATAAATACAACTTCCTTGTAATTTCTGTTTCAATAAATTCATATAAAGAAAATGCTAGGTATGCTGAAAAGATCAGTGTATAAATTAAAACTGATAGGCAGTGTGAAATCTACTTTTTTGCCCTTGTCTAGGATGTATGTCCTTAATAGTATATAAGGTTTAGGCTTCCCTAATATTAAATTATAATTTATTATCCTAATTTATTGATTTGTTACTACTAATTATACTTCATTTACCTCTGTGTAGTTTCCAGTACCTAAGGGGTTGAAAGGTTGCTGTAATTGGCACTTGCAGCTGCTCTTTCTTTTGACAGGGGATAATTTTGCAGCCTATGCTTTGTGTGACAGCTGCCTAATTGGGCATTCTCCCCTTGTAGTAAGCCTGCCTTCTCCAGCCTCCCTGCTGACAAATGGTGGTGGATTATAGATGAGGGCATGCTGACCCATTCGACCTTGCTGAGACAGTGGGGAGGGGCCTCCTGCTACTTCAGGAAAGCTTTAGGTCATTTAAAGGACAAGGTCATGAGCCAGGTGGGAAAATAAAATGATATCACATGGCAATAGCCTGATGACACGGTCAGTATGTCAAGGACAAACTGATTGGTATTGATTATACTTCCCTTTATGATCTGACAGCGAAAGTACTGATATTTCAAAAGCATTTCCCCAATTTACAAGAGATGAAATGCCAATAGATATTATTTTTCCCTGTTCCTTTAAATGTAGGTCACATGTGTAATAAAGCTTTGCCAATAATGATTCAAATTCTCAATCTCATTACCTAGGAAATACTGCAGTTTCTGAAAAATGAGATTTAGCTGACAAATTACAAATAACCAGTTGCTGTGGAATATTTTAAGAACTCACATCCTTATGAAAGTTTTATAAGTCCCAAAGCTTTCAGTATTTGAGAGATACATTATTCTGAAAAATGAAAATATAAGATCCAACTTCTGTTTAAAATGAAAGCAAACCTAAATAGTTACAATAAAAATATGCTTTCGTAAAGGTGATAGATATTTTAAAAATATAGTTAATGTAACTTGACTTTGAACATTGGGATTTGTTACTTCCTCAAAGAATATTTCAACATTTTTTTAAAAAAAACAAAAAAACAGATTAGCAATCTCAGATGTTTACATATTTCTTGTTTTGAACCATACTATTTACTATTTGTTATTAATGAAACCAGAATATGCATTTATATCTAAATCCTAGCTCTCACTAGGAAGTAATTTTAGTTCCCCGAGATAAAGAGCCAGCAGTAGTAAAGTATGATGAATTTGTTCACTCAAATAGATTTGTATGTATTTATGTGTATTCTGACCTTGTCATGCATGTGTTTAGCTATTCCTCTACCTAAGTCAAGCTTGGTAGAGGCTTAATTTTCTGTCCTTGTACACATATGCTTGATTAACAGTAGAGGGGTATCTCAGCGGAAGGCAGGCTACCCTTCTCCTGATATTGGTTGGGACCCAGGCATTGGGGAGTAAAGTCGAAGGAGAAAGAAAAGAGATTTTGCATTAGTATTCTGTGAAAGCGTTACTGTCTGCAGAACAAATTGATTGCTACAGTGTACCTGTGCTTGGCACCACTGCTGTGAAAGAAAGGTATGCTTGAAATCTCTTTTATTATATTACACACTTCAGGAATACTTAATATGAAGTTCTTTCTTGGCATGTGCTGTATGTTGTAAAGAAAAGAAATGAAATAAATGATTAAAAAGTATGAGGGAGCATAATAGGCTTTCTATTTGTTTACTACAGTAAAGTATATAACCAGTTCTAACGAGTCATATTTTCCCTTGTATTTTCCATTGATATCATAACTAGAATACTAACAATAAGCCATATGAACTGCTCAGTTATAGAACTGTATAGTAGTGTTTTGTAAGGAGGTTAGATGGGAGAAATTACTTTTTTTTTTTTACAGAATAATAATCTCATAATTCAGTGTTGGAAAACGTTTTAGAATGTTCACATACTTTTGGTAGATCAACTTATTTCCCCTTTCACTGTTATTACTTCAATTTCAAGAATAAAATTAATAGAAGGGACAGTAAATATTGCATTCCTTAACATGCTAAAGATTTGTTTTGAAAATAGGATAAAATATAAATGCCAAGATTTAAATTTAACTTTCAGTTGCTATAACATTTTTGACTAAACCAAGATAATTTTTCATTAGAAAAACTTGTATAAATGGATGTGTTTAGTTGCTAATTTCAATTATGCAGATTTTATTTCCATTTTATTTTTTTATATGTGATTGATGTTAGTTTAGTTTATGATAGAAAGTATATTAGTCTCTGTTAGTATAGATTCAGGCTTTTTCAGTGTATGATGTTTTGTTTCTGACACTGTTGATAATTCTTTGGAATTCTGCTTTTAAATACATTAAAACATTTATCTGCTGATTTTGTAGTGTAGAAAATAGATCCAATTAAGCTGCAGAATGAGTGTTCAGTTTATGTGATGCATCTTAATGTTAGAGAGAATCAAAACGTGAAACCAGAGCCTTTCCTTTTGGGAATGATGGACAAACAGCTGGGGGGAAAAAGTTACGGACTTTGTTTTTGTCTATGATAACTGCAGCAAGATTATTGTATGCATAATGATGGAAAGATACATACAGGAAAGGTTGATGAAAATGATGGAATTGGGTGAGATGGCCAAATTGAATTCTTCGATCGTAAAAATAAAAAGACAATATCTACAATTATTGCTGCCCGAAAACCCATTATAGACTTTTGAGTGAAAAAATGAACTTATGATTTATGGCTTTGATAATTAGAAAAAGTGGAAATAAAAAGAGAGCTATTTTGTAACCATAGAGTAAAAGATAAACTTATAATTGCGTTTATAAGAAAATCAAAAATTACTTCTTCGTATCTTTTTTAATTCTTTCCCTTTCTTTGTTCTTACTCCATATTAGTTTCTATTAGTTTTTCATTTTATTTTAAAAGTATTTTTAGTAAACTTATTTTAAAACAAAGAACTCAAACTATTATTATTATTATTATTATTATTATTATTATTATTATTATTATTATTTACTTTATTCATTAAACATGAAACTCAGCCAATTGAACATTCAAAAATGTATCACAAATACCATTGGTGCTAATGGTTGATTCGGGTTGCGGCCAGCATCCTAGGTATCAACCAAGTACTTTCTTAAGATGTACTATGTTCCAAGTAGCGCAGTTTTATGGTGTTATTGTAGGAAACTGCAATTTGTTGATGTATCTTATAAAATTAGACATGGTACCAAGTGCTCTGATGACAATGGGTATCACTGTTACATGTTCCATCCATAACCATGTAGTTTCAATGGCCAGGTCGCAATATTTCATGATTTTTTTCCAGTTCTTTTTCTTCAATTCTGGCATATCCTTGTACCGCGATGTCAATAAATTGCACGTTTTGTATTGTACAAATTGTACAAATATCATATTATTATTATTATTATTATTATTATTATTATTATTATTCCTTAGTTAGGATGTGAACTGTTGTTTTTACCAGTCCCAGACTGTGAATAGAATTGAAGATTATAATAATAATAACAACAACAGCAACAATTACTACAACAACAACTTGGAACTGCTTCCATCCTGCAACAATATCTATAACACCATCAAACATCCAGATTTGCCTATCTCAGGTCCTTGGTAAGGACTTGATATGTAGACAAAAATGCCAAATACAGTCTTTAATATCTGGCTGACTGTGCAAATGATGATGATGATGATGATGATGATGATTACGATCATGTAAAGTTTTTACCAATCCCAGACTATAAATCAAATTGAAGATTAATTATATAATAATAATAACAATAATAGAGATGTGTTAAAACTGTTGTAGACCTATTATATACTTGACAATTCAGAAGATAAAAACCCTTTTGTTGTATGAATTTCCTTACAGATAAATATCTATAGACTGCACCTTTAATTTGGCAGAAGTATATTGTAAAACTGATATGCATATTTAAACAGCTTGACTTAAAAGGAATCTTGAAAACGTATTATCAAATATTGAAACTCTGGACAAATAATTGCAGTACTTCAATGTATAATAACACTTTAGTCAGTCCAATTAATATTTACAGATACTCAATCCTTTTTGTAATAAGGGTATCTTTGAATTTATATTAAAGTGTGTTTGATTATGACCATAGGAGTAGTTGAGACCTGCTGAGCATAAAAATGTATTGATGTCAAAATGAGATTTATGAAGTTCTCTAATAATATGTTCTTTTATAATAACAACTATAATAAAGCTTCAAAGTCAATCTTTTAGAGATTTGCATATTCTATATATTTCTCTTATGTGTTGCTCTTATAAATTAAAAGGAATGTAAACAAAATAGTCATTGTTAAATAAGGTTAGTCTAATGAAAATTAAATCAACAGCAAAATCTTATCCACTTTAGAAAAGTTAGATGATACTTTCAGACATTTCTTTTTAACCCTTCAAAATGAAGGTTGTGTGCCCTAAATTATTCATTTTTACTCTATTATTTGCTTAGTATTGTGTGATAATAATTACACACAATTGTTCTGTGAACTATTCAATAGTTATCAACAAGGTACAGTAGTTTAAATCAAGGTAAAAAATAATGATATACATTTGACTAATGTAAATAAATAAATCAGAAAAGTACACATTAACCACTTATCTTCAAAATATTTTCCATGTTGTTCATCAATGACAATCTATGTTAACAGCTTTGGTAAAAATATATATTTGTAAAACTCACACATCAGAATCAGCAATTATCTGTTGATGATTTTATGTATGCTTGCACTTCATGATTTTGAATGAAATAATATAAGCAACATCTGAAAATATTCTAGATCAAAAAAAGGAAATGTATATAATCTCAAAGGTATTCATGAAATCATTAAAATTTACAAGACAAACAATAGCATTAGTATTAGTTTGCCCTTGAGTATTATCTTTATCATCAAGCATGCTGAATATATTTAATTTTAGATGCAAAACCTATGTTCTTATAGCCTTTCACAAAGTTCATATGCTTAGAATCAAGCTAGTGCAGTGATGGCTAACCTTTTTGCCATCGCGTGCCAAAAGCAGGGGGAGCGCGGTGGGGTCACATGCAAGCATGCCCACATCCATAATTCTATGCGCCCTGCACCCTTGTGCTCCTCCCCTTTTGGCATGTGATGGCCCGGTGGGCCCAGTAAGCCCATTTTTTGCTCTCCCCAGGCTCCAGAGCCTTCCTAGGAGCCTGGGGAGGGCAAAAACAACCTTCCCCACCCCACTAGAGGCCCTCCGGAGGCCGGAAACAGTGTGTTTCCTGACTTCTGGTGGACCCAGGAGGCCTGAAAATCACCTGGCTGGCACATGCATACATGCCGGAGCTGAGCTCGCGTGCCCACCGATATGGCTCCGCGTGCCACCTGTGGCACCCGTGCCATAGGTTCGCCATCACGGAGCTAGTGTGTCACATTGCATTAATCCACTGTAGGAGCCGCCATTTTGTTAATTATTGCTTGTTATATAAACTGTAGTTGTACTAAGTTGTAGACCATGTTTTAGAAACCCTATAAGATCACAAAGGACATTAAACATGATATGTAAACCCAGTTAGTCTCCAAATGACCTTCAGAAGAATCCATAATTACATTTTGATAATTGAACCTTGAGCTTAAGAAACAGTAAATACCAGTAGCAAGACTTGTAATTTCTAGGAAGAAGAATAGTTAATAAAGAAGATAAAGATAATCCTGACCACATATTGATCAATTAACCTTGCTTTCAAATTCTGTTTGGTGCTAATCAGAAACAGCATCTGCTAACTGTTTATGCATTTATTAAATTTTCAACCATAGACCAAAAAGAGATTAAGAGACTAGAAAAACAGAAAACAGATAAAACAAATAGCTGTAGGCTGAGAAGCAAAGATGAAGAAAGTAAAAGAATAAAAAAATAATACAGCCTTCAGTAGAGCTGCATAAAACAGTCTGAAAATTGGACCCCAACTAGTGAGGTATAGAGTCATCTAATTATGATGGCTATGGAACAAAATTCTAAAACTTTCAAGTAATCTCTTCTAGACTGATTGTTCAGAAAATAGTTGTGGTTTAGACCTGCTTTGCTAGAAAAGTCAGTATTGGGACAGTTTTTAGATAACAGTACTTACGCTCCTGATAATCCTGGTAGTTTTCCATATTTTATAGTCCTAGTCTATGCTTCTAAGTAAATTAAATTACTTAGAATTACAAGAAGTAGCAAAAACCTGATGGATTAATATGAGGTCCATTTCATACTTACATGAATTATTCAGTATATAGATAAGCTGCCCTATTACTTTCACAATGGGTAAAATACAATGCTATCCTAATGTATATATTAAATTTACAATAGCTGGTTTGCATTAGGAGTTATGATGTTGAATGAAAATTTTGTGATTTGTAGCAGAAGTTCTTAGTGCCTACAAATATTGGGTATCTTATTTTGTATATCATACACACATAAACACACACAGAGAGAAAGATTTGCTAAATTGGACCTACTAAATTATATTTAATGTACTTTACTTTGTATACATCTTACCATCATTATACCAAGCAGTTCTATTATAAATAAGCAACACCATTTTTAATGAAATTGACATTTTTTGTTGTGAAGGTATATGTAACAGTAGGTTCCAAATAAATTTGATTTCAGTAACAATTATTTTTTTAAAATCACACAAATAAAAAAGATTGCAGAAATGCTGTTAGAATTATTTATAATTCTTTAATAATAGCTTTGTTTTACCCCTATCTGAACATTAAGTATCCTTGATATATAGCACTCAAAGTCGGTTGGAGATACAGTTATGATCAATGGGTCACCCTTTCTACTACAAAGGTGGCATTTACTGTTGTTTGCTACATGTTGAATTTTCACTTTCATGCAATTAGTTGGCAAAGCTTGTTCTTGAGCTACAAAATAAAACCTGCAATTTCTTTCTTTCACACTCCTACTCTTAACCAGTTCCATGTAGGTTGTTTTATCAGTTTTTTCTTTTATATCCTTGAAGTATTGACCATGCATTGTCGTCTTCTCTCAATTAACAAATCAGTTTTCAATTGTTTCTTTTCTACATTCAGCCATCACTTTTTTCCCAAGAGCTTCCCTTGACTGACTTCCTGTAGCAAAAGTTTTTGGCTTTTCTTAACGTAGTTATTCACACAATACTTTTCTTTCACCAGTTTATTTCACCTATAGAAATAGAGGACACCGAGAAGAAGAGTATCAGGTAAGACCAACATCCCATCCCTTTCAGGTCTTGGCAGATAGCTGCCAAGCCAAATTGTGGAACTACTGGAGAAGCTGAACCTTCCACCAGCTTTTTTGGAAAATACTTTATACTTCAGGCCAATTTTATGTCAAAGAAGTGATTAAAGACTATTTTACTGAGAAGAAAGCAAAGGGAGTGTCTTAACCCTGACTTTAAAAGATCCAATTATTACTACAACATATATTAAGGAGCAAGAGGACCTGGCTGTGGAATTAAGCTATTTGCAAGGTTATTTTGCAAATGACCACCAGAGGAAAGAAGCAACTAAGAAATAGTTCAGACAGCACTCAACCGTGTAAAAGAAAACTGGGGAAGTAACAAGACAAAGCTGGAAAATAACAAATTATATTCTTTCTATCATATATAATTCTCACAGAATCATAGGTATTCTCTTGCTTAAGGTCCAGGCCGGTTCCTTAAAAAAGGAAGATTCTACTTCCTCCCCATAAGCATTGACGAAAGACAAGGTTCCCTCCATGTTGCCCAGCAAGGTTCCTTACAACCTACCTCCCATCGATTACAAAACACAGAGAAATAGAAAGGAAAACTCACTTGATAATCATGCTGTAGAAACTATTCCACAGGCACTAGGAGGATTCTGCCTATTCACAGGTTATACAGTTTTAGCTATTTTTACTTCTCTGAATGATATTCAACATAAACTTAATAAACTTATACAAACCCTGATAATATCTGATGATGTTAATTGTAACAACCAGTAATGTAGGGACAGTTAATAAAAATCAACCCAAAGGTATAGATAGGATGCTTCCAAACAACCAGTTCTCTGCTATCTATCCCTTTAAATAGCTTGCTTGCTAGGGACCAAACACTGGAAGGCAGTTTTAAAAAAACACATCATTTTTTAATCTGTTTCTTTGGGCCTTAAAAGACTCTTCTTTTTAGTAAACTCATCAGCAAAAATGTAGTGTTTTCCTTTCCAGAATTTTTAAGACACCTCAATCCAACTCCTGATTCAGCTACATTCTCCACATTTGCTTATGGTTACAGCCTCCTGCCAAGAGCAGAGGAAAATTATCACAGAAACCACCACTCCAGCACAGAGAGAATGCAATTCCATCTCTCATAGTGACTCATTTCATGCTAAACTAATAGATCTCCAGAACAGATTCCAGATTTTAAAGCAACAATCCTTGCCGTTGCCATTTCTCATTGATCTGGAAGAAATGCCTATTTAGAATCTAGTAAAACCCAGGGAGATTATAGACCTAGTTTCTCATCAGGAAAGGCACCAGGTGCAGATGCTATTACACCTGATTAAAAATAATGCAGCACAGTGGGCATTATTGATACCTGGAGTCACTTTTTACAGCGATTGATAAATCTGTCACCTCTATATGTTGCGAATATTGTTTATCATCTACACTGACAATATAAGCAAAGAAATCAATCCCAAGAATGCAAATAATAACAAACTACTCTTGACAGATGATCAAGCATTTATAGCAAGTACAGCTAAGAAACTGCAACAACATCTTATGGTCATGAACCGCGAATGCTAGACAAATAATTTGAGAATCAGTAAAGAGAAAACAGAAGTAATGGCAATCAGAAGAAAAGAGCTTACCCTAAACCCCAAAGATTTATCCCAAAGCAAGTATCAAAGTTCAATTATCTAGGAACAACATTCACCAAAGATGGTAAAATTGACGAAGAGATTAACAAACTTGCAGTTATAGGCAAACCAAGAATTAGGACAGCTTGCTCCATTCCTACAACATAAGGCGGTACCAATCAGCAGAAACAAGCATCTCATGAAAGCATATTCATCTCCATCCTATGTTACCAGTGCCAAACATGGACACTCACAAGAACACATAAACAGAAGGTAGTCACCATAGAAATGAGATGTTGGACGATAGCTGCTAGAGTGACCAGAAGAGATAAAATCAGAAATAAAACCATAAGAGAAAGAATTGGCATAAAACCAATCTTAAATTACAAACAAAAACAGCAAATAAAGTGGTTTGCTCAGCTGGAGAGGATGTTGTGGAATTCCATACCATACAAAGCATATCCAAAAAGAGGAGAAAGTCAAAGAACACTAGGCAGACCCAGAAGATGGAGAGACAACATCAAAGACATACTACATCAGAAGAGCAAGAGCCAGAACTTTACTATCTGAAGTGGTAAAAGAGGACGTAAAGAAGAAAATGTAGAAGATAATAATAATAATAACACTAACAGAGTTAGGAGGTACCTTGGAGGTCATCTAATCCAACCCTCTGCTCATGCAAGAGCTGATAAATCTGTCCCTATGCGTTAAGGACTGGGGCCTAGCACTATTGCACTCATCTATAAGAAGACTGTTCCTGCCAACTATCAACCTATATTTTTCCTTAATATTATCAGCTAAATTTATGCAAGACATCTTCAGTGGAAGCAGACTGGATGAAACAGGAAGGATTATTGGTGAAGAACCAAGCCGGCTTCAGGGAAGGTCACTCAACAAATTACTAATATGTTATACTTCATCATCTCATTACAAAATACGTCTCTCAAGACAATTATTTCACTCTATGTAGCCTTTGTTGATATTAAGGCAGCATTTGACTCTGTCTCGAATCAAGCTAATATTACCATTGATCACCAACTACTACTGTATAATACCACCACTGATTGCCAACTACTACTACTTATATGTGCATTACAGAAACAAACACAGCTCAGAATAAATTTACCTCTCAAGGACATCTGACAACACCTATTCCAACTACCAAGGACATAAAACAAGTCTGCTTAGTGGCACTTTTCAAATTTATTTTTTATATAAATGTGATAAAATAGCTGGTGAGCTTGAATTTCCATCCACCCAAATTAGCAGAGGGAGAGATTACTATGGTGCTATATGCAGTAATTCTTTGAAGGATTCAAGAGAGATCTGAACACTTTGTAGACTATTGTAAAGAGAACTAGTTGGAAATCAACTACTCTGAAACTAAAATAATGACATTTGCAAATCACCCTAAAAACATACCTGGATTATTAACATTCCATGAAATAGGTGCAATGATTTCAATATCCAGGGTAATTTTTCAGGCTAACAGACATAAAAGGGCTCAAGGTCAACTATTCTTCACAAAATGCACATAGAAGTGAGGCAGCTATTTAAAGATTTTATTATACTAGTGGAGGTCAATAGATACTTGAAACCATCAAGCTTTTCTAGCCCAGTTGTTATATGATGAACAAATGGGTCTATCTTCCAATCTTGCATGATTAGAACTTGTCCAGTCTAAATTCTTAAGAGCATGTTTCCAAGTTCCACATTGCATCTCTATTGCCTCATTATCCATGGTGACTGGAATGGTGAGAGTGGAGACCAGAATTTGGCAAGCTGTGCTATTCAAATAAGGGCTGATTAGGTTTTAATTGCTTTAATATTTCACCATTTAACTTTGATTTCAAAATTTCCTGAACTTGTTTGACATATTTGATAGAAGCATTTTCCTTGATTTGATTCTGTAATAAATCAGAAGCTTCCACATTTCCCAAATACTTTTAACCTTCTTCTGGTGCTACTGCCTTATATCAAATCTTCATTGTTAACCTGTATTCCATCATCAATAACTTTTCCTGCCTTTATGGTTATGGTTACACACTTGTCAATGCCAAATCACATCCCAGTATATTTACAGAGGTCTTTTGTGCTTTTTAATAAGGAAACTAGTTCAGCCTTTGTTTTTCCAAATAATTTTAAATCATCCATATAAAGTTACTTCTTTTTTGACCAATTCATACCCACAGTTTGCCTTGTTCAAAATTGTTGTTAATGGGTCCATTGATAGCATAAAGAACATTGGTGGTAATTATTGCTATTATTATTGTTGTTGTTTTGGATCATCCAGTTAGCGTTGTTCTCTGCTTCATTCTTAAATAAGCCTGCAGTACTTAGTTCTTTGTTGTAGTGTTTAAACTGAAGCCTCTGCCCTAACAAAGTACATATTAGCACAAGGAGTCATTAAAAACAACAACCCTAAAGTATACTTGAAACAAATGGGTCAATTCAATTTTGAAATGAAACCACAAATATTTCTATTAGGTATAATTCCAGAAAACTATCACAATTAGTATGATTCATGCTGACAGTTACAAGACATATTTGGCACAGCATTAAAAAAGAGAAACTGCCAATGATACAAGGCTAGGTAACCAGAATTGGAGAGAATACAGCAATTAGAAAATGAAAATATATTAGTTTATAATATAAAATACAAAAAATTGCTTTTGTATTTTTGTATTTTATATTATAAACTAATCAAAATGTAAACTATGAGAAAATTACAATATATATTAAAAATAGAAGTCTAATCAAATTTAAGCAGAAATAGCTGCCTTGTGTATTACACATCACACAGCAAGACAAAGGTAGACATTTGAAATATGGTTTCTAGCTGATACCAGTCCAAAAATAATAGATGAAAGATTTTATGTTGTTAGCGTAAGGAACAAATATTTACATTAGCATTTGATATATAAGTAAGGGAAAGAAGAAAGTATCACTAACACATCTTTCTGTGGATTTTTTTTCTATTCTATAGCTTTTTTTTTTTACTTTCTACTCTGCACATTTGATTAATTGGTTGATTATGTGCATCAAATCAATGTTGTCTCTTAGTAAACATTCAGATTTTCTCCATAACAAAGTGAACTGGAATTTTAGTTCTTTCAATAGTGCATTTATAGTTACAGTAACTGAGTATATTCACCTTCCTTCTCGTCATCCTCTTTTCTTTCCTTCTACCTTTCCCATCATTACTGTCTTCTCCATAAAAATAATTCTTTATATAATGTATCTAAAGTAGGACAATTTGAGTCTGTTCAATTGTGCCTCAAGTAAGAACTCTGGATTGATTTATTTGATGAGTCATTTGTTTGTTTTCTCGGCTTTCCATAGTATTCTTAGGAGTGTTCTCCAACACCAGAATTCAAAGGTACCAATAGTGTTCCTATCCTGCTTTTGCGAAGTCCAACATTTGTATCTTTAATCTTATAAAAACCTAAACATGTATGGGAAAGCACCTGCCTGGAAAAAAAATGAAAATCATTATACTTTCAGATTTCGAATAGGTGTTGTTTAAAAAACATGCCACTAAAAAATTATTTCTCTTTTCAAAATTTACATTTTCTCCAATGAAAAAAAATAATGTATGTATCTGGTATATAAAGAGAGCAGGTGAGGATTTCCTTTAAATTGGAATTTTCACAGCTTCTTTAATAATTAGGAAAAGAAAAGTGAAGTGTTGAGTACTTAATTATAAAATTGGGAAACTGCTAAAAGGTTTCATTATCATGTAGTTGTTACTGTGATTGTTGCTGTAGATTTATTATATGTTAAATAATAGACTTTGGTGCTGCAAGAAAATATAAATTTATAAAGAAAATTAAAGCTTAGTTTTATCGTTATCAAATTATTTTCATATTTACTAAATTGATTTCATAAATGATTTTTTTATGTGATCATCATCTCATGCATTTTTTTATGTGATCATCATCTCATGCATGACTGTATAAGCAGTTTTCACTAGTTTATACATTTTTTCTAAGTTTGCTTGTTTTTTCAGTACTACATAGAAACATAGTGAAATAAAATGTATTTTTCACATTTCATTCAGTTTTGATTTAGTATAAATCAAATACTAAATATTAGTGATTAACCTTTAGTATGCATTATGTAAATTTCCAGATTTTTAATATATGCACTTATAGATCAAATAAGGAGTAATATTCATTAGTCTTTCCATTACATCAATAAAGAGACTGTTCATAAGTCATTTTTGCTATTCCCATATTTGATGATGCAACCAGTGATAGATCCCAGGTTGTTGAATTGCAATTCAGAGTTATATCACGTCTTTAAACCACTTTCTAGAGGCAAAGCCAATATGTGCGGTTTCCTCTTCCTCTGGTCATTTCATTGATCAGCTAGGTAACATCAGTGGTAGTGTAATTTGTAATCCATATTTATGTACAGTAGTTTGGCTACTGTACCTTGATTAAGGCATTGCTTCCTGCTTTATTGTATTGCGTTACTCTCTGTTTATCTGCTGGAGGGATGTGCTTTGTTGTTTACTTTTTAACTTTTGTTGTCTGTTTTGAATGGTATGTAAATATGGTTTATTTCTATGTGTCTGTTGACAACTATTTTATCGAATACCAAGCTTTCAGGAATTCTCTAATATTTTAAGATCTAAGATACTGTTTCCCAGTTGAAATTGTGTTTTAGTCATATGTTCTGAAATTAAGGCTTTCATTGTGTCTTCTTCCTGCTAGCTGCTGTTCATGCCTGCCAGTGCTACACAGCGGTTGTTATGGTTCTTATACTGTAGATGACTTCTATGATTTCTTATTAGACTTCTAGGGTTTAGTTTATTTAAGATATTTTGGAGGACTTTATTTTGTTTGATTACTACAGTGATGTGTGGATGTAATAGTCTGTTGGTTGTTTCTGAGATATTTTTGATATATAGTCATGTTCTCATTTTCATAATTTGTGTTGCTTGTGATGTAATGGATATCCATTTTGTTGGAAAATGATATATGGGCAGTTTGTTTCCCTTTTCTGGTGTTCCAAGTTGCTGCAGTGTGTTTGTGCTCAATCAAAACATTATCTGATGCATTCTTGAAATAAAAATCTTCTTAATACAATAATTAGATTTAATATTCTTTAAGACATGTGATGAGAACTCATTCCAAATTAATAATGCCCTTAATAATATATTTTAATTTTTAAATATTGTAAATTTGTAATAATCTAGGACAAATTTCTGTTACAGTTAGAAACTCACAATAGCTAAAGAATCTGGATAAGCTTGCTTTATTTGTATACATTTTCATTTGGTTTTGGATTTTCCAAATTGTTCTTGTGATAAATAAAAATCTCAAACTTGTTTGCCCATTAGCTGAGCTAAAATATTTCATTCCTACTAAGTCATGAATTTTACCATAAAACACCCCCCTGTGAGGATTCAAAGTTTCTTATACTGTAAGATTAACATGTAAATAAAAGTCAGAATTGCACTTCCTTCCAAATATTCCTTACAGACTATAATGCTGTAAATACAAAAACATTATGACAAAACAACTAAAAAATAGAAATGGAATTCAAAATTAAAAAATTAAAAATCAGGAATGTTGTAATTTCCATGATCAATTTAGTAATAATTAAGATAAAATTATGATGTTTATCTTTCCCATAAAAATCTTTTTAATAACTTGTTGAAGTTTTTAGAATATACTGTATTTTTCAGAGTATAAAATGCACTTCCCTCCCCTAAAAGAGGCTGAAAATTTGGGTGTGTCTTATACTCAATGTAGCCCCGCCCACCTGCTGGCCCCCACCCTTCAGTCTCCACACTTTCTGGCTGCAGAGATTGCCAGAGACAATGGCTTGCATTTTTGGGCTCCATGCCTCACATTTTCAGCCTACAAACACTCTGTTTGAGAGCTGTTCAAAGCTGCGGGGATCGCCAAAGCACATCTCTGCTGATCACTGCTTCCATGCATCGCATTTTTAGCCTCTGGGCATCGCATTTTAGGCTTCCACATGCCCCCCTTTTGGCCTCTGTGTGTCGCATTTTTGGGCGGTGATCGGCGGCGATGTGCTCTGACGATCTCCACAGCCTTGAACACCTCTCAAATGGAGTAACATGAGGCACAGAGCCCAAAATGGCAACCCGGAACAGCTGCTGCCTTGTCTTACCACTTCCACGCTTCACCTGCTTTACTCACTGGAGCTCCCTCTGATGATCAGCTGTGCTTTTGAAGCTGCTTATCAACCTGCTCACAACCAGCAAACTAATGTGCTGAAGCTGACCAGGCTAAGGATGCTAGCCAGATGAATACCTGGTAGGGAGAGGCAGAATTCCCCTCCCCCCATTTTCCTCCCCAAAAACTAAGGGGCGTCTTATACTCCGGAGCATCTTATATTCCGGGTAAATATGGGTAAATAATATGTTATGTCTAGGTGTTAAAGAGATCAAAACAGGCTGACTTTTTAGAACAAGAAAAGAATTATAGTATAAAAATAATCCTCTAATTAATGAACCTTAGGTGCACAATATCTACTCATAAATGACTTTCAAGGAAGCCAAGTAAAATTGAGAACACATCTTTATTGAACTATCCAGCTGAATATTGGCTTTTTTTTAAGGAAACAAAGATAATTTCAAAATCTAAATATAGTTCTTTCAGATTTAGACAACTTAAAATCACAAGGCTACCATTAAACTCTAATAAATTGATACATTTTTTAAAAAACAGTATAGTAATTAAGAACCTATTTCAACTTTAGTCTCTTTTGTTTGCTTTTAAGTTAAGTATTGCTTAAGTGTTGTTGTTTAGTTGCTAAATTGTATCCAACTTTTCACAACTCCATGGCATATAGCAGAGTTCCCCAACCTTTCTGGCTTCATGGACTGGCGGAGAGGGGAAGGATGATTCCATGTGAGTGGCGGGCATGTGCATTGGCAGCTCGCACAATGGAGTACATGTGCAGGTGCTTGCTTATTACTCATGCAAGTGGGGATGTGCACACGCCTGCCAATTCCATGGCCCGATTCTGAACGTCTCAAAGCCCAGTAGTGGGCTGTGGCCTGGGTGTTGGGGATCCCCAGTATATAGTATGCTTAAAATATTCTAAATCCTTTCTTTCTTTGATCATCAAAGTTAATCTATTCATTTCTGCATAGTCTAATTTTTTTTAAATTACTTCTCCTTCCAAAGGTATTTTCTTTGCTTTCCAATTTTCTGCAAAAACAATCCTTGTAACTGTTATTACATGTATAATCAAATAAATATTTTCTTTGCTAATTTTCTCTGGAAGGATACCCAGTAGGAACCAGTAGCTCTGGTTTTAAATCAATATGTTGTTGTATCATTTCTTCCAACCATGTCTTAATTTTATTCCAATAATTTTTAGCTTCTGGACATGTCCACCACATATGATAATGAGATCCTGGTAACTGGTGATATTCCCAACATTTAGCTGATTTATCTTTAATCATTTTTGCCAGTTTCTCAGGGGGCATATGCCACCTATAAAACATTTTAGAAAACACAGTTTTAAAGTGGAAGTAAGCATATTATTATGCTCCACATAATTATAATTTATCCCATATTGTTTGAACCATTTATTATGCTACTACATTTATTATACTATTATATGTATAGTAGCATAATAAGATGCAATTATATTTAAGAATAGACTTTAGTATAGCTAATAGTGATGACATTAGAATATGTTTCATCTATGATGGATTAGATATATCTTCTGTTGGCATTGCATGTCTGTATACAATTGTAATTATAATTTTAACACAATAATTAATGAACAGAACATTTGTTCATGACAGACCTAGAGTTCTATTTGTAGTAATTTAGGTTAAGGTTAGGATTTTACTATTTTTTACTATTTTTTGAAACTGTTTTTCCTACAATTAGTAAAGTTTGAGGATCTGTGATGAGAGTACAGATATTTTTTTCTTCCTGTGGAAAGAAAATTCTTAATATGGAGAAATTTACAAAAATCTGTTTCCTAGCATTCCACTGATTTTTGCAGTTGGGTATTTTTTTTTCTTTCTAATATCATTTTTTTAAATTGATGATTTCCTCTAAAATGCCTAGAGTTTGGAAGCCCAATTAATGCTTCATCCAACAATCTAATTTATTCCCACATGGGAGAGTGAATAGAAGTTAACTTTCTTCGAGTACCTTAAAAAGCTTAAATGTCTTTCATTTCTCATCAATTCCCTCACCCCAGCATCTACAGGTAGTCCTTGACTTATGACCGCAATTGTGACTTGATTTCCAGGTATAAGTTATTAAATTGTAAATCAAGGCACTCATATGACCGGACCTGATTTTACATTTTTTGTGGTGGTTGTTAAGCAAATCACTGCAATAGTTAAGCAAATCTGTGGTCATTAAATGAATATCACAGTTGTAATTGCAAACATTTTTTTACAAATGGATTGTTTTTTTTGCTGGAAACTGGCAAAAAATGTCAGAAACAACAAAAAAAAGTTGCAGTCACGTCACTACAGAATCCTGCAACCAATCAAAAAATATGGTTAAATTACCATAGGGTGGAGGTGCACAACATTTTATAATGGCCAGAAGTGCTTTACAAGCCATAAAAAACTGAAGAAGCATCATACCTGGAGGTGGTTGATAAATTAGTAACAGAGCCCATCTCCCCCCACCCACTCATCCTACTCCCTCCTTCCCCATCTTTTAGTTACAGTTGATAATCTGTATTTGTATACTGTTTTGTTGTTATTATAAACACATTTTTCTATTATTTGATTCTTTTTAACATTGTAAGCTGTCCGGAGTCACCTTGTGGTGAAATGGGCGGCAAATTAATAATTAATAATAACTTGTTCTGAGACCATCATAATTTTGAATGGTCATTAAGCAATCAGCCATAAATTGATACGAGCTGCATTACAACTATTAAGCATGCTACTTCATATGTTATTTCAAAAGTGAAAGTTTACTTTGCATGTACTGCTGTTATGTCTACTTCTACCATGTCTTGTTTATTACTTATTTATGATGTTAATTGTGGAATAATGATCCATAAAAAAAAGAAACCCATAACTTTCTTAGAACTTCACAGAATTATTATTATATACCTCTACAAAACCTATTAATCCAAAAACTAGAGGTATTACCATTTCCAAACTTGTATAAAAGGTCAATCTACAACTTTTCTAAATTTTTCATCAATCTAATAGAAATACTTATCAAGATTTTTTTAAAGAGTATTGATCGATTTATTAGGACTGTGGAACCACTCACCAGTTGCCCACACAATTGCATTCCAGAGCTATTGCAGCTTTCAGTGCTCTTCAAAATGAAATGAAGGGTAATAAAATTATATAGGAAGGTTTACCTGAAATTGTACATAGAATCTTGAAATACACCTGTTTGTATAAAACGTAAATTATTTTCTGATTTGGCTTCATATTTTATTTCTTTTTATTTTACAGGAATCAAGTGGTTGTAATATGATGAAAGAAGATGGAAAACAATATTGTCAATCCCTAAAAAACATTTCTAACCTGGCATCATATTTTAAATAGTCCTTTGACATCATAAATGGTGTATATTAAAACAGAGAAAATGGAACATTGCCTCTTCTACAAATATTTAATGGAAAGACCTGCAAAAGATTATTGCATCTGTCTTGCATCAGATTTGGAAAAAATGTATACATTTATTTGTTGAGCTAAATTTCAGTTCACATATAATACACTAGATCCTAAGTAGAATAAAAAGAGAGCTTTTGTGGATACTTGTATTGAACATGACTCATGGAGAAGATCTTGTCTCTGAGATGCACCAGGATTCCATTGTTCTAACTTACTTAGAGGGATTACTAATGCATCAGACAGCCGGAGGTTCGGGTTCTGTGGTTGACAAAAAGCCTACTGGTAATGCTGAAGATCAAAATTTCAGTGTTTCTGGAAATGCATCTCCCAGCTGTCAGAGAGATGGTGTACCTAACGCACATACATATAGAAGTTCCGGCATGTTGCATCATAAAAAGGCAAGATTGCTACAGTCTTCTGAAGACTGGAATGCTGAAAACAAAGGCCGATTGTCTGATTCTCTTGTGGATATAAATGAGAAAAAAGAAGTGGTGTTGGCTGGCATGGTTGAAAATGTGCCTAAAAGCAAGCAAGATAGCACATTGCTGGCTTCCTTACTACAGTCATTTAGCTCTAGGCTGCAGAGTGTTGCTTTGTCACAACAAATTAGGCAGAGCCTTAAAGAGCAAGGATATTCGCTCAGCAATGATTCCTCGCAGGTAGAGAAAGACTTGAGGTGCTATGGTGTTGCATCCAGTCACTTGAAGACTTTGCTAAAGAAAAACAAATTGAAAGATGAAAAACTAGAGACTGGTCTGCCAGAGCTAACCACAAACCTAGTTCAAGATCGGTTTAAAGAATCTACACATTCAGGACAGAGTGGCTCAAAAGCGATGAATGAATCACTTTCTTGTGCTGCAAGATTACAAGCTGTTGCAAGCATGGTAGAAAAAAGATCTAGTCCTGCTGCATCCCCTAAGCCAAGTGTTGCCTGCAGCCAACTTGCTTTGCTTCTTTCAAGTGAAGCACACTTGCAGCAGTATTCCAGGGAACATGCTCTAAAAGCACAAAACGCCAATCAAATTGCAAGTGAGAGACTTTCTGCTATGGCAAGATTAAAAGAAACTGTTCCTCCAAAAGATGTTGGTCATTTTAAACCATCAAAAGGAATGGAAAGCCATTTGAATGGTCAGGCAAGATGTTCAAACAAAACAATAACCAATAAAAGCAATATCACAAATTTTCAAAGTCATATGGGCATAATTCATTCATCTCCAAAAATTATAAACTACAAAACAGAAAAAAGTCATATGAAACCACCTACTAACAGTAGTTTACTTTTGCACCTCTTGAAAAATCATAGTACTACTAAGCAGACCAAACGATATGAACAAAATGACAGGTCCAGTATTTTTGAGGAAAGCAGTACACCAACTACTGTTGATGAATACTCTGACAACAACCCAAGTTTTACAGAAGATGATAGTAGTGATGATGAGAGTTCCCATTCAAATTGTCTTCCTATAGATTTGTCTTTCAAACAAAAAACAAATACTCAAGATTCAGGGCAGACAGCTTCTCTAGACAATTTAACTCAATCCTTGTTTCATAGTTGGGAATCAAAAGTCCCATGTCTGGAAACCATAGAAGAAAAGGATCCTTCTAAAAATACAAAATTGAATCCACATCAAAAAGTAACTTTACTGCAATTGCTACTTGGTCATAAGGAAGAAGAAAACTCACCCAAAGTTAAAGAAACCGAAGGAACATTAGTTCCAGCTGATGTGGCGAAATTTAATTTTTCAATGAGTAACAGAACTCCTATTACTGAGTCCTCTAATACTAATCGAATAATTCCAGTACATACTCCTCCTTTGCAAACTTCTACAAAAGCAGATTCACCTATCAATCTTTCACACAATTCTCCTTTAATGATAAAATGTAATTCACCGCCATATACTTGCATCATACAGCCTGAGAGACTAACTAATCCAGCTTCTAAGCACTTGATAGATCTTACTATTCACAAAGAACTTCATGGAAGTAAACAGAATAAAAAAGAAACTTTACAAACACCTTCATCTTTCAGTGCAAGTAAACTATTGCAAAACCTAGCTCAATGTGGGATGCAGTCTTCCATGTCAGTGGATAACCAAAGACAAGCAAGCAAACAAGTGATGACTCTTAACACTGAGAAACCAGTAGGATTGATAGATGGACTAAATACTTCCCTGCTTCATAACACATCATGTACACTTGAAAAAAACAGAATGCTCACTAATCAGTTTCTCCCAGGAGAACAAAAACTGCCCAGTTCAGAAATCCAAAATCTGCTAGAACGACGCACGGTGCTCCAGTTACTTCTGGGAACCTCCAACAAAAATATGAATGAAACAAAGGAAAAAATATTTTTAAAAGAAGAGAGTTTACAAGATCCAACAGAAAAAGTTTTGAATGAACAAATACTAACTGTAAAAATAAAAGCTGAGCCTTCTGAGGAAGAATCCAGTGCCCTTCAGAATTCAAATGCTCAACAAATAATTGAAAATGTTAATAAGAAATTTCCGGAAATGACTCATTCTTTAGAGACAAATATAGCTATTTCTCCAGCATCAGAAGAATTTCAGTCCCAGTCTCTTACATCTCAAGACTTTTCCTTTTCAAAGAATGGACTTCTAAGTCGATTGCTGAGACAGAGTCAAGATGGCTGCTCTGCAGATATCCTGGACAGGACAAACCATGAACAGAGTTTTGTGGAATCAAAAAGTCACAGTATGCTCCCCAAAAAGAGAAAATTGCATTCTGATTCTTTAGAAGGTCCTTTAAAAATCCTAAAAAGTAATAAATGTAGAGTATCTGATGTCACAAACAATCACAAGTCTACTACAGATTCTTTGTATGGCAGCTGTCTTAACCAAAAAGAATCTAAGTTCATCAAAACTGATTTTGAAATAAAATATTCTTCAGGTTATGGGTCAAATAATGAAAGTGAAAACAGAAGTTGGCCTAGAGAAAGTAAAGGATTTAATGTGCTAAAACAACTGCTTCTATCAGAAAATTGTGAAAAAGATATGTCTCAGCATAGAAATAATTTATTAGTAACAGATGGCAAAAAGAAAGGAAGTAAACACAACCTAACAAATAATGACAAGGCTGAATTCAATGTTTCTCCTGTGCATACTCTCATAGGGAACCCCGGGCAACCAACCAATTGCTTGGACTACCAGACATTTCAATATTCAGTTGCTATGAAGAGTCCTGCCAGCTCTCCCTTCACTGAACATTTGGGAGGCACAGTATCATCAAAGCCAGAATGTGACCAGTTTAGCATTTGTCATATACCTAATGAAAGGGGACCTCTAAAATGGGTCATCACTGATTCTGACAAAAATGACCTTGAGAGAGACTCCCCAAGACTGACCCAAACTAATCCAATATTGTATTATATGTTACAAAAGGGGGGAAACCCTATTAATATTCAGGAAACCCATAGCAAAGATGCTTGGAGAGATAAATCATTTATAGAAAATTCATCTGTCACAATGAAGAAAGAGTTGTCTCCTGTCACAGAATGTAAAACATTTCCTAATAGAAGAAATGCATACAGCAGCCATTCAAATAATAGGGTGTCCATTCAACACAATGGAGAAGTATATGGACTCTTAGAAAAGGTATTAACAATAAAAAAAGAACCTGAGTAGGTTAAAATCTTACAAAGTGTTTACAATCAAGTTTGAATATTTTCTTTGAATAAAATAATGTAAATCTAGCATGATTTGAGAAGAGCATGGTATAGCTATGGTTTTATTTGATGAGGTTTTTTTGCTGATATTTAAGATGCATACAGCTTTTGTTCTTTATTTTTGCTTTACTGGAAATTTATCACAATACATGTCATCATGACTTGTTAATTATATAAATGTCCATGAGTAATTTGCAGCTGGATTGTACTCAGTGAGTAACTGCTATTACTGTCCTTGCACATAACTATGTGCTTATGTAAACCCATAATATTTTCCTTACATGTTTCAAAACCATGAAAGTGATAAATCACAGACATTTCAAAAAGCTGTATGTGATTTGTACACATGGCAAACAAAAGAATCATGTGAGCAGATTTATTTACATATACCTGGAGGAGTGTAGGAAAACTATAGAGACAAAAGCAACTGTAGTAAGATATGTAAAACAGGAACATTTGGAGATACTGTTGTTACGCATGTAACACAGTATCATTTAAATATAAGGTACAAGGGCATCTTCAACAAATATTTTCTCTTCTCTCACAACTGGGCTACTACCATCTTGTATTGTCTGCTCATTTATAAAATGTGAAGAATATTTTTATATATATAAATGGATCATCATCCAGGCCAAGTCATTTATTTCTTGTTTTTGTAATACTTATCAGTGTTAACTAGAGAATTGTGTACAATGAAATTTCTAGTGCTTCCAAATGGCTTGTAATTTGTGTTTGCATAATTGGACAGAACCACAAGAAATACTGTCTTTTCTTTAGTTGCCTTTCCTAGATACTCAGCTGAAATAAATTAAAATCTAGGTTGTGACTTTAAAAAAATAATGAAGCTGAATCATAAATTACAGGCAGTAAAATATAAATCTTTCACTACTTTTAATTCTTTATTTATTTACATTTATTCAAATTTTCCAGGGAAATTAACATATGAATAAAGTTGAAAGATTCCAGACTCATGCTTAAAAAAAGAAAAAAAAATGTGATAGTCAATCTATCATTGTGGTCTATTTTTCATGAATTCATATATATAAAAGATTTATATAGCTAAGATGAAAGATGTATAAATTACCAAATGATCTAAATCAATTCATGATCATTTCTAAACTTTTTCTATCCTAGCAGTAAGAAAGGAATTGTAAATTGGAAGAACTTAATGATTTAAATATTTAAATGCCTTAAAATAAATAAACTCTAAATTTGAATGTAGAACTGGAAAATATTGTAAAGTAAATAAACTAAGCATCTACTAGGGTGAAAGATGGTATTTTATTGATTCATGGAATTCCAGATATCTAGAGGGGAAAGTGGCAAGAAACATCATTAATAAATGTATTATCTTCAAAATTGCTGGTTTAATTTATTCCACTAGGCATGAAATACATGTTAAACATATTACAATGCTAAATAAAAATAACTTTTAAATTTAGATTAGTTCCAATAAAATGGTGGATTGTTTAAAATTCCATATGATTTTGAAGTATCAAGACTGGTACTTTTATATGTAATTTTTGCATATAAATTTTATTATGATTAAATCCAGATCAATTCAAGTCTTCCACAGATTTGGGTATAATTGCATTTGAAAAAAAGCCAAGTCTAGTGCAGGTCAGCTCAGCAAGTTCAGCTATGCTGAAAATATGTGTGTAATAGTTATTATTGGCAGACTAAACTTTTATATAAAAAGATACGTATCATTGGATATATAACATTTTAACTGGAAAAAAAACCATGAAAGGTTATGCTGAGAGTAAATGAGAAGGCTACTCTAATTAAAAATCCAGAAATTTATTTCCACAATAATCAGAATACCATCAAATAATTACGAATAAAATGTAAATAGCATAACATCCTTCAATTGTTTCCCAGAAACTGCCATTATTCCTTGAGAAGTTAGCATAATATCCAGATGCCATCAGTAACTTTATTTTCATAATTTCACCTAACCCTCATTACAGCTATTACATGACCCATAGCAGTAGCAGCAAATTATAAGTCTTGCTTCAATTCCTGAGTGTAATATTGAAGTTCAAGTCCTATGCTCATTATAGGTGGGGGGAAAAACCCCAATCAAATTGAACTTTTTGTTTAGTTGTGTGTGTAAACATGGACAATGTGTTTTGTTATTAAATGGAACAAATACATTGTGCCTTGGAAGTTCTGCTGAATTATTCCAGATGGTTGTAATTCAGCAGAACTGAAACCCAGGATATTTTAGTTGTAGATTTCATCAAAACTGAAGACTGAAAGTCTCTTACAAGAGGAATAATACATTTCTCCTTTATCTTCCACATGCCCTGTACAGCAGGTCATTTACCAATCTTCCCTATACCATCTTTTCTCTAATTCTCATTATGCTAGTACAGGCAAGTACATCATCAGCAGTTAAAGAGAGCTAGTGAAAGGATGATCTGAGAAGATTCAAAGGGCGGGCATACTAAATGAATAGGCAGAGTTGAACTCAAGGATATCGACCTATGGAGATGCTCAGTCATCGTGTTTGTCCCAAAGGTGCTTTTTCAAAAGGCAACTGGACTTAATGTTTTTCTTGAAGATGTTTTGTTGAAGACTAAAGAAATTTTTTGGATGAGAAGCAAAACTTCAAGAAAAAACAAAGTCCAGTTGCCTTTTGAAAAGGCAAACCCAATATCTTTGGGTCAAAGTTATTGGCAACAGCTACCTACTCTGTATTCCCAATCCCTTCCTTTATATTTTCTAGCTATTCTCCTCAATTTAATGTCTTTTGCTTTTGCCCATTGGCTCTTCTCTCCCACTTTCAACAACACATACTTTGGCCTAGGTGGAACATAAACAACCAAAAATGAATTTTCTATGCATGGAATTGTTCATGCATAGAACGATTTGCAAGTTTCAATAGACATGAATTAATGCACTATTATAGTGCAATCTTATAATGTATTCTCAAATATAACTTCTTTTGAGTTCAGAAGATTTTATTAAATCTTTAATAAATCTTTATTAAACTTTAAATAAAGTTGGGAAGCAGTTTTTTATGTGTTACTTTGCCTTACAGCATTTAGAATCAGCCATTTTAATATAGAATGCAACTTTTCAACTATTAAGTTATATTTGAGATCATGTTGACTGGTTTATTGGGTCTCAAACAAATAGGCATGACAATCTGGCTAAAACCTTTTTTGCATCGTTTTTAATAATACTTTAGTTGCTTTGCACTTCTTGCCACTTCAGCACCTCACACACATGTATTATTTTGATAATGATAATTATTTAGCATTGTATTATTAGTATTTTATATTAGACATTTCTAAATATTTCTAACATTAGAAATATTTAAACTGCAAACCTCAAAATACCACATTTAATGTCTCAACTCAAACATTTACTTCCTTGACAGAGAAAAACTTAGAATTGCAGTTAAAATTAAATTATGCAGATCACATGCCTGAACTTGATTCATGTAATGCAGTTAAGTATTTAGATGCTAAGTGAAGAGAAAGGTTTGATTTGAAGAAAAAGCACATATTCCTACAAGTGCTTTACTTTCAGCTTGACCTCAGGGCTGAGAGCTAAAAAACAAAAAGCAGTAAATTGACTTTAAAAGTTATTTTAGGAACTAGGGTTTATCCACTCCTTCTGTTTCTTTCTTTATTTTTATTTCTTCTTTGGATCCTATCTGGATCTCTAATCCTGCGTAAATTCAGTTACAAAAGCATAAAATATATACAAAAGTAATAAGTAATATTTATCTCATTCTTCCATCATATAAAAGCAAACAGAAATTGAGATATCCCCAACATTTTTTATTCTGTTTTACTAGGGAAAATGTTTTATTTTCCACACTTGGCTGTGACTCCATGAATATAATAGGGCTTACTTCCAAGTGACTATTCATAATCTTGGGTTGCACAACTGAATCACATACATGTTTACCTGCAAATAAGTACCACTCAGATTTTGCACAAATGCAACACCTCCATCTATTCACTAAATAGGCAAATCTTTTTTCAGGTTTTCCAAGTGAATCTGAAAAGAGATGTACTTCTTTAAGAAATCTGAGTTTGAATGCAATACCACCTTTTTTTCAGGGCCAGGCTGGTCTAATAAATAGCAGAAACCTACTGTAATTTCTCAAGATCAGAAATACTTTATTTTTGAGGTGTGCTCAACCACCTTTATGTTTTTCTATAACAAGAAATAAGTGTTTAGTTTTTGTTCATATTTCATTTCCCCCTGGACTGTCACTAATGAGAGCAAAATATTACCAGTTAATTCTCTGCTGCATCTTAGTTGAGTAAACTGGCAAGTTATATTTTATATCTATATCTATATATATGTATACATATGTAAATATGTAGACTTCTTAACATGTTTAATTTTTTTTCTAAAAACTATGATGTAAATAGTGGTTTCTTTAAAATACATATTTTGTATTATATCAAATGCAAAGAAATTAACATTTTGATCATTTTGTTCTGTATATTCCATGTATTAATAAATGTAAATATTATTGCATAGGTTTAACATTTTGCATGTATGTATACAGTGCAAGTCTGGAGGAATGTATAGAAATGTTTTATTTAAAATTGTAATTATTGCTGCATGATAAATGCATGGGGGACCCTGTGCATCTCTGCAATGGCAAAAATTGTCAAAACCAGATTATCCAACATCACTGTATTCTGTTTCTGAACATGACTTCTGCTATGGTATTTCAGCTTTGTAAAAGAATGTGCTTCAAAGGAAAGAGCCTGGGGAAAAAGAACTACCTTCTTTAAAACAAAAATATCCTCTCTTGCCCCCAATCACAAATATTGTTTATGTTTTTAATTCCATTTAAAGCCACTGAAATTCTATTGCAGTATTTTCAGATAATGTAACCTTGTTTTGCATTGACATAGATACAAATTATGGAATTTATACAGCCTTTTTTGTTGTGAAGTTTTCACTGATTAAAAAAAATAAAAATTCTCATTTTATTAAGACATGACTTATTCATGTAATGTCGCAAAACTGTACATATGGCAGTGTGAAATTTTTTAAATTCTTTCAGTGTTTACTTCCTGCAGAAAATTTGAATAAATGAAAAAATGCATTGAATTTGTAGTCCTAATCTATTGATTGCACTGTTTTATTTGCAACCAAACAGTAATTCTTAATTTACCATAGTCTCCCCTCTTGGTACATTAATATTTCATGCATAAATCCCATATAGAGGAAAACATACAATCCCTTGTAATATTTCTGAATTAGAGCAGACAAGTAATTCTTCAATTTACTGTGCATCACATGGAGATTATCAAGTATATTTGTTCACTAAGATTCAGTTTACTGTAACAGTATTGGTCCCAGGAAACTGAATTAGTATTATAATGGGGCTAATAAACACCAAGCTTTCTAATCCATACCCTGTTGAAACAATATGTACCTAACACATTGTTCCTATTTATCTCCGTATTTCTGTCCATATTTATTTTGGATTGCCACTCTGTCCTTTTGTCAACTGTTTTATCTAGGTCCGTTTGAACATTCCCTTATTGAAAGGACTGAAGTACTGTAGGAATTAAAAGCTCTGCCTTCTCCTCATCATCCATGACTATCCTACCTTTTTTTAACAGTCATCCAGGCCTTGTTTTCTAGAATCTGCTTTGGAGTTTTCCACTTCAGTTTTCCTAATTTGTTTTCTGCAGATATTAGATACCTCCTGGTAAAGTTCCTAATCCTTGCAAATTACCTCCATCATCTATTTCACATACATATATATTTATAATGCAAAACTCAGCCCCAAACTCCCTATACATTCACAATAATTTCCAAAAAAATATATTTTTCTTTTTTCTTTTTTTTTTAATGATATATAATTGTACTTTAAGTATCTTTATTTTGAGTAGTTTCTAACTCTTCTAATTTCACTTAGATCTGATTATTTTGTATGTGGGATCCTGGATCGTTGCTCTCTAAAGGTTTGAAAATTAGCTCTTTTAAAATCCAGTGTGCACGATTCTTTGATGCTCTCTCTGCGCTGCGTATTTATCTAAGGACACAAATCATTGAGGTATATAACTTCAGCTGTTTCTTAAACAGAAAAAAAGAGTTCATTACTGGGGGCTTTCACATATTCTGATTTTCTCTCCCCCAGTCCCATTCTTACTACTGAGCATCAAGCTATTTCATGGATAGCTTTCTGTGATATAATTACCTCCTGTTCAGATTACTGCAACTTGATCTACATGGGGCTGGCCTTGAAGACCAATTGGAAGCTGTAGCTAGAATAGAGTGGAATTTACAGTTTTGTCTGCCCGTAGTTCACCATAGCAATAATGCTGCAGAAACTGCACTGGCTCTTAGTTAATTTTGGGTATAATTCAGGCAGCTAGGTATCATCTTTAAAGTCCTACATGGCACAGGGTCAGTTTACTTGCAGGACCATGATACCTTGAGAGTATCTCCTTGTCACTCTTAGTTTACATTAGGTGGGCACATTCCAGGTTCCCATGCTTAAAGGTTGCCACCTGATAGTACCGTGGACATGCACCTTTTCAGTGGCCATTCCAGCACTTTGGAACAGCCTCCTGCCTAAGATTAGAAGGATCCCTTGCCAAATTTTACTTATTGTTCTGTCTCAGATTCTTGATGACAATTTGGCCAAAAACTGAACGTCAAAGTCACTAAATATTTCTTTGTAATTTAGTTCTTTGTAATTTTTTTTTATTCTGTCTTGCTACCTTTTCCTTTGTATAGGAAATAATGATTTTCCCATTATCAGGCCTTAAATCTACCCTCACATGCATTAAGCAAGTTATACAACTGGTTGCATTTGCTTATGCTGCCTCTGGGACCTTTGTAAACCTCATTTTGCTAAGTGGGCAAATTCGCTACCGATGCTAGCTAGTCAACAGAGTATTGTTAGTGTTACTACTGGTGCTGTTGCTAAAAAATTACTGTACTCCAAACTTTCAACTCTGCCAGTGCTCTGGCTTAACTATTCTGCTTTAATCTTCTTTTTTCTGGTTCTTTCTTCCTATCTCAGATCAGATCAGGTCTCTTTCTCTTCTAACTCTTATAACTGTGTTTAGGTTTTCCTTTGACCTCTGTCTCTGTAATGTATGAGCTTACTATCTCATAGCTGTACGTCACCATCATGTTATTTCTGAAAACACCTATCATTTTCCTTCCTGAAAACGCAAGCTTAAGAATTCTTTCTTATGAAAATAATACTGTGTTTCCCCAAAAATAAGACCCTGTCTTATATTTTTTTTGAACCCTAAAATAAGCACTTGGCCTTATTGCCATGCACTCAAAAGCCTGATTGGGCATATTATCAGGGGATGTCTTATTTTGGGGGAAACGGGGTATTATTAATTGTAGTGTTTTCTTTAAATTCGTTCTTTCGGTTAAGCAAAATTAGCAGCAAACCAACAATTGTCAAATCTATTGCAAGCTAATTCATAAGTCACTATGGGAAACATGCAAGTATATGGGAAACTAAATATGTGAACAGAAATGTTTTCTACCACTCAAAAACCACAATTTATTGCACTTTACTATTTTATTTTATTTTATTTTTGCGATTTATATGCTGCCATTCTCCCGAAGGACTCAGGCTTACAACAACAATCAATAATACAAATCATAAAATCAAAATAAGTTAAAAACCCTTCAAAAACCATATTTAAAATTATTACAATTTGTGCAACCCCTAGTAAATCAAATTATTTGACGGAAGAGCCATGTCTTCAATTCGCGGTGAAAGGAGAGGAGGGCTATCCTGAGCTCAGTGGGCAAATCATTCCAGAGGGTTGGCACTCTGACAGAGAATGCTCTCTCCTTGGGGCTGCCAGTTGACATTGTTTGGCCGATGGCACCCTGAGGAGGCCTGCTCTGTGGGCGCACACGGGACAGTGGGAGGAAGGCAGAAGATGGTCCTGCAAGTACCCTGGGCCTATAAGCAATATAAGCAAAGGCAAACTTCTATGCACCCTCTATAATCTGTAATACCTGTTTTACTAATATACATATGAAACTTATCTTTTATATATCAATGTATCATAATAATGTAATATAATTTTTTACTGGGCATAGAACTGGTATTTAGTTGCTATCCCATAATTCACATAAACTGAAAGATTTAGGTGTATTTTAAAAATCCTATAAACTAGTTTTTTAAAAAAAATGTTTTTTCTGGGATGAAATATGCAATAGTCTTGTTTATGCATAATTAGAAAATCAACACTTTCCCATCATAAGAATTAAGCTCTCTTGAAAAATCCAATTTGATTTTTAAAATCTCTTTATATTGAATATGCAGAATAAAATGTATAACTTGCAAAATTTGTCTCTACAGGGCAAATTTAATCTAATCAAATTCAGTCTAATTTTATTAATCAAAATAGATATATTTACTGTTGCCTATTGGAAGCAGCTTTCTGCAGACATTGCCTGCTAAAACCATATTTTCTATATTTTATATTTTACTGAGGCAAAATTGTTTTTCAAGAGGAAACGACTCATCTTTTGAATTATGCATTACTGGAGAAAAGAAACCTCATTTGCAAGAGACTTTAAGATCAAATCAAGGCATTCAATTACACAAACCTCAAATACATACTATACAACTTGAGCCGTTAATCTTCCCTGATACTATAAAAACCCTGCACAATCTTTCATATCAAATTTCCAGCGAATATTTACATTTATGTGAAAAGTAGTCAATGTAAAAATATAATTTCACCCTGATGACTTTTTCTAGGTTAGCTGTGCCTTAGTCAGTTTCATTATATGCCAGTGACATAAAGCTAGGTGGCAGTTGACACACTAAACCATTCTAAGCAGGTCACCATCTACTCCAATGTCAATCATCTGCCTAGAGTCACAAAGTAAAACTAGGCCATTAGCTTCTTTCCAAAAATATCAGGCTTGCTTTTTTTCTTCATCGTCTTCTTACAGTACTTTGATTCGGCTATCACAATAATAGTAACATTGGCTGTATATCATCAGCTGTAACCATAAAGTATATGAGAACAGTTTAAGAAGGAAAAAAATGTACAAAGCCAGAAATTTGTAAGTGGCCCATTTGTTGACAATGTTGCTGAAAACATTAGCAATTGCTTATTAATATTGCTTTTCTTTGTTTCCAGAAATATCACTTCAAATTTCATAATATAAATCCTGAGATTAAGTGAATCAATATTGAAATATCTTTGTCACAGGTTCTTTTAAACTATACCCAATTTAGTGGGCCCAAGATACAAAAGAGCTAATAACACAAGTCCCTAGACAACATACAACAAGCAATCACATACTATTACTCACTCTTTCTCACAGCCACCACTCCTATTAGTGCTCCTTATGAATAGTACTACTACTTATGAATACTGCTAGAGAAAAACATCTCTTGCTTTAGGTTGCTTGCCTACTATGCTTCACCACACCTTCAGCTGTTAAAATGACATAATTTTATAGTCAATTTTGCTGTGCTGACACCGAGAAGAGGGATTAAAAAGACAATCCAAAAGCAGCACAGGTGCTGGCAATTTTCTGGGTAGCCTGGTGTCTCACACCCATGTACCAAATATATATTTTAATATCAATCAAAATACGCCATCTTGTTGTCAGAGTCATGGATTGTCTTACAGCAACAATAAAAGCACATTAAAATCTATCAATAAACCAACATAAATATATGGATTAATAGAACAGATATTTATATTTCTTATTTCTTAACCACTCATCTTCCTCAGAGAGAGGCTCTGGGTGGTGTACAATATAATCAATTAAATTAACATCAAAACTGGAATTATTTAAGATTAAAAAGTTTTAAAATCATAAAAGTAACATTATAAAATTTCAATAGGTAAAACATTCCAAGATGAGGAGTTGGCAGTTGTTGATAATGGAAGTTTCTCATGCAGAGGGCCAGCCCCAAGCAAGGCCATTTTGACTCCTTTACAGAAGGCCAAGAGATTGGGGCTTTCCTCACTTCTGATGGCAAGATGTTCCACAATGTTGGGGCAGCGGCAGAGAAGGTCCTCTTTCTAGACTTTGCTGTCAAAATTATTTGACTGACAGGCTCTGCGTCATACCTTTCCTACCTGAACAACTGGGACAGGCTGAGTGGTGGGACAAAGCTGGTTCTATAGGTAACCTGACTCTATATCACATAGGGCTTTATAGATGATGATCAACACCTTGAATTGGACCCAGAAGCAAACTGGCACCCAGTGCAGTTCAAGACAAATAACAAAAGTGTTATATGTGCCCTTTTTTGGACACCCAGTTTGGCTCACGCAGCTGCATTCTGTACCATCTGATGCTTCCAGATACTTTTTGAGGGTAGCCCCATGTAAAGCATGTTGCAATAGTCCAGGGGTGTCAAATGTGTGGCCCATGGGCCAGATGCATCATGTGCTGGCCAAGTCCCCTCCCAGTTTAGCGAAGGGGGGGAAAGTCATGATATGTGATGACAATATGACGCTGCGAGTTTGAGACCCCTGCAATAGTCCAATTGGGAGATGACCAGCCATGAGTGACTGAACAGAGGGACTCCATGTCCAGGAAAAGGCATAACTGGCACCCAACATGGAGTTGGGCAAAGGCCCTTCTGGTCACAGCTGCCACTGCTCTTCGGGTAGACTTTTAGTAGTCTACCCCAGCTAGACCTGGTCTGTAAGTTGGGAGTCTTTTTGGATACTTACATTCCAGGTCTACATATCAGGTCTATCTGGAGTAGTGCAACCCCATTCAAGAACAAAGATGATAAACTCCTGAATACAGAGAGGCCCACCCACAGCCACTCCATCTTACCAGAGTTCAGTTGAAGTCTGTTATTCCCCATCTAGACTCCCACAGACTTTGAGTGACATGAAAGGAGATCCACTGTAATACCCACTTCACCTGGGATGGAGATATATAGCTGGGTATCAGCATATTGTTGATACATGGTCCCATGATGACATATGATCTCACCCAGTGTTTCATGTAATTGAGTGAAGATAGTATTGAGCCCTGTGGTACCCCACATAGGAGGGGCTGTGGGCTGGACCTCTCACTCCCTATTAACACCAACAGGAACTGTGGCCTCAGACGAAGGAGGTGAACCAGCACAAAACTGTGCCACCCATTCCCAATTCCTTAGGTTGCTTCAAAAGTATACCATGGTTGATGGTATCAAAAGCTGCTGAAAGATCAAGAAGAGCAAGAATGGTTGCACCACTCTATCCCACTCCTACCAGAGATACCAGAGATAATATACAAGACAAGATGTAATGCTTTTTAACATCTAGAAGAAAACCATGGGAGAGGTCATTTGTCCATTTGTTGCCATAGAGAACAAAGTTTCTTAAATCGGCTTAAAATCATTTAAGTTGCTTGGAATGAAGACAAGCAACTTAAATAGTAAGTGCAGATCAGGGGTGAAATGCTACCAATTTGCTCCAGTTTGGGCAAACCAGTAGTGATAAAAAAAAAGCTACCGGTTCCTCCGAACGATCAGCTGTGCCAAGCAGCTTAGCTTTGCTAGAAAGCAGGATTTCCTGCTGAACCCCCCTCGCTGTTCTAATTAATTCCCAAGCCTCCTTTTGGCACATACTACGCATGCACACACGCACAGCATGCACCAAAAGGAGGCTTGGGAAGGTAAGTAGAACAGCGGGGGCGGGGATCAGATGTGCAGCACAATTAAGCTTTGCTAGAAAGCAGGAAATCCTGCTTTCTAGTGAAGCTAAATCATGTGCCACAGCTGATCCCCCCCCCGCTTCTACTTACTTTCCCAAGCCTCCTTTTGGCACATACTGCTCTGATTCTGTATCCGATTCCTATTACTTTCTCAGAGTGTTCCACAAAGATTCTATCCCATTTTGGTTTTCTGTCATCATCATATTAGGTATCTTCTGTTACTTTATTTCTTTTAATTTCTCAGTAAACCCAAGGGCCATCTGAGATCTATTACTTATATCTCTCTATATTCTGCATATAACGCCATTCCAGTGGGCCAGATTTCCAGGCAAAGGTCCATGGGGGAAAAGAATGGGATTTTTTTTTTTGAGAAACAGAAAAAATTAAAAGGAACAAATTTAAGAGGAAGGTATGAAACATCAAGAGTGTCATTTATCACAAGGAAAATATGACTACAATTTATATTTTGAACTAGAAAGTATTGCCTAAACCAACAATGTTTAAGAAGAATACTATTTTTCCTATTCATATGTAGAACATATACATTCTAGGAATATAGATTTTAAGTTTTCCAAAATCAAAACAAAACTCAAGTCTTGACAACTAGAGAGACAATCCCAAATTATGTGTTTGAGTGTATGTGTAGAACCAGAGTAGGCATAAGTAGAGATGGTAATCCCTAATTAGAGATTTAAAAAGACCAACAGGATTGTTTCTGAGAAATGAAGCAATTTCCTTCACCAGATTATGCAAGCATAATAGAATTGGTTCAAGGTCTTTGTATACAATATCTGTGTGTGAGAGTGTGAGTGAGTGAGTAAATGAGTAAGTGAGTGAATGTTTAGCATTATTAGTTTTTACAGGACTAATCACCTGTTTGGTTGGTATCTTCAACAAGTGATTGAAGCTGTCCAAGCTGACATTACAAACCATCTGTTAGGCAGGTGAGAAATCTTCATGTGCACAGTCCATTATGAAGATCTCAGCTATACGGTAGTATATTTGGCAATCCAATATCTCCCTGTTTCAGCTCCTTCCATTTCTCAATAAGCAATTAAGAAAAGAACTGCTAATAAAAGATAGATGGTAAAGATAGCCAGAGAATTTTGAAAGCCAAGAAGAAAATAGCTTCCCATGTCTTTAAAGAATGAAACTAAATGCTATATAGACAAATACAATTTCATCTTATGGGCTTTGTGAAAGCCATAAAAACTGCATCAGCAATTTGTAGTGTTTAGAGAGCCAACAATTTGTTTAAATATGCCTGACACAGATGATATAGTGCTTAAAGGCCAAGAGGCAGACTTATATTTAGTGAAAAAGACTTATATTTAGTGAAAGGCCTAAAATGTAAGTCAAGTAATATTTTCTTGTCATCTCTGTTAGTGGCAGGGATGAATCTGAAGTTCCCAAACCATAAAATGTCAAATTATATCAAATAATAATAAAAGGAACAAAAAAGTCTGCAGCAATATTAGCTACATTGTTAAAAGCCTAATTGAATAAATTAATAATCTTCCATATGAAATCACATTTGTATATATTCAAATAAGGAGGTTGAATCTCTAACCCATATTCTATTAAAATGTCCATTCTATTGGCAGTGGCAATTAAAAAATATAACCCCGTTATTACAAAGTTTAATTTCTTTCATGTTGTGGAGATCACTGCTTTATTTTTAAGTGACCAAATTCTAAACATATTAAGAGTAGGAGCAACATTTTATTCTTTAGCGTTAGTCCATAGGAATCAGCTGGAGTTTTCCTCAAACATGGCTTATCTTGCTTCTTCCTTATGTTCCTCTTTATGTTCAACAGCTCAGAGATGATGGGCCTTTAAAAAAAAGGATGAAATCTAAAACATATGAATTTGTGTTCTAGCAACTATTTTGTCTACCTGTGCTAGACTGCATAAGCCCCTCCCAAAAAATACAGTTATCATGACTGAAATGAAAGCATAAAATATCCACAACACCGAAAAAAGAGTACTCCTGGGTCTGTTTCCTGCAGGAAATTCATGAGAAATATGAGAATCATCATACAGGTTAACCTTTCCTAGATTGATCTAGAAAGCTTTTGAATCACAATTATCTCTATTGATCCGCCTGCTCTCTATTTCCTTCAAGTTTGGATAATCGGCATAGGAGTGTCAAAATCAGCAGGAAGGAAGACACAGCATTGAGATCCATAACACCTGGATCCATGATTTACAATGGTTGGTCTAGCAACTGTTCAAAGTTACAATGACACTGAAAAATTGACTTACAACTGTTTCTTGCACTGATGACTGTTGTAACATCCCGAGGGTTACATGGTCAAAATTCACTTAGCAACCAGAATGTATTTACAATGGTTGCAATGTTCTAGGGTCATGTGATTGCCACTTGTGATCTTTCTGCCAGCTTTCAGCAAGCAAAATCAACAGGGGAAGCTGGATTCATAGCTAGATGGTGGACCAAGCCTATCCTTAAACTAAATATGAAGGTAAAGGTGAATAATTCTGCTTCAATAACTAACAAACCAATCCTAAATGTTATTTTCTTAAGAAATGAAAATTTTCAAAAAATACAGATATTTATTCTGACCCTAATTTTTGAATAATTATCTATTTAGTAATTGTATTCATATCATTGCAGGTATTTATAAATGTCTGTCAATGAGCATTTATGCTAGGAGAAATATGCAGTCCAATAATTATTACTGCATGCAGAGTAAATCTAGAGAAAGGGTACCCATCATATATATTTTTTTCATACTCAATTGCTGTCCATATCCAGCAGAATAATACAGGAAGTTTTTAACATCAGTTTTCTGCGTGTTTTCTGACATTTACAGTTCAAACATGTCTTACCAAGTATTGATGGATTTTAAAAACTTCTCTACATTTTCTCACTGATTCAAGAAGGAGGAAAAAAAAGTGGCTATAGGAAACTACAGACCAATCAACTTGACATCAATACCTGGGAAAATTCTGGAAAAGATAATCAAGGTAAAGGTTTGTCAGCACCTAGAAATGTATTACTGATAGATATTTTCCACAAAGATAGAATAGCCTGGAGGACAAGTTAATAGAACCTAAACATTTTGACCATTTTTAAAATGTCAATATTGATTTTATTTTTCTAAAAAGTATCACATATTTGGAAATCATAAATAGATGACTTGTGGCATAATTGCAAGTTCATTATGAATTATATTATGGGGATAGTTTTCTTTTGTCTTATAAGAAAATAACGAGACATCAGGATTAATCTAAAATGAAAGGAAACATTTTCAATTGCTTTCTTGTCCAACAATTTTTTCCATCCTTCTACATCCTACTACTAGAAATGGGTGTGAATATATTTAAATCAGTACTGTAGAAAGTCTAAAACAACTTGTAAGCAAGGCATGTGGTGAACAAGTTGTTGGACTAAAATTCTTTGCATACCTCTGTTTACAACTTTACATGAACCTTTTCAGTTTTTTAGGCTTGGTCAATTACTATACTAGGTTGAGTACTTTTCTAGTGATTTTCTTCCTCAGAGGTTAGAGAGAAAGCAATCAAATATTATTCTTTGAATAGTGTAATCTTGAATTAAATAGGCTTACTTCTTACTAGACATGAAGAGATTTGCAGTCTAAGCCTATTATTTTGAACATATATACGAGACAGTAAGCATCACTAAATAAAACAAAGCTTGCTTTTGATAAAAAGTACATGGAATTGCTTTCATGAAAAGGTAAAGTATGCTTTAAGTGTAAACTTGTTAGTCTTTGTGCAAGGAATGAGCAATGTTCTGACTTTTGCATTTTCCAAATTTCTTATTTTTCATTACAGATTCTGTTTAAATACATTCTTTTAAATAAACCAGAAAGGGTTTCATCATAATGTTTTGATTATGTTTGAATATTCATTCTAATGTTTGCATTTTTGTTTTAGTGTAATGTATGTTTCTGCAAGCTATTTTTTTCTGTAGGAAAATGTATGTAAAATACATATTTGCTCATTTTTCCAAATAGACAAACATATTCATTCTCTTCATTTTAGGGCAAAATTCTATTAAAAAAATAGCATCAGAACAGATTGTTGGTTCAATATGTATTTGGCTAGTATAGATTTACATTAGTATATATTTACATTAGAAGAACAAAATTTTTCATCTCTCTCTAGTATTAGTCATATAATATGAATAGAACTGTATGTAGAACATGCAAACTGTGATTTCATGATGAGACTCACTTGTTTGGTCTGTGAAGGAAAAAAAAAGGTTTCCTAGCTTCATTCAGAGAGATTTAGGCCACAACTGAGTATTTAGTAAAAGCAGTGTATCAGATTGTTTTGAAAGGATTTTTCATATATTCCTGTCACTGTCTTTTCAAGAATCACATGAAGAGTCCTTTATGTGTCCCCTTTTAAACTTTCATGTTTTTGCAAGTAGTCAGTGCTCAAATCCCCTTGCTATGTTTTATTGGGATAACTGTTTATGTTTTAATTTTCAGAATGCCCTGCAATAGGCAAAAGCTTTTAACACAGATGCCAAAAAACCAAAAAGTTAATCTAAAATAATCCCATATGTGCTCAATGTACAAATAAAGCTTAAATCCATTCTGTTCTTTCTTTTCAGAAACAATTTTCTCTGACATGCTTTTATTTATTTTTTCAGTATTGCGCTAAACAGATTCATTATTATTGCATGGACAAATATGCCTCAATAGGACACATGGCTTCCCTGTGTAAGTTTGAGTTGATCTATTTCTTTATTACTTATCATGTGGAGCTTCATTTCTCCCTTACGTCATGTTCTGAACAATCCTTTCCCTTTTGAGTTAACATGCTCAATAATCCGCCTGTAAATGCACTAGCTTGTCCTTACAGAATGATCCCAGTTACCTTATCCTCAGTATAAGTATATGTAATGCAAGATGCTTAGAATGTCTTTTCAGTCTTGTTACTGCTGGTTGATACTATTCAAGACTTAATGACTGAGTATTTTCATATCCTATCAGCTGTAAGAAGAAGAGAGTTCAAGTTTTGAGCTCCAATTTAAGTGCAATCAGCCCTACTTTGGAGATGTTGACTGCTTTGGAAAAAAGTGATTATTGGGAATATGTCCATTCCTTTTTTGTGTAAGCAGAATTACTCTGATTATTTGTGCAAATTCTACATATATTGTTTGTGTATTAAAATTCAACTGAAAGGGTTGTGTTTGTCCTGAAGTAACTACTGAAAAGAACCAAAGAGCTATAAAGACTATGTAGTGCTGGAATCGCAATGACAATTGTGTGGGAGATTTCCTCAATCCCCCTTTTTAATCCTATTTTACTTTTGGCAAGTATATCTGAAAAGGTTTGTTTCTATCATAAAGCCAATAAAATGTTTTAAATCCTCTAACAGATTAATTTGCAGGTTATGTAAAATGGTGGCTGTCTGAAGCATCTTCACACGTTTCATTGGTTCTTGATATTGGAGCCAACAATATTGTGAAATAAAGAAATATGAATGGTGCATGCAGAGGCTAATGTTAATGGCCAAATAAAGGTGAATACTAAAGAATGTGAAATAAATTGAATTTGCATATTGTCATGAATGAGAGTTGTAGCAATTAAAACAAATATTCCCCTTTTTTTGCATGTCTCTAAAATCCATATTTGCCTTCTAAGGTAAAATCCAGAACAACCCAGTGGTGGGCAGGCTATAATTCCTATGGTACTAAGTTTATATGTAGTTAGTGACCACTTTAAGTGAGAATATCAGAATTGTTGCCAACAGATCTGAAGGTTCTTCTTCATTAAAGAAGGTTATTGGTGGAAATAAGTCATTACTGAGTCAAGGATCCAGCTGATGAAAAGAAAAATATTTGCTCAGTGTATACACATGGCTGAACAAAGACTTTATTGGCTAGTGTTTTCCTGAAGGTATGGAAGAGTCAGTACTGGAAATACTTGTTTTTCTCAAGCACATTCTTGAATGAATTAACATTTTTTAGTAAACACAGAGGCTGGCAGTAATATTTATGACCTGCTCAACCTCTATTATATTTGAATAACTTGTGATTGTTGCTTAGTGCAAACTCACTGTAACTCTTGAAACTTCTGTGTTCATTGAGGTCAAAAGTGACATTTCAAGATCACATAACATTTTTGCTCAAAATAAGTTCAAAGGTGTTCGGTAAATTCATGATCTGAAGAAACTGAAGAATCTCCTGGTAAAGTCACCATCTTTATTTATAATGAAAATCAAGGGATCAGTTCATTTTCTATCCTAGTAATGTAAATAGGGATGCACTTTAGTCTGAATTTCAAGTTGGGGCTGTATCAAATGTTCATTAAGAAATAAAGGCAGTGGCAAAAAGGCTTTAAGCTGATTTATCTGGCATGTTTTTAAAAGTCAGCAGAAGTTGTATCCTACATCTTCCTCTTAACTTTCTTATCATTTTGCTTTCCAGAAAAATGATATTACCATAGCTTTTGTCTGCACTGTATCTTCATGAAGTTTAAATAAAGAAAAGAAAGATACAGTATTGCTTCCTCATCAGAGAGAGAGAAAAAATGGGGAAAACAGAAACAAGAAGTCCACTGAATATAGATATAAAAAGCAGAGAAAATGCCAGCTGTGGAAAAATAAGGAGGAAAGTGAGGAGAAAAAAAATATGAAATATGGACATGCTAAAATATTATGAAGGTTCCTATATTTTCTTGACAGGAACTTGTTAAGTTTGGCACCTCCTTAATAATGTCTTGTTATACTTCCAAATAAAATATATCCATCCTTATACAAGGATGTTTGCAGAATTGGGGGGGGGGGGAGATGCAAGGTGGTGCTTATGGCAGTGTGATCAAAGGTTCATGATTTTTGTACATGTGTTGATGTTGCATACGTTTGCAAAGGAGGGGAGGGATCAATTATATTGCCATGACTATTATCTTGCCTTTTGTAACCACAGTTCCCTACCTCATTGCCCTTGTACTAATACTGAATTATCAACAAAGGTTACTGCAGTGTATAAACAAAGCATTTGCTAAACAATGTATTTTCTTATTCCAGAGCTTTGTCAACCAGATCTATATGTTGTTCTAAGGCAGGGATGTCAAACTCGCGTCTTCATGTTGTCATCATGTGACATATAGTGACTTCCCCCCCCCTCTAAAATGGGGATGGGCGTGGCCAGTGCGTGACGCATTCGGCCTGCAGGCTACGAGTTCGACACCCTTGTTCTAAGGTGTAACTTAACTAACATATGATGAGGTTTTTACAAAATGAAGCTTGTGGTAGGTTCCTTGGCACACCCCAAATCTGTTTTATCCAACTATCTTTCTTAGGATATTCTTCTAGGGCAGGATGAACATGAAATGGATCTGTGCAGACTCCACTGAAATGGGAATTGCACAAGGAAAGATTATCTTAAGTATTTACATCAGAGTTCAAAGTATGATTTTTAAAAAGTAAGCAAGTGTCAAGGTGAATTTGTGCTGTAAGTCTAATTTTTAAATCAGAGTTGGCAGGAACAGTAAATTAATTAATCCCAAATTATAGTAGAGCTGCTAAGATGGTATGTATGACATTCATATTAATACTGAAGTGCAGCTAATGATTAATGTTACTATGATGAACACTGAAGAAATTAATAAAGATTAGACCAATTATTACAAAGTGTTACTCACTAGAGATAGTTCAGTGCAAAATATGATGTACATCATGAAGAAGGGTAATCACTTTCCCCTAAAACAATTATGTTAATAGAATGATAAAGATCTAATAGAAAACTGAAACACTTAGAAAAGGCTTCGAAGTAATTTTTCCTAAGTTTCCTAAGTTTCTTATAACTGGCTTTCCTTACATGTATGGTTTTTAGGATTGAATAGTCACAGTTCTAAAATTGCAGTTCTCTGTTAGCTAAAGGCTGTAATAAATATATATACCATATACCAATTTCATAATAATTTTTCTACAAATTGATAACTAATGTTATCAATTTTTTTAACCCCAATCTAAAAATTGTTCCTGCATAAATAAAAGGATCTTTGGAATTGGTGAGATTTTCACAAAACTTCAAAAACCACTGACACTTTTTTTTAAAAAAATGATCCTTTTTTTGTTTCCCATAACTGTAGTTTGATATTAACAATTGTATTTGTTCAAAATATGAATAGTAAATAAGACAATGTAATTAATAAGTACTGGTTAGGGATTTTGTATGAGTAGGTAATTTTAATGACATTGGAAAGAAGACCCAGATTGTGGGGGCAATAAGCTGACTTTGTATAAATATACAAAAGTATGAAAGCTATTGCTTAACACATTGTAAGCTGCCCTGAGTCTCCGCAGCAGCATCTACAGCAAACCAGGATGACACAAAATGATGACATGTATGCAATGTCATTGTCGCATAAATGCTTCTATTATGGTACACATGTCTTGATATCTGACACAAGAATCACCAGCTGTGGATACCCATGATTGTTTTTTAAGTTCACCCAGAGCCTGAAATAAAGACATGGTTGCTGTAATGACTACCAGAGAAGTGCTGTCCTTATGTGAAATCCAGAATAGTTTTTCAATCACTTCTGAAGCATGCAGAACTTTAATACACTGAATTGTTATGTAAGAAATTTTGTCAAAGCTACAATGTGGACCATAAATATCTCATTTTCCTTTTTGTTAAATTGCTTCCTTGCACAAGCTGGCCGAAGAACAAATTTGCATTAAGAAAATTTGGTAGCCAAAGATAAAAAAATGCACCCATTTTGTGGATTAATTTTATTTATGGCTATTTTAAAATCTTGACAATAACAATTCTGAGTTATTTATATTCAGACATTTACTAAAACATGGTGAAACTTGTTATAAGGCCTTAGATCTGGGCTGCAAAAATCAGGGTAACACTAAATGGCAGTAGACTTTTTGTGGTCCAGATATTTGTTGGCCAGATCTGGTAACTAACTCTATTTATGTTTTCAATCTTAAAACAGAATGCAATTGGAACTGCTGTTAAACAACTGCAAAAGTTTGAGTGAATGCTACGCTAGTGACCAGGTATCTGCAAGAATTGGTTTGGGTGTTCTTTTAGTAGGTTAGTATTTACTTTTTACCTAGATAAAAAGTTGAATTTTAAACAATCTAGAGGCCATTGTAGAGTTCTTCTATATACACAGCCTGTCGATCAGAAAGGTCAGCAGTTCAGCAGTTCGAATCCCTAGTACAGGTCTCCTGCGTAAGCATGGGGTTGGACTAGATGACCTCCAAGGTCCCTTCCAACTCTGTTACTGTTACTATGCGAGTAGTAAGCAAAGCATATATATCTTATAGGTAGTCTCACTTACCAATTACCTATTCAGCAACTGTTTGAAGTTATGACAGAGTTGTGAAAGGAGACTTATACCATCCTCATGACTACAATTCCGGAACTTGGCAAGTGGCATGCATTTACAGTAATTGCAGCATCCCACAAAAAAAGTAATCGTTATTTGTGACCTTTGCAACTCGCCTCTGACAAGCAAAGTCAACGGGGAAGCCAGCAGGAAGTCACAAATCTCAGTCACATGTTGTTGCATTTAATAACCCATGGTGATTTTTATACCATGGGTTACCTGAGACAGGCCAAACTGACATTGTAAGCTTAGTACTATCACATAATTTTTCACTTAATGACCACATTGTTTAGCAATGAAATTGCCAGTTCTATTTACAGTTGCAGTTAGTAAGCGAGGACTATCTATACTTTTGTTCTTAAGTCAATCATCAATGACAAAACCATTTAAAGTATATTTTAATTCTAAGGAGTTTTGTGTAATTATTTCCAATAGACATTCACATAGGAGATTTATCTATAATTTATCTTTGTTTCTTCTTGATTAGAACTCAAATTTCTGAAAATTGAGTGTGGCTTTAACCTGGTGCTAAATTCAACTGAGTATTTCAAAACTGGATTAGGAGTTTTACTGCAGCATTAAGTTTCAATAATGTGCTATTTACTAAAGGAAGATATTCATGACAACCAGATTTTATACTAATACTTCCTAACTGTATTCTTATCAACTTTTATTATTCTATGCAAAATTTATTAATGGGCTGAGCACCACTAATACTGAACTCAGAGCAATATTGGAGTGGAGTGGAGTGGAGTGGAGTGGAGTAGAGTAGAGTAGAGTAGCTTTATTGGCCAAGTGTGCATTATCTCTGGTGCATAAACTCTCAGTGTACATATAAATAACAAGGTAATATAATCAAAAGATACCAATAGGAGAAGGTAGTAGAAAAGATGAGAAGTATAATAATAATATTATAGTCATACTACATGGGTAAATATCCTTAGACATAAGACAGTACTGTGGTAATTAGGTGTTCAGCAGAGTGATGGCACAAGAGAAAAATCTGACTTTGTGTCTAATTGTTTTGGCATGCAATGCTCTATAAAGGCAACCTGAGGGGAAGAGTTAAAACAGTTTATGTCCAGGATGTGAGGAGTCTGTAGATATTTTCTCAGCCCTCCTTCTGGCTCATGCAGTATACAGGTCCACAATGGAAGGCAGGCTGGTTGCAATTGTTTTTTCTGTAGTCCTAACTATCCACTTTCATCTCAACAGTTTTAAGTATTTTCAACTTCAGATTTTTCCAATTGCACCACAGATCCACAATTATTCAACCTCTTGTCTATATGCAGACTCATCATCATCTCAAATGAGACCAATGATCGTTGTATCATTTCCAAACTTCAGTATGTTAACCAAGGGATCCTTTTGAGATGCAGTCATTGATATAGAGAGAAAAGAGTAATGGAGGGAACACATAGGGGGAGGGGGACTGTGCTAATTGAATGGATATTCGATTGATTTTACCTAGCTTTACCTGCTGCTTTCTATCTGTCAGAAAGCTTATGATCAACCTACAAGTGTGGACAGGCACATCTAGCTGAATCAGTTTAGAGTGAAGAATTTCTGGGATGACAGTATTGAAAGCCGATCTGAAGTCTACAAAAAAAAACCCTTGCATAAGACATTGGAGAGTCAAGATGTTGCAAGATGTAGTGCAGTGCCATATTAACAGCATCATCTGCCAATCTATTTGCACGGTAGGTAAACTGCAAAGGGTCTAGCAGTGGATCCATGATGATTTTCAGATGAGCCAGCACTAATGTTTCAAAGATTTTTATAACTACAGATATTATAAAGCAATTGTACCTAAAGGTTTGTGTCACCCCTTATGTTGTTGTGAAAAGGGAATGCCAAGTAATATATTCCCTACATAAGGCATGGTCTTTCATTCTCTGTTGATCCAGGTTGACCCTTTACATAATCTATTCTCTTTAAAGAAGTATAAATTATGTTTAGGAAACATTATTTAACCAAACATAGACAGATGGAGGGAGCTAATATTTTTATTATCACTCTTTCCACATTTTGCCCTGAAATATAAAAACTGTATGACAAGAAAACAAAATATTTCTCTGAAAATCTATTTCTTCCATGCTTCTTTCTATTTAACTCTCAGGATTGAAAAATAAGGAGTCATTAAAGCAAAAGCATTTGATGCTTATTGTTTGAATGATTTGAATCTTGAGGGAGAAAAGAAATTCATTAAGTAGCATAATCTAAACCAAATTTTAGAACCAATCAATTTGGTGATATAAGAATTTCTAATGCTATTCAAACCTGTAAAGAAATATTGGAAAATTTAAGGTTGGACCATAGTACTTTTTTACAAATTTAAGGTATATAAATCCAAAATAAAACCTGAAGGGTTCTTTCTTTCTTAGAATTTCAGTTAGATTTGTATAATATTTTCTTAATTTAAACCTTAGTTTTCTGCATTAAATTTTTTTCTTTCCATTCATTGATTCTTCCTGCCTTGAGACTGAAAAAACTCATACAGTAACACTTAACATTTGCTGACTCGATGAAGGAAGATGCAAATACCCCTTGATCAGGCTGTGCTAATGAGAATAAATGTACTTCTTCATTTTTATATTAAGAAAGATTATCTGAATCCAACTTTTGAAGCATGGTAGCATGTGCCTTTTATAGTCAGACTAGAAGTATAAATGTTTAGGGGGACATATGCAGAAGGGGCTAAAAATGAAGGACATGATGAAAACAATTAATGAATCAATTAAAGTGTGTCCTCTAAAAAAGAGACATTTGGGATACTGCACATAGCTTAATGGCTTAGAGTTTGATGCATGAATTAATCATGTATTTTAAATAAGCATCTAACCTGCTGTTGCTCAATTTTATGTATTGATTGTTAATTGACTTTATTGACTTCCATACTCACCCCTTTCACTCCCCAAATCCTCAGCAACAGTTTAAAACTGATCCACATTTGTTCTCATTGCAGTCAACCTTGAAATGCTAAGTATCCCATGTGAGGCAAGCAACAGTCTATACAGTATATGCAGTGAAAAAATAGCACCTCAGTTCCACCTGTATTATGCTCATTATTTGATAATAAAACCAGTTAAACTAACTAGCTAACTAGTTAACCAATTAATTAACAACCAACAATGGCTGTGATTTGGAAGGCAGCTGAAAAGATAAATGAAATGCTGGCATGAAATTATTGCAGCTTCCTACTATGGAGAATGGAAAAACATAGCAACTGGGCAAAAACACTACACCATTGAGGTTCAGCTAATGCACCAATTGAGTAGATTGGTTTAGGGTGTTCAGTATACATAATGGTGTGGGATGAAAAGGAGACAAAACTGAATACCTAAGAATATTTCTAAGTTGCAAGAGTTCTGCAAGGAGCAGTATGAAAAAAAAATCCGAAATCAAGGATATACAAACTGGTTATGGGAAATATCTGGAAGCTGTTATTCCTGCCAAAGGTTGTTGGACAAAGCCTGGGAGATATCCAAACTCCTGCTTCTGCCATATTTATTGTTTTCTTATATGTAAACAATTGCACATTAAAAAAAGTTCTCAAATAGCTGCCTAAAGTCACCTTGTAGGGAAGATGAGCAGCACAGAAATTTAATAAATAAATAAATTTGAAGAAATATGTGGTCTTTTATTCTGAATAACATAGAAGCTTCTTTCCATTTAGGACTCAGAACTGTTTTAAATCTAATTTCAGGACATAACTATATAGCAAAGATATTTTTTTCCTCATTAAAGGTTATGTTCAAGCATACTGATGGGTAGTGTTCAAATGTTCTTTGTTTTTGTTTTTGTTTTTTGTCTTAGCTCATTTATATATTACTAAAACTCTCATGTCTCTAAAGTTAATTTGGGTAAAACGGGGCCGTGATGGCGAACCTATGGCACGGGTGCCACAGGTGGCACGCGGAGCCATATCAGTGGGCAGGCGAGCGTTGCCGTAGCTCAGCTCCAACGCACATGCGTGCACCAGCCAGCTGATTTTTGGGCCTTCCGGTCCCCCCCCCGGAAGTTGTGAAATGGGCTGTTTCCGGCCTCTGGAGGGCCTCCAGGGGGGTGGGGAAGGCAATTTTCACCCTCCCCAGGCTTCTAGGAAGCCTCTGGAGCCTGGGGAGGGTGAAAAACGGTCCTACCGGGCCCACTGTGACATTGCGTGCTAAAAGCGGCGGGGGGGCCGCATTGAATTATGGGTGTGGGCACGCATGTGGGTTACCTCCCCGTGCTCCCCCCGCTTTTGGCACACGACGGCAAAAAGGTTAGCCATTACTGTCCTAGGGCAACACTTTTTAGTCCAAGGTACCTCAAATGGGCTAACTTACAGATTCAGTCCAAAATCTGGAACTCATGACTCCCATGAAATTGAAATTTGGCAAATTTTATAAAATATTTTATGACATAAAAGTTATCACAAAACATTTTATGATATCATATAAAATTTGATAAAAAATTTCCTGTGATCAACATCTAATATTTGACTGCTATCCAGTTCAAAATGGACTACTTTCAAGGCAGATACATCTCTGAATACGTCCCTGAATTTTTAAGAGCTTTTCCAGAACATTAGAGATTGCCATTGTTGAGGAATCTGGAATGGAAATATCTCTGAAATGTAGACTGAATGGGTCATGGGTTGTCTAGCATGCCATGTAATTGTTTGAGATCATCTGGTTCTCTACCCCCAAACCACTGTTGATGAAACAAATGTGAATTATCAGCTTTTGGGCTTTTAAAGGAATCATTTTGAAGATAGGGTTTTTTTTCCTTTTACTCATCCATTTCCATCCCTATCCTATCCCCATCTTTCTTTTCTACAGGTTTTCTAATTATAGATCATATGGTAATTTACAGACTAAAATTAAATTAAGGATTTATGTCACTTTTCTGTTGCAATTAATAGATCTAAGAATTATATTGAAGCAGTACATCTACCAAATTAACTATGCCCCATGACTTTCTTTGGCCTTGCTGATTATAACTTATAGAAGTCCACATTCCACATACCTTAAGAGCACCAGACTGGGGCAGCTGATCCAAGCAATTTAAGAAGTCTTGGTTTGCATATACTTAAAATGAATTACAACTTGAAAACTACAAAGAATCACAAATGTGATTTGTTGAAGTTTAACCGATGGAGTTAACTTTCAGAAGACACATCTTTTTTCAAAGTTCAAAATACAGAGAAAAATAAATTCCAAAAGTCATTTCTAAATGATGTGATAACAGATCAAAGGGCTTGTCTTTATTGCAATATTTTCATCCTTCTGGAACTGAATCACACTGGACTTTGGCTTTTGTTTGAAATCTTTACCTTTTAATAAGTGAACTTTTGAAATTACCTCAGTGAACAAAGGTTTCTTTTTTACAGTTAAACTTTTAACCCTTGTGGTTGAACTGGAATAGGCCAAGGAGAACACCATCGTGTTTTCATTGAACTTTTTACCCTTTCAAAAAAACGGGACAAGTTTAAAGTTTATATTGTGAGCAAGAGGTCTCTAGTGGGTATTTCTGGTATTATTAACTTTCTGACCTCAGATAATTAAAATGGAACAATGAAGGCAATAAGTACTGAGAGTCAACTTTGAACTTTTAACCTTTCTTGCAAAAGTATTCTGTGTACAAGTAGTATATATACTCACCCCATTTATTATTAACTTTTCTCAACCATTAAATGAAAAATTACATCAGCACAACAGCAAGTACTTCCGTCTCATTTTTAAATAAAACAGATTTGTGAATTTATTATTTTTGGGTTTGATCTGAAAAAAATATGAATATGGATTCAGTCATTCTGTACATGCTTTAAAAAAACAGAATCTCAATGTGTAAATGAACTAGCTTTGTTTGAGGACCAAAGGCTATTTATTCCCCCTTCCTATGACTCAGATTGAAAAGGAAGAATGGCAGCATCACCTACATGCAGAAGAGAACCTATGACATGTTGTATTTTTTGTTAACTAAAAATCACCCCAAATTCCTTTTCACGAGCATCTAAAACTGAAGGGGAAACTGAAAAAAGCCAGTTTTGGAAGACAATTTTCTTTTTGCTTCTAAACTGCCACCAGATGCAAGCAATCAGAACAAATCATGAATAATAAAAGTCAGTAACTTTATTACCTACCACCAATGTTATAAGAATCTCACTATCCTGCCTTCCCCTGGGAATGATTAGATAAGACTTCAAAGATCTTGGGAGAGATCAAATTTATGGACTCCAAGTACTCCAAGCTAGCCTCTTTCTTGACCCCTCTTTCTTGCCTGGCTGGTAATTTCCCCAACATGAATAAAATTAGGTCTTCCTTTCAAAATATTGCTACATTATAAATCAATCAAATTATCAATCTATCCCTCTAGCTGGATGTTCTTCTGACACAATGGAGAATGATTCCAATAATTTTTAAAAACTACAAAAAGCAGGATTGAAAAAAAAATGATATAAAAATACTAGGCTCCCCAATTTCCTCTTCTGGAATGACATGAGAATATCGGTTCCTCACCAAATGAATAATTTAAAGTTGACAATTCCTATTAATTCAATTCTATTAATATTTATAGCAGTATGGGCTTGACAATAATAGGTAAAACAATTGCAATGTAGTTTATCTGTCAAGTCTATGATATCTGAGAGTCAGAGTTTAGGAATGATCAGTAAATTTTGTAGCTTGTTGTTTCTTTCCATTGTGATATCTCAATGCTACATACCTATCATAATGAATAGTCTCCATGAATAGGCTTAATGATTCTTGTAAGTTAAAAAGGCCATTATTGGAGGACTTCTGGTGGGACTGCAACATCGCCGGATGCTTCTTTTTGAAGCGCCAGCCCAGGGCGTCGTAGAACTGCAAGAACAGCGACTATCAGCTGTCTTGCGGTTTGAAAACTTTCCCCCTGGTATGAGGGGGGAAAGTGAGTAGACGGGTGGGGTAGAGCTCCCTGAGAGTGCCAGATTTTACCCATAATCTGGCGCTTGAAGATGAGAGCTCCCCATTAAGCCTGTCAGTACTCCGGACCCTGGATGACTCTGCTTTGCAGAGCTAGATGTTGTTACCATCCCAGCAACCAATTTTAAACAAATACTTCCTGAATCAAGCTGGCGGAGCACAAGTTGCACGAATGAAACAGCAAGTATTTTTTTCTTTTTTTTTAACTCCAAGGATTTACTTTCTTTAAAAGATTTTCCCTAAGTGGAAAGTGAAAGCAAGATGGCGTTTGAGTTTCAACGGGGCGTGAAGAAGTGAAAGTTAAAAGTAATTATTGACAAGCCCCTGTTTGAAACGTAAAACTCCTTTTTGAAAAGTGGATGAAATAAGAAAGGATGTAATAATAATAATTGAAGCAGCAATACAAATTACAAATTGTAAAGGGTCTTTTCTTTTTTTTTTTCTTCTTGAAACTCTTTTTTTTCCTTTTTTTTTCCTGTCCTTCTGGAAGGGAAGGAAGAAGGGGGGCAAGATGGCTGGTCTTTTTGAAAGCAAAGAAAGCAAAGGAGGGTTAATTAACCCTCAATGGTCTGATTTCGAGGAAGCTTTGAGTTCAATTACCTCTGCTTTATTGAAAAGAATTGATACTATATTTCAAGCTTCTCAAGCTGGAAACAATGAAATACATGGAAATACTGAGTTGCAATCTAGCAGTGGGGGATTGAATGAAGAGTTGGGAGATGTAAAAAACCAACAACAGATTATAGCAGTTTTTACTGAGGAGAGAAAGATGAATGCTGAGCAGAACAAGGAGCAAGAAAATTTGGAAGCTGATGAAATTTTGGTTACATGAATTTTTTTTTATAAAACTCAATCTGCATTTAAAGAGCTGTTTCCAGAAGAAGCTACATTTCTGCAAAAATTTTATAATATGCAATCCCAAAAACCGCAAAATTTTACTGGAGTTAAAAAAGGCAGAGGGATCAAAGTTAAGAAGAAAGTTCGTAAAAAGGAAAAGAAGAAAGATTGGAGAAATGGAAAATAACCCTGCTTGACGAGATGATGGTCCTTAAAAAGTATTGTTTAACTGTTTAAAGATTTTGAATTTTTTGGGGAAAAAAAAGCAGACAGCAGTTTAATGCCAGTTAACTAAGTGATGACCGACGATGAGGAGGCAATCTACAGCTGTATTGGAATATTTTGAGAAGAATAAACAGATCACAGCAATGCTGGTGTGTTGGGCTGTGAAATATGCCCTGACTTGAATGATTTGGAATATTTTATTAAGGACTGTAATAAATCTGGATCTAACTATAATCGCAGACGTTTTATTGAATATAGTAAATTGGAGTTTCCTGTTTGATGGTAATAAATATAAGGCAAAAGGACTATGGACCTAGAGCAATTGCAGGTGATCTGGTGGTTTCCCTAATATGCCTGATGAATTTACTAATCTAATTTTTGACTGGATTTGATGGATACTACTTCAAATATAATTATAAAGTCACTCGGGGGGCTTTTTTTTATAAAGAAGCAATTTTTTATTTAGGTGGGTAGACGCAAATGAAGATATTTTATATGCTGTTGGAAGATGTGAAGACAAGAAGATTAGCAACTGGTTTAATCTAGTATGAAGAATTTAAATGTTTGATATAGTTATTAAATGATGCTTTATCTGTATTGATAAATTAATAAGAGGTTTGATTGTTATATATTTTTAATTAAAAAAATTATTATTATTTTTTTATTAAGTGTTTTAACTATAACTGGACCTTGATGGTTTAAAAGTGGAGGACGGAAGACTTTACATAGTATTTTATTTTAAATTTGGGGTTTTTTTGAATGAGGGTTTCTTTTTTCTTTTTTTTTTTTTGTTGTTGGGTTTTTTTTCTTTGTTTTAAATGAAAGAAGTTATAAAATATCTTGTTATATTGAGTAATGATAGGTTTGATTAGGTAATACGTAATTGTTTTATTAACTGCTGTAATTATAAATGGAGATTAATTCTGTTGAATTAGATGGAATAAGAAGAAAGAAAACTTGCTTTCCTTTTATCTACTTGTTTAATGATTATGATTATGATAAGTGTGAAATGGAGTTTAATTTAGAGAATTTGAGCTGTATTTTATCTTGTATTTGCTCTGGGAAGTCGGGGGGGTGGTTGGGGAGGGGGGAGAAAATGTATGTAAAACTTTTAAAACTTTTTCAATTTAAAAAAAAAAGGCCATTATTTTTCAGCACTGATTATAAAATCCCATGATGAATACAATAATGTTGAATTCCATAAACGAACTACCTACTGTGTTTAGTATTTCTTTTAATTTTGTTTCCTGATTCTACTGTTAACCAGTTTGAATGACTGACTCTGAATTAGAACATCAGTAGAAAATGAAAATAACTTATTTCAATTCATTGTTCTATACAGCACCTAGTTTTAAATACTTCTATTACACACCACTTTTCTTTATAGCATTTTTATTATAAAGTGAATCCCTTGTTATTTTACATACCTCGTGTGAGTGAGTGTGATATATCAAATGCAAATAGATAAATAGGTACCACGTCGGTGGGAAGGTAACAACATTTTATGCACCTGGCATATAGTCATGCTAGCCACATGATTGCAGAAATGTCCTTGGACAACGCTAGCTCCCTTGACTAAGAAACAAATATATATATATTTATTAAATTTGTTTGCCACCCATATCATCATGAGGCAATTCTGGGCAGCTCACAACATTAAAATAAAATCGTAAATATATATTTATAAAATCATATTGAAAATTACAGTAAAATCAAAGTTATAGTTAAAGATGGGGAAGGAGGGAAGGAGGGAGAAGAATATACAGGGGGTAGGTGGGAACTGCTGTTAGTCAATCAACCATTCCAGTGTGAATATACAGTATATGACATTATAACTTTCATTATTATGAATATGAGATTATTACTTTTTCTCCAATTTCCATCATTTAATGTCTTACATTTAACCTTACTCTCTTACATTTAAGTTGCTCATGTATTATATTTAGAAATTTTAAAAAATAATATAATGTTTCATGTTTTCACTATCCTGAATATTTTCGTAATCCTTTGAACAACAAATATAGAGGATCGGTGACTATGCATGAAAAATATATTTGTAAAATATAAGAAACATCAGATAAAACTTTAATACTTCTAGTGTTTTCTTCTTTGCATTTAGAATATTATGCAAGCTATAGTGCTGTTGCCTAAAAGTGGTATCTTAAGTATTGTTTATTGCATATATCAGCATGTGTATTCAAGCAAATATTTACATATATTATTATACTAAAACTTTAAATATGATACTGCTTAGCTTTATCATACAATTACACATTCTTATATATACATAAACATATCAACCTGACAATAAGTAAAACAGAAAAAAATTATAACATTCTGCTTACATTCTTGCCATAGTTCAGATTGTATATTACTTACCTTTCTCTGCCAGTACTAGTCATTATCTGGCCAAGAAAGATACAGAAATGATGGCTGGAATCCAGAAGGTCAGTGTAGAATTTGCACGATGATTTGACATTTCAGCATAAATAAAATCAACTGTGGGCACAGTTTGCTTGTCAAGATCATAGGCACTGTTCATGGAATAGCTTCTATAATTAACTTTTATCCACAACTGTGAAACCTAATTGCAGCGGGATCTACAGGATGGTCAAGGATGGGAGGATTACAGAAGTAGCATTGCAATAACGTCTGTTACTTGTCAAACAGGTAAGTGTCCTTAGAGAAATTCATGTCAATAGTAAAATTAATGCAGATATATGTGGATCTTTTAATCCATGATTAACCAGGACTCCAGAGCCATGTACAAGGTTCCAGCACAATCTATATTTCATGCAATAACATTGCATTTTTTCCTCACTTGCCTGGCTGATTCAGACCTCTGCAGTTTTCCATTGTTCCACTTGTCATGGTTTGATGGTTTTTCTGCCAATTGACTGGGAATTGGGTATACTCCAAGTTGCCTGAAACTACACTCCAAATCCTCAATTTGAAGAAGCAGGGAGTAGTTACCGACACTGCCCCAATAACACATGCTGCAAACAACCATATGTTTCCCAAATGCTTTGGCCATGGCTTCAAGATTTGGGAAGAGCTATGTTTCATTGTTATGTTAATCATAATATGATTCTATACAGAGAACAGTAGAGACTTACTTACTTTCTCAAGTATACACACAGAGAAGCAAACACAGGGAAAATTCAGGAGAAGGGGGAAAATGAGTAAAGAATGGAAAATACTAATGAGCAATTCAATTTTTAAAAATAATTGCTGTTGATCCAGAAAAGTTATAGGTCTTTTATGATTATTTATGTTATTGGGGAAGTTCACCAGAGCAGTACTATCTGATAAAGACTGCAACCCTGTATATGCTTAGGAAGAAATCTCATTTGATTCATTGATTAGAATTCAATGAAAGTCTCCAAACTCCCTCAGCCTTTTTCAACACTATTACTGTAATTAATTATGTTTAGTTTTTTTTAATTTAGGCTTTTTTTTTTGAGGGATGTCATCAGTCTGCCATTCATAGGCAAAAGCAAACTTCAGCTCAACTAACATCTTGCAATTTACTATTAATTCTATTGTGGCAATACACAAAACTGAAATGAGTGGACCTTATTTTTTAGAAGGCTTATATAGGATTATGTTGCAAAAGAATAATGATCAAATCATGCAAGGAGATCAAGAGTAAAGTTTGACATAAATGAGATTGTGGTATCATTTAAGAGAGCAAATGATTGCTTACAGCATTTATTTATTTATTTATTCTACTTGTATATCACTGAATCAGCAGATTCAGGGCAGTTTACACAACAATCAACATCTTTTACAGTTAAGAATATCCACAGTAAATATAAATAGACTAAAGCAACCAATGCCTAATCAATGTTACAAGAAAATAAGGATAACCTATAATGTCTATAATAAAAATGAAACAAACTATAATAAAACCAAGTAGAAACCTACTGATTTTCAAAGATATAACTAAAACCTTTTCCTGAGAAGATGATACTGGATGAGCTGATTCAGACAAAAGAAGGCAGTTCTGCTAATACCTGGGCAGGACTTTGAATCACACCTTAGATCAATTTTTATTTTTTTATTTTTATTTTTTGTAGTTAAGGATCTGAAAAGATCTTTCTTTTTTACATTTTTACAAAAAGAAGTAAGGACCTTAATAAAATAGATGTGTGAAGATGTAAGAGACATAAAATATTTTTTACTTCTTTAGCAGAAAAACGATGAAAACTGCCATTGTTATTCAACAATTGCCATAACTAATGGGCAACATTACTTTTGAGGGCTTTTGAGTGTGAATTCATGTGCTTTTGGGAAAGTTTTGATTCCTGATTCCTGATTCCTGGTCCCTGCACTTTTCTTGGCAAGAGTTTCGGAAATCTGAATTGGGGGATGCTAACTTTGTGGGTAGTAGTGGTGCTAGTAAAGATAGGCCAAATATTAAGGTAATGATGGATATGAGAAGATATGGTGGGAGACAAGGAACAGGCCATTCTCAGGGAATGTGGGGTCATTGTCATAATGTTTTCATGCACCAGTTCCCTGGTGTCAGTCTATCCAATTTGAACTTCAGAAGCCCTGGTCTATATCTATATCTATATCTATATCTATATCTATATCTATATCTATATCTATATCTATATCTATATCTATATCTA
>WNWU01000016.1:26199401-26210090 GCA_012654045.1 Ptyas mucosa | reverse complement strand
ATCTACATCTACATCTACATCTACATCTACATCTACATCTACATCTAATCTCTTAGATAGATAGATAGATAGATAGATAGATAGATAGATAGATAGATATAAAACCACACACACACGTGTGTGTGTGTCCCCCTTCCAGGTCCACTCAGTTCTCATTTATACATGCCAGGACTGCCAAGACTTTGGAACAGATCATGCCATGCAACTTCTCTCCTCTTCTAGATCCTGTCATTCCCCATTATTCATGGAAGAGTTCAGAGAGATGAAAAGAGAGAGAAGACATCTAGTGCTCAACAAAGAAAGAACTTGACAAAACACAGGTATTAATATCACAGGGGAGGGGCAGGGGGTGGCAGTTGTTATTAAAGAAGGTCTTAGGCCAAGGGAGGCCACTGTTCCTCAGACTGCCAGATGTGAATCCCTCCTCGTGAAGTGGCGTCATGGGGTACAGATGGGCTTGCTGATCACGTACCTGGCTCCCTGCCACGTGGCGGCAGCCCTGCCCGAGCAAGTCAATGTTATAGCCGCAGTGGCAGTTGATACCCCCAGGCTTATGGTTATGGGGGATTTTAACTTGCCATCCGTAGGTGAGACTTCTGAGGTGGCTCGGAAGTTCATGGCTTCCATGATGGCTATGGACCTGACCCAGCTAATTCATGGCCCTACTCACACAGGGGGAAACACGCTGGACCTGGTTTTTGTCTCTGGTCAGTGGTTGAGTGATCTCGAGATAGGGGATATAGCAATTGAGCCCTTGTCATGGTTGGATCACTCCCTCCTTCGTTTTGACCTTCAAACCGCCACACCCCACCACTGGGAGGCAGAACAGATGAGATGGTTCCACCCCAGGCGTCTGATAGAGCCTGATAGGTTCCAGACGGAGCTTGGGCCATTCCCTGAGGCTCTGACTCACGCCTCGACTGAAGACTTGCAGAGCCTGTAGTACAGTGGTTTAAAGCACCCTGTTATTAACATCTATTAACATCTGCTGCTTGCAATTACTGCAAGTTCGAATCCCACCAGGCTCAAGGTTGACTTAGCCTTCCATCCTTTCTAAGGTGGGTAAAATGAGGACCCAGATTGTGGGGGCAATAAGCTGACTTTGTATAAATATACAAAAGTATGAAGGCTATTGCTTAACGCACTGTAAGCCGCCCTGAGTCTCCGGAAAAGGGCGGCATATAAATCAAATAAAAATAAATAAAAATAAATAAAATAAAATAAAATAAAGACTTGGTGGCCACCTGGGATAGGGCAGCTGCTGGAGCTTTGGATTGGGTCGTGCCTTTGTGGCATCTGACCCGGTGCCGGTCTCACCTGGCTCCTTGGTTTACTGAGGAGCTGAAGGAGATAAAGTGCCGGAAAAGTTGCCTGGAGAGCAGTTGGAGGGCCAGCCTTTCTCAATCTGACTGAACATTGGTAAGATCTCATATTAAGACTTACCTAGTGGCGATAAAAGCTGCAAAATGTAATTATTTTGCCGCTCTTATTGCATTGTCAGATAATTGCCCAGCCACCCTGTTTAGGGTGACCCGCTCCTTGCTCCATCAGGGGACGTGGGAGGACCCCTTGGAGGGTAGACCTGAGGACTTTGTACAATATCTGTATTACAAAATCACTCAGATTCAGGAAGACATGTACCCTGACTGGGTAGATTCAGGGGGGATGGTGGAGACAGGTCTTGAGAATGTTATCTGGGAAGAGTTTGACCCTGTGACTCCCAAAGACGTGGACAGGATTCTGGGTAGACTGAGCACAGCCACATGTTTGTTGGACCCGTGTCCCTCCTGGCTGGTGCTGGCTTCTCGGAAGGTGACACGAGGCTGGCTCCAAGGGATGATAAATGCTTCACTGAGTGAGGTGACTTTCCCGCCGCCTTGAAAGAGGTGGTGGTGAGGCCTCTCCTCAAGAAGCCTCCCCTGGACCTGGCAGTGTTAGTGATAATTTCCAAGGAAATTATCGTCCGGTCTCCAACCTTCACTTTGTGGCGAAGGTTGTTGAGAGTGTGGTTGCACGACAGCTTCCCCAGTACCTGGATGAAACGGTTTATCTGGATCCATTCCAGTCGGGCTTCAGGCCTGGGTACAGCACGGAAATGGCATTGGTCGCATTGGTTGATGATCTCTGGAGGGTTCAGGACAGGGGTTGCTCCTCTGTCCTGGTCCTGTTAGATCTCTCAGCGGCTTTTGATACCATTAACCATGGTATCATGCTGCACCAGTTGGAAGAGTTGGGGGTGGGGGCACTGACCGTTTGCAGCCTGTGTTGGCAGGGGGGCAGAGGTCGATCCCGAGGCGCCTTATATATGGGGTGCCACAGAGGTCGGTCCTCTCGCCCCTTCTGTTCAACATTTATGTGAAGCCACTGGGTGAGATCATTTGTGGTTTTGGGGTGAAGTACCATCAGTATGCTGATGACACTCAGCTGTATATCTCCACCCCAATGATGCCCTTGAAGTGATGTCCTGGTGCCGGAAGGCCGTGTGGATCTGGATGGGGAGAAACAGACTCAGGCTCAACCCATCCAAGACCGAGTGGCTGTGGTTTCTGGCGTCCCGATATAGTCAGTTGGTGCCATCACTGACTATTGGGGGTGAGTTGTTGGCCCCCACAGAGAGGGCTCGCAACTTGGGTGTCCTCCTGGATTCACGGCTGTCTTTAGAATAACATTTTACAGCTGTGGCTGGGAGGACTTTTCATCAGGTTCGCCTGATCCGCCAGTTGCATCCCTTTCTGGATCGGGACTCCTTACGCATGATCACTCATGCCCTCGTCACTTCCCGCCTGGACTACTGTAATGGTCTCTACATGGGGCTCCCCTTGAGGAGTACCCGGACGCTCCAACTGGTGCAGAGTGCGGCTGCGTGGGTGGTTATGGGAGCAATGTAGCGTTCCCATGTAACACCTCTCCTGCGCGAGTTGCACAGGCTCCTGGTGGTCTTCCAGGTGCGCTTCAAGGTTTTGGTTACCACCTTCAGAGCGCTCCATGGCTTAGGACCCAGGTACTTATGGGACCGCCTGCTGCCACCAGTAGCCTTTCACCGGCCAGTACACTCTCATAGAGAGGGGCTCCTCAGGGTGCCGTCGGCCAAACAGTGTCGACTGGAGGCCCCGAGGGGGAGAGCCTTCTCTGTGGGGGCACCTGCTATCTGGAATGAGCTCCCCCCGGAGATATGGAGGATCCCGGATTTATGCACCTTCCGCCATGCCCTCAAGACCTTTTTATTTCAGCAGCTGACCTGGCCTAACTTTCCCTTTTTTAATTGTACATTTTAAAATTTGTTTTAAACATTAGGGTTTTTTATTCTGTCCCAGGACAAATTATTTAATGGGTTTTTATATTGTCTTTTAAATTTTGTAGTCTGTGTGTTTTATCTTTTTGGCTGTTAACCGCCCTGAGTCCTTCGGGAGTAGGGCGGTATATAAATCTAATAAAATGAAAATGAAAAATGAAATGTCTACTTTGTAATGATAAGGCTGGCAATACATCAGCATTTCTCTGACTTTATTATGCCCATGGATCAACATCCCACATCCCCATTCTAGGTGATCCATGTCTCTTAGGTAGGGACTCTTAGGTATATGTCAGCATCTATCAGACAGTCTCTTGAATTTTCTCAGTTAGATGCCAGTCTTTTTCCAGGTTTGGTTTGAACTTGTTGGGGCTGAGGAACTAGAAACAGTTCTTAGGACTTTGAATTTAGCCACATGCTCTGTAGATTCTTCTAAGCAGTCAGGGTTGTCGTATAAGTAGGTTCTACAAGTAGTTCATTCTTCTTTGAGTGATATGTCTGCTCTTTTATCTAAGGCCTCTCTCAACCCTTAATTCAATTAATTAATAATTTAATTAATTTAATTTAATTTAATTCAAGAAATCCTTACTACACCCCACCATATTGTCCAATATGATGGTTGTGCAACAATTTCAGAAGACCTTGAATGAAATAGATTATCTGCATCCCTTTCAGTCAGGATTTAGATCTGTGTATGGGTTGAAAGAGCATTGGTTCACATTTTGGGATGATATCTGGTAAGACTGGATGGGAGTTACGTATCCATTCTTGCCTAATCTGTCCTCTCTGTGATTTTATCTACCATCAACTATGGTATCCCTCTAGATTTGGGAGGTAAGTGGCACTGTGTTGTGCTGGTTCACCTCTTTTCTCCAGGGTCAGTTCTAGTTGGTAAAGATTGGAGATGAGAGATCATATCATCATATCAGTTCCTATAGTACAGGATGCTCCCTCCATTCCTATTCAACATCAACATTTCTATTCACATTGTTGTGAAGCATTATTAGTATGCTGATGATATTCAATTATATAACTCTGCCCCTGGAGAATTAAGTGATGCTGCAGATGTCTTATCCTGATTCTGGAGGCTGTGAAAGCCTTGATAGTAAACAAGAGGCTTCAACTGAACGCTCACAAGACTGAGTTGCTTTTATTTTATTATTCATATTTTATTATTCATATTTTTTATTATTCATATTTCTATGCCGCCCACTCTCCGAGGACTCTGGGCAGTTTACACCAAAGACAGTCTACTAAATAGCATGTTGCTCCCAACAATCTGGGTCCTCATTTTACCCACCTCAGAAGGATGGAAGGCTGAGTCAACCTTGAGCCGGTGAGATTTGATCCGCTGATCTGCTGAACTAGAAGTCAGCTGAAGTAGATGCAGTACTGCACTCTAACCACTGTGCCACCTCGGCTTTGGGTTTTAGGGCCTGCTGGTTACAGAATTATGATATCATTAATTCTGGATGGGGTTATATATGATAAGATGATATTTATCTTTTAACACAGAGTATGTTGAACATTCTTCTTAATCATCTTTCAGTTGGTCAAAAGTCAATAATTTCATTTCCATCCACTTTTTCTGTATCGTCACCTTTCTCCTAATTTTCAAAGTTGGTTTCTTTTTAAAGTCAATTTGGCATGGGGAAAAGGATGAATTTTTTTAAATTAGGCACTGCATTTCATAACTTTCTAAATGACTTAATTGTTTCCAAAGATATTAGAATTTTAACATATAGTATTTGGAGCCTAATAATGTCCACTCAACTAAGGGTGCTATATATGTATTGCCAAACTGCCTTTCAGTTTGGCAATACATACTGTATTCTTCGGAGTATAAGACACACTCCCCCCCCCAAAAGAGGGTAAAAATTTGGGTGTGTCTTATACATCGAATATAGCCTGCCCATTCGCTGGCCCCTGCCCTTTGGCCTCTGCCTCCCAACAAGCAGCAAGCAGCAAACAGCCCATTTCAGCTGCAGCACAGCCTGATTAGCACAAGCAGTTGATTGTCGGTTGGATCGGCCTCCCGACCCTCAGATGTTTCAGGCTGCAGGGATTGCCATTGCCTATTGCCGCATGGGCCTCCACTGTTTGCTGCAAGGTAGCAAATTGCTGGGAAGCTGATTTTTTTTTCTTGTGCTAATCAGGCTGTGCTGAAAATGAAAATGAAACTAAAGCAGGCTGTTTGCTGTTTGCTGCAAGGAGGCAAATTGTTGGGAGACAGAGGCAGAGGCAGATTTTTTTTTTTCTTGCTTTTCTCCCCAAAAAAGGTAGATGCGTCTTATAGTCTGGAGCATTTTATACTCCGAAAAATACAGTACATTCAGTTTGGGAAACAAGTCTTTGCAGATGTAATGATGTGAAATAGATGAAAGCTCCTGATTATTACACTTAAAATGAGATAAAGTCAAGGACAAATGGATATTTTTATGCAAAGTAGCATCAGTGCAGATATGTTAATAATGATTTTGGATTAGAAGGAGGATGTCTATGTATCTATAACACCTTCATGCCGATCTTTTACTCTTTCTCATTTTAATAAATACAGGTATAAGGATTTAGTCTTTTCCTTGAAAGCATATTGCTATTTGGCAATTAAGCAATAAGACATAATTAAAGATACAAATCCCTTATTTTGAAAATGTTTTATAAAAAGTAGTTTTTATGCCTAATATCATACAAAAAATATTGAATTTCATGCAAAAGTAATCTTATGTTTATTTCATTTCATGAATTCAAAAGATTAGCATTGACTAACAAATCACTTCCAAACCAGTTCAAGACTGACTGAAGCATCAAAAGAACCAAACATATCAAAAGTGTGATCTACATTGAAAAATATTCTCTATATTTGGGGACCATTTGGAAATTTGATGAAAATAAAAGGCTTCCCTTTCTTATCAAAAGGGAAGAAAATTTAATTTACTTTCAAGAGTAAAATTCAGAGGGTCAGCATTTGGTTATGAAATGTCCAACAGATATGGGAAAACACTCCTCCCTTTTTTACTGTACAATAATTTCCTTAGTGACCAACAAACCTTCCAAGCTTCTCATTTCGCAGTTAAATCTCAAAATATGATCTCACAAATTAGCTTTTCTGTAGACCCTTTCTTTAAAAAAAAAAATTCTGCAAAAAAGACAATTGAGGAATCTGTAAATGTGTGGTGAGATTTGTAAAATTATTTAAAAAGCAGTGCCTAACATAATAAATATTCATTTAAAATGCTAAACCTGAGAACAAAACATCAGAAATTTTTTTGGGGAAAGAAAGTTATTCATAAAATGAAAGAATGGATTTTAGCCCATATTACTGATCTGATAAGATGTTTTCTTACAAATTACCTTGATTACATGCAAAGGCTGACATAATGTAATGGCGACATAAGTTTATTGCCTCATAGTTGACTTCCTACAGTTACGTGTCCCCAGTATTCACAAATTGAATGTGGATCTTCAGGAAGACTACACAATGAAGACTGTAGAATTCATGAAAAGGAGATATTTTTTTTTTTGTGGCACGTTGAGCTCAAATACTAGGCTGCCAATAATGAGGAGATAATGGATGCCTCAGATAGATGCTATTCTTATAGCTAGAAACTCCCATATTTAGAAGTGATGTTGTTGAGAAAACCAGAGTTGGATGAATATACATAAGAGCAAGCTGTGTGTTTCAGTTCTCTGATGTGTAAAATCAAAATAAATGCCAAACACCTGCTGAGTGAGAATGAAGCATGGAACAAAAAGCTCTTAAAATAAAATAAACTAATAATAGTAAAAACAATAAGTGCATATATTTTCAATCTCTATCCCACATGATTTGTGCAATTGTAATAGTTGGCAGCTACATGGTTTGCAGTATTATTAAAATGACAGCAGTTTGTGGCCAAGAATTCTTGCTAGGTTGCCAATCATTTGCAATCCTATTAACAAAGGCTGTTGGTACCTAGTTGTACTGAAAAAGTTTGGTCATTAAAATACCACAGGCCTAATTCCTATCTACAAATACCTAGCCTTGATTTCTAGGAAGCACAATGTTTGTTAAATAATGTTAGATGATGGTGCTTAATATCTGATCTCACCAGTCTACAACTATGACCAACATCAATTGAAAATGCTGAGACACTATACCACATAATTTGGTATATATCATTTCCTATATTATTTGTTGGTTTATGGTGGCATGCTGGCCAGAGAGCAGCTTCTTCCCCCATGGTGAATGGTGGGAAACCTTTAGTAGGTATTTTGTATTTTGGAAAGGCAAGGGTTATAACTGGAGCAATGGAGCAGTGCTGTCCTAACCAATATAGGCAGAGTCAGTATGTGAGCCTTCCCATTTCAGAGTAGTATTTCAAGATCATTTAGAAAACAACAACGTTACATATCCTTCAATATGTTCAGTGTTAGAATATTTTCCTTCATTCGCCAATTGCAAGCAAGTTCACATGTTCTTCTTTAATTGCAATCTTCTAATGTCCAATTTTTAAAATCTTATTTTTAAAAACAGAAAATTCAGAATAACAGCATTTTCTATAGGAATAATTTTTTATAATTAATTGCAAAAATTTATTTCAAACTTATCTGGATTATATTCTTAAAATCAAAGTTTTAATCAATCTTTTGCTGCTTATTTCAAAACTGTGTAGTTACAACTTTCTTTTGCTTAGGATTCAAGGAAACTCACTCAGTGCTTATCATTTCAAAGGCTTCTAATGGCTGAAAAGAAATTAACAAGAATTGCTGAAAATGATTAGAAAAGTGAGTGTAAGCTTAGCGTCCTTCAAAGATGTCTACCACAAATTGAGCAAGATGGTTATTTCCTTGCTTGTTCTATATCACTTGGAGTTTGGGGTCTTCTCACAAGAAACAGCTGTCTGGAGCACTTGTGATCTCCCTCTTTGTCCATAGATGAATTATCAAAGGGCTGGTCTACTTTCTGGTCCTTCATTCTGCTGTGGTTTTACTTTTCACAGAGTTGTCTTCAGCCTGGTATTTCTTGCTCTGAAATCTGAGAAAATTTATTTTCATTCTTTTCCATTCTCAAATTCCACAAAGAACTCCAAAATTATTTTATTTCTGGTTAAACAAGAACAAGCTAGTTTTATAATATGTCTGTGATTTAAAAAAAATTAAACTATGATGCTTTAATCTCACAAATCCATGCTTTAATTACAACTTGCTGAATAAGCCATTTTGATCTGAGTCACACATAATACTAATCCATAAACAATTGTTTACAAATCAAAATGAGTTGTTATCAAACCATATTATTGCTTAGTATAATGTGTCAATTTGGTACTGGAGTAGCAAATTCATGACCTTCAAGATATTATTGAACTAATTTCTTAGACAACCTCAATATTAGCTAGAAAGTTTTCAATGTTTATAGTAATATTGGTTCTACAAGATACAATAACATTTGGATATGTATTTCCTTCAAATCCCACAGAAAATGTAAATGATATTTTATAAGGAAAAGTATACCTGCTACTTAAAATCAACCATGTAAGAGAAGATCATTCCAGAATTAAGTTTATTCATAATTGTTAGACATAAGGAAGTAAAATGTTTATCAATAATGCCAGCAGCCTAAATTCTCAGAAATAATAAGATGATGTTGGTGTTAAGAAGATGATTTCGAGAATATTGTATGCCTCTTTCTGTGCTGAAAAGTTCAGCTGTTTTGCACTACTGGGATCCTGAAAGGTGGCAGTGCTGTAACCTGGAAGAAATGACCTATATATACAAGTTATGACAGGTGGGTATAAAATATTGGAAAAGCTAGATTTTTACATGCTTTACATGAGGTTGCGTGCCTAGATTGAACCCAACATGGGAATACAACTTGTTTCTTTCTTCTCCCCACCCCTACATTATTTCCTTCCCTTCCTTTATTCCTTCTGCAGTCTCATATGACTTCTACTCAGTGAGGCTTGGTCACTAATAATTACATCCTGAGCTGCAGCTTTTTGTCTAGTTTCCATCTTTGCCATGACCTTATTATATTTAGTATAAAAGATTTTCTTAATTTGCCTATTAATCTTGGTGTAAAAATGTCACATATTTTTATTGTCCTTTAATTTAGCCGGAATAAGAAGCACATATAGTACATTTGCTTTGATGTCGCAAATAATATGTATTAATGGCTGTGGTTGGTGGCTTTGAGGCATGGAATTTATATAAGTTTTTAACTGCCCACTCTAGATGTATAATATCTTTGAAAAGAATGACTTATATTCCTTTTGAGTTTGCAACAAATTATGGCTAAAGGACAGGGGTGATTGAGAGTATTATAATGCATATGCTAGTAACTATGCTTTAGCTCTATATAAACAGTCTGTAAACTTCCTGTCTGTACTGTATACTCAAAAGTCTTATAAGAGCGTTCAGTTGTTGTTATTCATTAGCCTTTGATGGTTCTGATGGAACCTTGGTATGCCATCTTGTGTATAGTAGCAGAATTACATTGGACTATTTCCTTTTATTTCGAATTCTAAAGAATTAATATTGTTCATTCCATGATTTGGAAGTAAGAAATTAACTGTTTTAGCAAAGCGCAGCCTATAAAGATAAGGAAACAAATCATAGAATGTTCTTTTTCTTCTTGTTGGCTTCATTGGTTGTAATCAAGGGCAGATTTTGTATGCCAATGTCATGATACACATAACTGTCATTTTGATAACATTTCAACTTACTGAGGATTTCCCTGTTAGTCTATTTTTTCTGCTTCTGGACAAAAAATTGAAATAAAATAAAATAATTTATTACTGGTCAATGATTCAGAATAAATAAAATTTACTAAATAAAGCTATAAGATAGAGCTACAAACTAGACCATAAAATAAAGCATAAAAGATTAAAAATGTACAAACATGCTTGCACTATTTTGTGATCAGCAATACATAGGTTTTGTAAGTTCCAAAAACAAACTTTGCCAGCAGATTAAAACATTGAAAGGAAATGCCTTTTAAATAAGTAAATAATTACACTGTAAAATAAAAATTCCTTTAATTTAAATAACCAGAATTTTATAGAAGAATATTTTGTGTACACTATAAGTAAATGTATACTGTAAAATATAAATTATTCAAATGACATTTATGTCATTTTTCATGTACTTGATAAAGAATTGCCATGAATTATATTTAAAGTAGTTTCTTGGGATTTCAGAATTCAGAATAAGCAATATGAGTGCTTCAATGTCACATTTCTGTGTGTTTCATAGGACTGATAAGGTAGACAAGATGTATTTAAAATATAAATCAAGAGCAATTTAAATGAAAGAAATTGAGATCAATTGTTTATGCTCAAATTCTTATCAGATTTCTCCTTTCTTTCTTTCTTTCTTTCTTTCTTTCTTTCTTTCTTTCTTTCTTTCTTTCTTTCTTTCTT
>WNWU01000016.1:26153646-26199391 GCA_012654045.1 Ptyas mucosa | reverse complement strand
CTTTCTTTCTTTCTTTCTTTCTTTCTTTCTTTCTTTCTTTCTTTCTTCTACAAAATATATTCTGAAGAAATAAATGGCACTTCCTTTAATATATGGAAAGAGAGACAAATTGTCATTGTGTACATGTTGGAAGAAGGTGATTGACCAGTAATTAGTAACATTCAATAGTGAATACTTAAGAGACAACAGACTGGATTACTGGATGGCATAAAGAATACATGGAAAGAAAAGTATCAATTCCTTTAGATCAGTGTTTCTCAACCTTTGTAGCTTGAAGATGGGTGGACTTCAACTCCCAGAATTCTTCAAGCTTCCGAGGTTGAGAAACACTGCTTTAGATGGAGTTGTTGCATAGTTTTACCCATGCTATTTTGGACTTTATTTCTAAGTAGTTGTAAGTAGGGACCACCTTTGCCGGGAAGGTAACAGCGTTCCGTGCGCCTTTGCCATTTAGTCATGCTGGCCACATGACCACGGAGATGTCTTTGGACAGCGCTGGCTCTTCGGCTTTGAAATGGAGATGAGCACTGCCCCCTAGAGTCGGGAACGACTAGCACATATGTGGAAGGGAAGCTTTACCTTTACTTTTAGTTGTAAATTCACTGACATTCTGAAAAAAGAAAGGATCATTTTATTGTTTCAAAAATAATTTTATTTTACAAATAAAACTTGATTTCTCCAGGACAAAGTGAAGCGTAATGCTTGATTTCACTATATATCTATCTCAAGGTGTGAGCTGATGAAATTTTAAATCCTTCCTCATTGTCATTAAAGAGTTTGCTCATTTTTCTGCAGGTCATCGTTTTCTTTCCTTTTTTTTAATGGTATACTGTAATAAAATGGATTGCTTATTCTTTTGAAATATTCTATGGGGAGCTATTATTATAGGATTGTGCACATTATTCATAGATAATATTGTTAATTAAATCTGGAAAAGAAAAAGTTTTATTATCCTATAAACATAAAATATAGATAACTGATCTTGCATTACAAAAGGCAATCATGTATGAGAAATACCAATCAACTTGGCTCATAGTATCAGCTATGTTTTATATTTTAGGAATAATCTATATATCTGATGAGTCTAATATATATAATGGTTTTAATTTTGTTTGATGAGACACTTGGTTCTTGTGTGAAAAATTAAGCTACTTTATATACCGTTATTGCTTTGTTCATTAATTTCTTTATAGTCGTCTAAAAAAAGTGATATGTTTGTTCTATCTGCCAATCAGCTTTTCTAGAACTGCAGGATTTGGTACTGAGATGCAGTGTGTTACTGCAGTCTAAGTACAGTTCTTTTGTTCTTTCAGTGTTGAACATACCAAATCTTTCAAACATCAGACAAGTCTCACTAACCAGATGTCCAGTTCAATCTCAACTCACTTTCCTATAGTTTGCTAGCAAAAATTATAAATGTACAATATGTATTGAATTTTTCCTAAAGCTATTAAATTTAAAAAAATATTTGTCTATGCTTATATTTATGAGCACTCACTTGTAAGAACATTTTAAAGGCAGAAATTACTTTGTTCAACACTTTGCCACCCATTTACTTCAAAATTTATCCCACAGTTTTTCATAATAAACTGGCTGGCTGTATTAAAACACATTATTTAGGTTCTCTAGAATCATCTTGCCAAATCTTTCTTCAATATTAATTTCTAGATCATGTGTTAATTAAATATGCTAGCACAAAATTTACATATACTTTTAAAACTTAGCTGGGAAAGATTCTTGCTTAGTCATCATTCCCACTTATAAAGAGTTTTTAGCTTGTACACACATCTGTCATTCATGTCATAAAATTTAAAATCTGCCCTTGCCATATTTTCCAACCTTGATTTCTTAACATCAAGGCTAGATAGTGAATCATTACCATATAAGTTTTGTACCCTTGACATTCCACCAGTAATTGATTTCAGCTCTCCTTTATTACATTAAGCCAATGTAGATTTAGGAGGTTGAGATTCTTTCTTAATTAACCTTATTTTTTTTCTTTCTTTTTCCCCCTTAACATTTAAAACTGACTCAGTTATGTGCATTTAGACATGTTTTCCATACATAATCAGAGCAGGGGTTTGGAGCTGGCATAAGTAAAATATTAATACCTTTCATTTAAAAAAAATCAAAAAAATGTTATTCTGCAGAAGTTAATTTTCTTTTTTTTAAAAAATCAGCTATTCATTTAAGTAGAGATAGATAGCACTTAATACATGATTGATTACACCTATAGCTAAATACATAGCAATAACAGAAATATAATAGGATTCCCATTGTTGTACAATGACGTTCATAAAACTACTCAATTCAGCTTTAAAATATAGAATATGCTGGACATGTCCCAATCAGTTTTTTTCTCAGAGACATTGTTTATAAAATGTATGTACAATTTACAATGTACAGTTCTACTATTTTAAAAATAGATTTTGTAAAAAGATGGGATCGTGTGGCTGTTCATGCCATTAGCAACATGAAGGGCCAAATAGAGACCTTTTTAAAAAATCATCTCTAAACATAAGACATCACGTACAAGGAAAGCAGAGAAGTACATTAGTACTCATTTCAAGATATTCTAAGGTGTAATAAAAGAACTGTTTTAAAAGAACATTCAGGAAAGAAAGCACTTTCATATGATGTAGTATATGGTGTTTGACCATATAAGACAAAAGCATAGATTAAAGCAATGACAAAAGGATCCATTGTACTAATTAGTGTAATCATTCAAATGCTGGTATCTGCTCCCACAAGACAGACCCAATTTTCATTGCTGAATAAAGTTTTTCTTTTGTATTGCCTTTTTAGTGGGCGCAATGGCTGGAAACTTAACAGCCAAGGTTTGAGACCTGAGCACCACATGATGGGGTGAGTTCCTGTTAATCGCCCCAGCTTCTGCCAACCTACCAATTCAAAAGCAGGCAAATTTGAGCAGCTACCACTTTGGTGAGGAGGTCCTAGGCAATCACAAGCTGACTGTAAAAACATAGTTCTTGTCATCCACTCAACCATTAACAAGTGTATAGAGTACATGTGGGTAATCCGATTATCTCTAACTCCAGAAAGAATCCAGCCACTTTATTCCTGTGTTCAGGTGCTGTTTCAGTTGCAGTGTGTTACCCTCTTTTAGAGGATGGTCAGTTTTCCTTTAAAATTTACCAGTGGTCCCTAATAATGTAACTCTCCTACTAATCCTATGCAGACATTTTCTACATGAACTTTGATCTGTTTTGATCTCTCCCTGCCTTGGCTTTTATCCATAAAATTGTTCACCCCAAAGTAGAATCAATAATCATGGAATGTATTTCATACTTCCTATCTCACATATGATTATACCATGACCTAAAAGCAGTTATTGAAACACAAAAATGACTGCCTCTATAAAGTAAGCTCAGTAGTTTTATCTTGATGGAAGAAATAACATCAGTTTCAGTTAGCATTTTCCACTGAATATACACTTTCCTTTCATATGTCAGGAAATATCTCTCTTGAAAACAGTCTTCAGAACTACTGTACTAAATCAGTTGGATAATCATAAATTAAGACACTGTTCAGTGTGACTGAGGAAACAGCCATCACTTTCTAACTAGACCAATATACTAATATTTGAAGGCCTAGTTGAATAATCCAAAAGGTAAGGAACAAAGTTTTAGATCTTTGAAGAATTCAAAAAAGTGTTAGATATAAAGTGATAGCAATAGCACTTATACTGCTTCACAGTGCTTTGCAGCCCTTTCTAAGCGGTCTACAGAGTCAGCATATTGCCCCCAACAATTTTGGGTCCTCATTTTACCTACCTTGGAAGGATGGAAGGCTGAGTCAACCTCAAGCCTGGTGAGATTTGAACTGCCAAATTTCAGGCAGCCGGAAGTCAGCAGAAGTAGCCTGCAGTACTGCACCCTAACCACTGTGCTACCACACCAAACTAGAACGATGCAGTACTAGTCCTATCTAAGCATCTAGAATAAAAGATAAAGTCAAGAATAAAAATAAAGTCAAGATTGCAAATTAAAGTCACACATCTTTTTATGTGTCTGTGTTATGCAGATTGTTCACACATATATGTAAATAGGAAGGGCTTTGATAGCATATTCAAAGCTATCATTTTATCTTTTAAAAATCATCTTCTTCTTACAAATATCCCTGACTTCTGACCAAATACTGGAAATAATAATAATAATTTTATTAATAAAATAGATAATTCATGACCACATGCCCATAAAGAAGTTATTAAGCATGAAGGAGACACAAACAATTTCTCATACTTCTTAATATATCATCATGAGATCCCATACATGATACAACATTACTTTACTAGCCTCAGTCTGGCTGTTTGTAGCGCTGCTAGAATGATTATCATAATCCTACACCTAAAGAGTGGGTGTAATAAGCTATTTAATGTATTTGGGAGTTCAAAGTAATATTAGATTTGGAAACACCACCACACACACTGGTACTCAATTCCTACTGTATAAAGTAATGTTTAAACTAAATGTGTTCAGAAAAGAATAATCCAAAATTATAACTAATAATTAAATGATGTGTCTAGAAAAAGCATAAAACACTAGTTACTCTTTATTTATTTATTTGATTTGATTTGATTTAAAACATTTCTTTTTTTAGAGACATGAATCTTTTGGCAGACATGAATTACTTTTGCCATTCTCATTGCTTTTTGTTTTTTAAACTTCTGTAAAACATGAACATATGAAACAGAGGCTATAAAAATTGCCTCTGTTTCATATACATAAACAAAACTGAACAGCAAAAAAAAAAATCTGTCAACATGAGAGTCTTCCTAATTCTAGAAGTGATATTTTAGTATCTATGTATTTTCTTTGTCCCTTAGCCAAACACCTATTTAAAAAAACCTTGTTTAACCCACAATTACAATGTTCCAATTCTTAAAAATAAATCCTCTAATGTTCAAACCTGTTCAGCCCCCAGCTCTTCAAATACTTCTGTCTCACATATACATATTTTTCTTTATTTAATTCAATTCCTTCTTTATTCATCCATTTACACATACACACTCCTCTCTCAGAGGAGTGAAATACCCAATGGAATGCTAACAAGTGTATAACAATTGACCATTGCACTGCTAGCACCCAAACAGCTGACTGATGTGCGCAGCTCTCCTCTCAATTAGTTTGCAAAATTCCTGAAATTGATTTCTCATTAACCTGGGTCCAGGATACCACTGGAGAGACCCCTTCCCAAAAAAGCCAGAGGAATGTACTTCCCCCATTTAGGTTCCTGAAAGAATCATGCATGTCCATGATCAGCTTGACAAAATTAGGTTCAAATTACAGATTTCTTCTAAACTTTATAGCTTTACCTCAGTTACAGCCTTGTCATCATGACAACTTGATCTTTTATGATAGTTACTAGATTGGATAATCAGACAAATGTTAGGGATATAGTATATCTTGACTATAGCAAGGCTTTTGAGAAAGTCTCTTGTGGTATCCTTATCAATAAAATGTTTCATTTGGGGTTAACAACTCAACTACTAAATAGATCCACAATTGGCTGAATCATACTGGAAGGATCATACTGAAAGAGTAATTATAAATGGGGTTACATTTAACTGAAAAGACATATTGAGTAGGATACCACAGGATACTTGGTGCTGCTTAGCCATCTTATAAATAATGTGGACAAAAGAATTTGAGGAAATTCTTCCCAAATTTTCAGATGATAGGAAGAATGGTTAATACTTGGGAAGAGAAGGAATAATACACACACACACACACACACACACACACACACACATCTAGAAGTTTGGGAAGAAAAAAATGGAATGAAAATCAAGAGGAAATAATGTAAAGCGATACATCTAGGTAAGAACAATGAAAGAAACACACAGAATGGGGGAAATCTGTCTCAAGAGCAGCAAATGTGAGAAAGACTTGGTGTATTAATGGATCACAAGCTAAACATGTCCCAGTGGTATAATGCCACCACAAAGAAGACCAGCAACATCTTGAAGAACAATCAAGAAGGGCATTGAGTCCAGATTATGGAAGTAATTATCCTGATCTACCTTGTCTTGGTCTACAGTAACTTCACTTGAAGTATTGTTTTTAGTCATGCACATTTGGTTTATAAAGGATGTTGATGAACTGGAGCAAGTTCAAAGCTATCAAGATGGTGAAAGGACTGCTAGAATGATTAAAAGACTCAGGTATGGTTATCTCGCAGAATAGAAGGAATCTAGAGGAATGAAATCCTGATAATATGGAGGAATGCTGTGAAACTATAATAAAGTTTCTCCCAATATTTTATTAAAGCCATACTATGATTTATATTTCTTTTATAATGAAACTAACCAAATGTATATAACTTATAACCTTGCTTTGTTCAGGCCTCTTCTGCAGTTCTTTGGCAAGGAGCCCAGTGATCACTGTCATTTGTGCCTGTCAATAAAAGATACTTTATCGCATCTGTCTAGCATTAGATAGAAACACCCATTTCTTTATCCAAGTCCAGGCAGCATCTGTATGCAGAACACCTGCCTATTCGAAACAAACATTGTAATAGTTAAATCAATTGTGAGAGGAAAGCTACTCTCATTCAGCAATCTAAAGAAAGATGCCTAACAAGCCAATTACATTCACAAATGTCACTGATGACCTGTGAGTCCTTGAAAATATCACCACCAATATTACAACTGATGCTTCACAGTAGTTATATTGGACGGTTATATTGATAAAGCTACAAACTTTAAGATTTACGTTGGCTTTTTGAAATATAGAGCATGGACGCTTCTATGTTATCTCTCTGCATATACACTGAGTTCTTTTTCCATCTTCAATTGATAAGTACCATTGATGCCTAGTCTTTCTTCAACTACTTGGCAAAAAGAAAATAGTATGGCATATACCCATATGTATGCTATGGGCAATTAAGGTTTCCCACAATAACTGGACCTTTACAGCCATTTATCTGAGCTGTTGTTTCAGTTCAGTTGATGACTCACACCCTGGTGAGTACTTCTTTATTCTTCTTCCATGGGGAAGGAGATATAGAAGCATAGGCAGCTGCACAAACAGGCTGAAGAACAGTTTTTATCCACAGGCTGTCACACTCTTGAATGGAAAATAACTACAACAACATTTATTTATTTATTTAGACTTATATGCCGCCCTTTCTCTGAGAGGACTCAGGGCGGCTCACAACAAAACAGAAAAATAAAACAAAAACTCTGGGTTAAAAGTTACACATAAAATCCCTAAAATCAATTAAAATCCATTTAAAAAACCCCCATCAATCCAGGCTGGCCAGGCAAAATAGCCACGTTTTTAATTCGCGGTGGAAAGAGCAAAGGTTGGGGGCCATCTGGAGCTCCAGGGGGAGCTGATTCCAGAGGGTAGGTGCATCCACAGAGAAGACCCGCTCCCTAGGGATCGCCAGCCGACACTGTCTGGCTGATGGCACCCCGAGTAAGCCCTCTCTGTGGGAACGCACCGGGCGACATAGTATGATTGACTTGCTGGGCCAACGTAACGTGCAAGAAATTCACACGATGCAATAGGATTGGGTGTTTGTTAGCAGGATTCACTGGGATAGGGATTCACTGGGATAGGGATTTTTTTTCTTTTGTCTTTCACTGTGAGTGTATTGAGGGAGCTCAGCCAATCTCATAGTACACATGCTGTTCTCTGACAATAAAGGTTTGAATTGAATGACAGGATTGGCTGGCAAAATCTTACATGAAACCACAGGACTTTTCATAAACCGTGTATTTGCCTCATCTATCAAACTATGTAATAACCACAAAAATAAAGAAGAAGCAATGGAACAAACTGATCTGTGTAACTGCATCAAGAATGTGTTATAAATGTTATAAGTGTCTTGTCTACATTTGTTTATTATCAGACACACTCTGGTTTCACACTCTGGTTTCTGTTCCATGCACAAGGCCATTTTTTGAAGGACAAGTATAAAGGTATAACAAGTTGTTGCAAATTACTTTTATATGTTTTGTATTTCATAACTATATAAAGGAATATGGAATTATTTATTTTATAATTTTAAATGGGACAAAGAATTGATTAATGGATGTCTGTTGCTATTATCTGCACACTTACTTGAATTCCGTGGATCTCATTTCAGGAAAAACATGCACAGGGACAGAGTGTACATTGACAGCTTTTATGTATGTATTTTTTTCTATTCTTTTACACTAATTTTGAAATAATTCTAGAACATAAATCTCTTAATTGTCTTAATTTGACTCTTGCCTTAGGCAGGGAATTAGACTAAAACACTTCCAAAGTGTCCCTTTCAACATTTCAACATTTCAATCATTCAATACTAATAGTAGATACTTATGGTCCAAAGAAAAAAAGGAAGAGACCTTTACTGGTTTCCTAATGTCTTTTAAAAATTATTATTGCATATCATAGCTTAATAATATCATAGCTTGTAATATTGATCAGACACTTCACATAAGAGTTGTGCTCAGAACTATCACGACCCTGATAGTTCTCAAATGTGAACAAATTTACTATTTATTGTTCTGTTTTTCTGATATACAAACCCTTAAATGTGTCTGTTCCTGTTTAGAAACTTGGACACAGGATAACAGAAAAGAACATGCAGAATGTCTGATTCTGCCTAACCTCCACCCCTGCAAGTAGTAACATTAGTGCACATAGACTAATTAGGGTCTATCTATTTCAGAAGTTGAAGACATTGGATTGTTCTTGTTTCTTTATTTCTCTTGCTAATCATATCTGAACATTATAAACATTCCATATATGTCAATGCATATATGTCAATACATATGTTCACTTGAAATTGAATGTTCAAATGTGAAAAATGAATTGAATTACCCAAGTATGAGAAAAATATGAAGCATCTCATCACAACATGCAATTTCTTGTAAAGATACAATAGTGAGTTAGTATAAATAACCCTTTTTTACCTGCAACTCTTAATGTCTAGAAATTATGGAATTTTGAATTCAATATTTCTAGAAAACAATAGACAGAGAAAAAGGGCCTTGTTTATTCAGTGCTAAACGAGAACATTTGGTATGTTTATGTACATTAATTTTTTTATGTTAACTTGTAAATTAACTAAATTGACATCTCAAGAGACTATAACATTGATACTACTTCTTTTTGTATCCTGCAAAAATGGCAGTGAGTCATAATTACCATATTGTCCATTTCCTATCATAAACATATTGCAGAGCTGTACAAGATTCAGAGTGCAAGCAAAATTGCTTTATGACAAATAATTTGGAATATGGAAATACAAAATGGAACAAATTAAATCCTATCCACTCAAAATAGTGAAGGAGTTTATAACATATTGATGATGAATTACTCATTATTCAAAAAAATTATAAACTAAAAATCTGTTAATCTAATCAACAAAATTTATGCCAAAATAAATTTATTTTCTAAGGTGCAATTAACTCTTATTTTTTGTTATAAAATGCCAAATATAACACCTCCATATATGTGCAATAAAGATAACAAAGAGATTTTTAAATTCTACATTTAACTTTGGTAATATAATTTACCTCAGTTAGCAAAATTTGTTTGAGGGAGATGTGATTACATTTTATAAATTCATGAAGGATGCTCAAAAGGAATAAAGTATTTAAGATATAAAATAACATAGGTGCAGTGCTAAACATAATACTGGATTCTGAACAAATTTAACACAGAAATTAGCTGAATATACTGAATTTCTAGTAGAGTTAAAAAAGGCAGCTGATAAGACAATCTTGTGAGACTATAGAGATTATCATTATTCCTATAATTTGATATGACAGGGGATTATATTAATTAGGTAACAACTTTCTCCAACAATAATTCCAGTTGGAGCACCTTCCTTAAGAAAAGGGTCTAATGTAATCCCATGATTAGCTCCTAGAAAAAATCTAAGTAGAATAAGTGGAGTAGTATTATCCTCACCAATACTTTTACCTTCTGAATTATTTCCTCTTCCCTTCCCACAGTTGCAACTAACTCAGAGGTCCAGTGTGCATCACCTACTGTACATTGAGCATAAACAAATGACAATGGCACAGAGAACAACTCAGCTGTCAGCCAAAACTACATCCTGGGGTGAGAAGGGAAGCCAGTTTTTCCACAGTATCTCTACAAAGCCTCGACATCAACTCCTTGCCAAGCTGCCATGGTTGATTCAGAATTAAAAGAGCCGAGGTGGCGCAGTGGTTAGAGTGCTGTACAGCAGCTACTTCAGCTGACTGCTAGTTCAGCAGATCAGCAAATCAAATCTCACCGGCTCAAGGTTGACTCAGCCTTCCATCCTTCCGAGGTGGGTAAAATGAGGACCCAGATTGTTGGGGGCAATATGCTATTTAGTATACTGTCTTTGGTGTAAGCCACCTAGAGTCCTCGGAGAGTGGGCGGCATAGAAATATGATTAAAAAATAATAATAAATAAATTATATATCCCAATTTAAAACCTTTCTTAAAATCTGTGCATTCTCAATTTTGTCTCTCTCAACTTCTTTCCTTCACTCTTTGGTGAACTTTTTTTGTGTTAACTTTTTAAAAACTGATTTGCATGAATCATGCAAAACTGGCTGGAAAATACCCTTGCTAGGAATAGATCAAGTAGTATTTGCAACAAATTGCTTAGCTACTTTCTTTGTTAAAATTGGCAAGTATTTTTCTGCCTCTTTTCCTTTGAATAATTTTTAAAGTAAGAAGACATATTCTTGAGAATTCTCTTTTAACATTTGAGTTTTTAAAAATGTATCCATAGTGTTCTCTAGACAACAGAGTATAATTTAATTTGTAGCCATGCAATTCCTACAGTGCAGAACAGCCATGCCAAATTTCAGACAGGTATGACCAGAGACGTTTTGTGCAAAAGGAATGATGATATTCTTGCATGAATGCAGCAGAGTTAATCACTGGTAATCAGGCAGTTTATAAGAAATTAACTTACTGATCTCGTCCATAAAATGAATGTTTCACTTGATCAAGTCAGGTAGCTAATGCAGTCTGTGAAAAATGAAAACAAAAATCCACACAGCCACTGTCATTAGAATGACCAGTGAAGTCTGGACTGCAATTATAACTGTGAAATTGGTGAAATCTAGTATTCCTTTTTCTCCTTTCATGATCTTTGCAACATTATATTTTGCATAAATAATGAAAGCCTCCTCTTCTTCTTATTTTTGCCAATGTAGCCACAGAAACAGTACTAGAAGCACCTCAAAGTCTAGAGAAATAAATTATGATGACGGCTTTGTTTATGCTCAGAATTAAAACTTCATCAGATTATCGTTTTCAGCTTGCAGAGATGAATAGGTATTATGTGATATGGTAATGATTGGCATGATTGCTCATTTGATCTGTCTTTATTTTATCTCACCATTGAATTCAAAAATTAAGTTTTTTTATTTATTTGTTTGTTTTTGTGGATCTTGTGAGGAAAGCACAGCAAAAATATGGAACCATTTATACTAAAAATATTTTTTAAGAGGAAGATCCTTCCTTTTTAAGAGGAACAAGATTCTCAAATGTGATTCAAATTAAAATTATGATTTATTTACACTACTGCTGAGATTACAGAAGCTGGGAAATGCCAAAGAAGCAAACTAAGTATATCAATTATTAGCTATCCTACCATGATATGTAGTATCTTTGTTATTATGAAGTTTAAAAATAAATACAACACGCAGCTTCTTGAAATGGGCTAAGAGAGATACTCAGAACTTTAGATTTTTTGAGGACCTGGTTTTTAAACTTCAGAAAAATGTTAACAGAAGATACTTCTGACTATGAGGATGCAGAAGAAGATTATGTATGTTTGCTGTCATATGAAGTAATAAGGATGCAATTTTTAAAAATCTAAAAGAAAGCAATATTTTAATAACTACAACTAGATCAATCTTATAATGTGATGGTGTACACATTTTAAAAATTAAAATGTAATTACAATCGTACTATTGGAAGGATTATTTAAACCATCAAATTCTCTGCTTAGTGAAGCATCAGCTTGAATATATTTAATGAAGTGGAGTCCATCACCTTTCTGGTAATTTGTTCATTGTTGAATTACTTTTGCTGTTAGGAAGTGTTTTGACTTTCTAAAACTGACATAGACCTTAAATCCATTATTCCATATTCCTCACACAGAGTATGATCTCCTTGAGCATGACATCGCTTTAGGTGTTTGAAGAACTCTATTAAGAACAAAGATCTTCGTTATTTTTTTCTGTGGGCTAAACCTACTCTTCTGTAAGATTTCATTTCTAGTCTTTCTAAAATTTGGTAATATTGATTGAGCCTAAAGAATGTAAAATCCTTCTATATTGGGACTCATGTTATTTCTGTAGCTTGCCACCTGCCCTCCCTTGTGAGTAGCTACTAGAATCCTATACATATCTCCCCCTCCCTTTATTCCTATGAATTCAAAACTACTGTTACTACCCCTATGACCATACTGATATGTAACATTGAATTCAATTTAAAAATGGAAATCTACACTGTATATTGAGCAAGCATTAACCAATTTTCTAGTTATTATAAAGAGACTCTTATTTGTAGAGTCCCTCCTATGGGGAAAAAGTTTTCTATCAGGTTTCTAAGGATTTCTGATACAGAAATATACTTAGTGATAAGGGGAGACATGTGCATTATAATATCACACACAGCATTCTATAATAAGAAATAACTGTCAACATTGCCATTATCTTCACATTCTTCTTTTATCCCATAGCATTCTGCCCTTTCACAGGTAAAGATTTCTTTTTTAAAAAAAAAAAAGCAGACTCATTTCCTTCCTTCCTTCCTTGCTGCCTACCTGCCTGCCTGCCTGCCTTCCTAAGTATATTATATATATATTTATATACACACACACACACACACACATATACAGTGTGAGTGTGTGTGTGTGTGTGTGTGTGTGTGTATTAACTCAGAAGCTTTGTGACAATCTTGGTTGAAATTATGCCTAGATTCCAAAGTCAGACCAGCCTGCTGCGTCAAAGACAAGCTGTTACTGCTGATGGATTTTTTTTTAAAAAAATAAAACTATTTGTGAACTAATGAAATAGAACATTTCATGCTGTTCATAACACCCACACTTGAACAGATGGATTATGCAGTGTTTCATGTATTCAATATATTTAATTTGTTAATATTAATAATAAATATTTGAATGGAAGGGTTATTATAACTTCTTGACATTCCAAATTATCTTATTGGGGAAAAAATTCTCAAAGCACTAGTTTGCAAAATACATATTGATGCTTCTTACATAGTTCAGATAATACCCTACAAATCCTCAAATTCCCAGAGGAATTACGTGTAAGTGTGCAAATATTATGTGCAACCTTTGAATTCCACCTCTGAATAATATATTCTTGGTTTATCACATTCTGAAATACATGTATAGTTGTTTTACTATAAGTACGCCTATAGTTATAAAAATGTGGTAACTCAAATAGTCACTTGGATATTAGTATCACTTGACTGGATTTTAATTCATAAAAGGCATTTTTAAGAAGGCATTATGTTCATTATGCATTGTTATTTCCTTAACATTATGCAAATGTAAAGGAAATAACATTTGCAAAACTAAGAAATTAGACTTTTAGGCATGATACAATCACTTTTTTGCCTCTATTCTACTCAAATTTTAGATGACAGGTTAAGTATTTAGGGTATTGGCCATGTGTGTATATGCATTTAGAAATACATTTACATGTATTTCTAAAGTACTCCTGAATAACTGGATAGTTACAGTACAAAACCTTTCGTTAATGGCTGGAAGACAATAAGGGAACTCTGCATGTATGGGAAGGTTTCTGTAATGATGCTTTCAAGGGTTACTTTTCTGGCTCATTTCCAGACTGCCCAACCATCCTGCAAACCTCTATAAGAATTGGTCAGAGGATACAGCTACTGCATATTCAAGCAAATGTTCATCTATCAATCAGTAGGCAAAATCAGCCTAGGAATGTAAGAGTGGCAAATTCATAAATATATGACATTTTATAATATGTGGTTGGTGAATGATTAATTGGCTTTATGAAAAACAGTGATATGATACTTACAATGAGGGGGAATAGAAGTCAATGCACCATCCCATCCATGCCCTCTTCAGATTACTGTTTATTCACAGATGAATTTTTTTACCTGCATATCCCCTATAAATAATAGAGCATTTTTTAATAATTCCTTTTATCCTCTATACCTAAAGGATGAAAAGGAACAGGACTAGTTATACTTGACTCTGACTCTGATTGCAAGCAAAAGCTTACCAATTTGTATAATAACCTGATGAAAATCACTATAACACTGAACTTGCCACAGAACAATCAGCCATAAAGCTTCCGTAATCATTAAAGATAGGATGCATTTCCAGCTATGTGACAGGTCACAGCTAAGCTGAGTCAAGCTCACTTAGTATTTGGATGGAAGGTTTTCAGAAAATTTTATAAAATATTCCGGAAGAAGAAGATGATTGTTTATGTTTCATTGTCATGGAATCTTCAATAAATTTCAGTAAAAAAACAAATCAGGGCAAAGAATTTTAAATCATTTCCTTCTTTCCCTGCAATTCATATGTTCTGGAAGAGGCTTCTAAGCCCTATGAAAAATATTTTCCAGGGTGTATAGGTAACTGCACAGAAAGAAGCATGGGTTTTTTCAAGTAAACATGGTTAACGCTAAAACATTATGAAGTAAGTTTCATTCATTTGTATTTATTTATTTATTATTTATTTATTTATTTATTTATTTATTTATTTATTTATTTATTATATTTCTATACCGCTTTTCTCCCGTAGGACTCAAGGTGGTGTACAACCAAGAAGAATATAGACATACAAACATCATAAAATTGCTAATTAAAATTATTACTTAGTTTGGTCAATTAAATAAAACCCAGAGTTAGATAACATTTTAAAAGATCATTCACATGTTCATATGTTTAGCCCCGCCTGTTGGAACAACAGGGTCTTGAGGGCATGGCGGAAAGCACGGAGATCAGGGATATTCCGTATCTTCGGAGGCAGTTCATTCCAAAGGGTTGGAGCCCTCACAGAGAAGGCCCTCCCCCTGGGAGTCGCCAGTCGGCATGATTTGACTGACGGTACCCTGAGTAGTCCCTCCCCATGAGAACGAACTGGTCGGTGGGAGGCTATTGGTGGCAAAAGACGGTCTCGTAGGTATTGCTACAAGCTAGCAAGTATATAAGGAATGGACTTATGGGGCATCATCACAATGCATGTTGCGTTACTTTCCCCTTGTCTATCCTTCCATCTATCAGAAGGAAATTAATTAAAATAGTTTCTTCCTCTTCTGTTAAAGGAAAAGCTATATGAGATAAGAAAATTTTCCCATTCATGTGAACAAGAACATGGTCATTTCATATGCAAAGTCTATCTCATGTCTATATAGTATACAAAACACATGCTTAAAAATAGGACCATGCTAAACAATTTACTTTATTGCAAAATCTTTCATTGTGTTATATAACGGAAAAAGATATATTTAGGATACATCATAAAATCAGGATTACAGCACTTCTTTTGTTTTTGAAGAAGATTATTTTATTTTTAATTCTGGTTATAACTACACATCATTCCATTTATAACTACACATCATTAAATGGCATTTTGTTACACCAACAAACTAACACACTTTGTCAGCATAATACATTTTTTTCTTCTAACTGTCAACAATGTCTTCCAAGCATATATTCCAAGTCACAGTGACCCAATGAAACATTTGTATGCACCATTTTTTTGGAATGCTTTAAATAACAATTTAGAAGTTGAGACTTTGTTTAATGATATAATTAAATAAGATACCAAAAAAATTATTTATATATAGATTTCAAGGATTAAGATAATAGCTTTGTAGCACAAAAGACTTCTTGAAATATAGTTTTTAAATGAAAAGAGGGAGGCACACATCTAAGATCAGTGGTTATTTTAATTGCTCAGTCCTAATTCACTTCTGAAATTTGAATAATGGTCTTTCAACAATTACTGAATTTGAGGATTTAAACATGATTGTTTAATGGTACTTATTTGGAGCACATAGCCTATGTCAGTTTCAATCAGTGGTGGGTTTCTGCCGGTTCGCCCCGGTTCGAGCGAACCGGTAGTAGCAATGGGAGGAGGCTTCGCCCACCTGCCCAGACATCATCATGGATACTCTGCGCATGCAAGTTCCGAACTGGTAGCAAAGATAAGTGGAACCCACTACTGGTTTCAATGAATATTGTGCTGAGATTTGGTTTTCAAGTTTCTCAAGACTTCTCTTTTCTTGCTCTATAATTTATATAAAGAGCAGCAGCCCACATGTATAGTAGGCCATCATAACAATGTTATCAAAATATTGTCTTTCAAATTTTTTGCCATCAACTTTCATGCCATAAAAAAGCACAGATAAAACTTTGGTGTTTCACTGCTTTTAAGTTAAGGAAAATCTGGCAAGCATTAAATGCAAAATGTTTACATTTAATCCCTGTAGAGCTAGAAAAAACTCATTCTAAAATTCTAGATTGATCTGATATGACAGCATAATGCTTCCTATATTTATTTGTTTCAAGCAAAGCATGTTAAAAATATTTTGTATGAAATTTAAGGCAGAACAGTAATTATCCTTTTATGTTCAAATGGGATGCTGTCAATTGTAGATTGATTTCTAACTACTTTTGAGGAACTGGAATGTGGTATTGGAAGTGGAAATTCTCTAAATATCTATGAATGTTTGTTTCTGTGTATGTGGGTGTGTTTTCATAACACACCATGATCATGCTGTCCATTTGGATGCTACGTGCTCATAAGTTAAAATAGAGAAAAATAATCTATATTGACTCTATTATAACCTAGAAAAAATATGAAAATGATTTAAAAGCAATTAAAGATTATGAAATAGATTTGTAAAGGTGATGGAATTGTTTAAACGATAAAAGAAGAAGACTGAACTCTCATATAAACCAGACCATGATCTGTACAGGTTTTTCAGAAATCTGGAGCTTTGAGAGATAGTAACCTAAGGTATAATCATGTTCTGTAAATAATAAAAAAGCAGAATAACAGAATAACGGAATTGGAAGAAACCTTGGAGGTCTTCTAGTCCAGTACCCTGCTCAGGCAGGAAGTCCTATACCCGTGATGGTGAACCTATGGCACGCATGCCATAGGTGGCAGGCGGAGCCATATTGGTAGGCACATGAGCGTTGTGCTAGCTCAGCTCCAGTGCGCATGCGCACGCCGGCCAGCTGATTTTGGGGCCTTCCGGTCCTACCAGAAGTCAGAAAATGGGCTGCTTCCAGCCTCTAGAGGGCCTCCAGGGGAGTGGGGAAGACCGTTTTCACCCTCCCCAGGCTCCTAGGAAGCCTCTGGAGCCTGGGAAGGGTGAAAATATGCCTGCTGGGCCCACTGTGCCATTGCATGCCAAAAGCGGGGGGGAGCAGGGGTGTGTGTGCATGTGTGTGGGGGGCACATTGAATTATGGAATTGGGTACGTGTGCACGTGACCCCCCCCCCAACACTCCCTCTGCTTTTGGCACGCGACAGCAAAAAGGTTAGCCATCACTGTCCTATACCATTTCAGACAAATGGCTGTCCAGTCTCTTCTTAAAAACTTCCAGCGTTGGAGCATTCACAACTTTTGGAGGCAAGTTGTTCCATTGATTAATTGTTCTAACTGGCAAGAGCATTTAGTGAAAAAACCAGCTTTTCATAAAGAACTCACATTCATAGTTAGAATATTCAGATAATATAATTTCTAAGAAAATAATATCCATATGAACAGCATTTATTGCAGCAAGAATACCAGAGTTCTATGATGCTATGCAAACAATAGATTTATTCTGCCATGAAGTTTCACAGGCTACATCTGCTTCATTGGATGCATCAGTTAGGAGAACATGCATACTATGTTGTTGTGGGTGGTCATTAAACAGTGAAGAAACAGGGAAGACTATTTGTATGTGTAACCCAATTAATATGCATTTGTTTTAAAATCCTCAAGATAATGTATAGGGGACTCTCCCAGTTTTATCTCTAAGCAGGTTAAATCTGGGAAGAGTGTTTGGCTGAAAGTTTAAGTGAGCATCACTGTCGAAGAGGAATTTGAATATGGGTTTTCCTCTTCCTATTCAAATACCTTAACCAGTGCACTATATTGGTTTTCATAAGTTATTTACAAGAAACTATCTGACAGATTTTTGAGCTCATTTTATTAACACTGATTTGACTATAAATAATCAGCAATTCTCTTTAATTTAGCCAGAAATAAACTCAAATAAACCTTCAGTCCATAAGGTTTTTAAACCTTGATAATCAATCTTTGCCAATCAAATGTATGCAATTTCTCAAAAAGTTGCTTTTGCATTTTGTATTTTTAGTGCAACTCTGAACCATCATTCTTAGAATCACTGACAAAATCTCAAGCCTTGAAGAAAGATGTTGGGAGAATTTGGCTGTTATTTTCATGAACACTGCTGCCGATTCTAGGTAACTAATGGTTAGTTAATAGGCATAATTTCAAATCTACTCAAGGTGAATGTCTCAGAAGAGAAAGGGACCAAACAGACTCACATAATTGTAATACTTTTCTGAAGCTCAGATAACAATGCTGATGCAGTGGCTCAGTGTCTAAGATGCTGAGCTTGTCGATCGAAAGGTTGGCAGTTCAGCGGTTCAAATGCCTAGTGCTGCGTAACGGGGTGAGCTCCCATTACTTGTCCTAGCCAACCTAGCAATTTGAAAGCACATAAAAAATGCAAGTAGAAAAATAGGGACCACCTTTGGTGGGAAGGTAACAGCGTTCCATGTGCCTTCGGTGTTTAGTCATGCCAGTCACAGAGACGTCTTCAGACAGCACTGGCTTTTCAGTTTAGAAGCAGAGATGAGTACCGCCCCCTAGAGTCAGGAATGACTAGCACATATGTGCAAGGGTAACCTTTACCTTTAAAACCACTTCTCAAGTTACTTCAAGCTATGCTGGTAGATGGGTATGTTGCACAAAATAGCTTTCCCGTCATCTTTGTACATAATGTTAGATATTATTCCTGATCTATCTTATATCTATACCATTCATATTTACATTTTTTAAAATTTAATGTAATAGAATGATCCAGACTGTTATGTATTATGCACTGAATGAGTACTTAATAAAAAGATTGTGCCTATATGGTCTCCTTTCCAATCTGCGTTTCTGCCACCCTGGGGTAATATTGCATAAATATTCTATGCAGTGGTGCTTCCAAGAAATGGGTATTTCCAATGTGAAATATCTTTGTTAAAAGATTGATGGAATAGTAATTCAAATCTAGTGACTTAGAAATTCGTTTGAATGTACTTTTGACTGCAGGTGGCGATAAGTTACATTGCATTGTATTGCTTTATTGCATGTTACCTTGTTACAAATTCTTATAACTCATAGAAAACATAAACATGTGAATTTTAAAAAAAAAATTCAGAAAAAGAAACCAAAATAGGGTTTAATTTTTGGCTAAATTCTCTGATGATGTTAATATAGAATACATCTGTTCTTTTCCTAGAAATGAAAATTCTACTTAATTATTCCTTTAGGTATGAAAATGTCATATCACTGCATTGAACAATTAGAGTCAATAATCAAAATTATATATTTTTACTTTGTCTTCCTCTCTCTCTTTTGCTCTCTCCCACACACATACTCACATACATTGCCTTTTCTGATAAGCTCCTAAAAGTCTAGTTCTTAATTAAAATAAAATGGAAAAGCAAATGGTGACTCACTTTGCCGACTAGTAAATCCAACATTCCTCAAATTAATATTCTCCTTATGTGCTGGACTGCAATTCTCATAATTCTCATTTAACTTGGCCTATATTTATACATATTTTATATTAAGTTAGGTATATGTAATATACCTGTAAGGTGCCATTAGTCATCTATCATATCTGACTTTGGATAATAACTATTCATAATAAGAAGAAATGAGACCAATTATAAAACACTGAGTTACATAGAACTTGTTTTGTACAACAGAACAATCAAAACAAACAAATGAACAATTTGGTTCCTATTTTATTTCAGAATGTGAACATTCTTCTTGGGTATAACTTGGCACCATCTAACTCTGTCTCTATTGGCAATATATAGCCAAACAGAAGGCTTGGAAAAATATATAAAATATATACAGTACAATTACACAATTTGAAAATGTCTTATTATCTATGCATTTCTTCCTTTTTTGTGAGTCATGTAACACATTGCATTTTCTTTAATAGCACTGAAGGAGAAGAAAATGAATAGAAATCAGTGGTGGGTTGCCCCTGGTTTAGACCGGTTCGCAAGAACCGGTAGTAAAACCAGTGGGAGGCCCTGCCCACCGCCCCGGATGTCGTCATCAGCGATCTACGCATGCACGATCCCATTGCAAAATGGTGGTAAAGGTAAGTAGAACCCACCCCTGATAGAAATGTATACCCATACCTTTGTTATCCAGACCATGAAATCATCAGTCATTGATTTTCCATAATATAGGTAGTCCTCAATTTAGAACAGTTCATTTAATTACTATTCAAAGTAAAAACATCACTGAAAAAAGTGCTTTATGACCATTGTTCACACTTACCACCATTATGGCATTCCCAAGGTCAAGTGATCAAAATTCAGATGCTTAGCAACTGACTCATATTTATGACGGTTCAAGTGTGCTGGGGTCATGTGATCATCTTTTGCAACCTTCAGACAAACAAAGTCAATGGTGAAGCCAAATTCACTTAACAACCATGTTGCTAACTTAACTGTGGCAAGAAAGGTCGTAAAATGGGGAAAATTCGCTTACCAAATGTCTCATTTAGCAACAGAAATTTTGAATTCAATTGTGGTTATAAGTCAAGGACTACCTGCATACAGATCCATGTTGAGGTATATAAACTTTGGGATACAACTATCAAAACTGAAAGCATAATGGTAATTCTAATCTAGATACCTGTTAATGTACATTTGTCAGTTTTCTGTTTTAAAAATATATAGCAACTCCTTTTTTTCTGATAAATAATAGCCTAACTGTTGTGGATTATTTTATTTTTTTTATAAAATTAGTGACTATATCAAGCTATAATAGAATATATTAGGTTGCAATTTTGGTATTTATATGGTTAGCTCTCTCCGTTCAAATACAATCTTAAATCAAACTGTATGAGGTACACAATAAAAGATTGGCAATGTACAAGTTTACTAAACTTTACAAAAATATTAGAACACACATTTTGAATTCTTCTGAATAAAATTAATGAGATACATTTGAGACAATGGAAATAATCTCAGACAATCAAAATAAATAAAGTTAGTTTGGATAAAAAGTTTTAAGAAGTGAAGAAGTCACTTTAAGAAGTGGAGAAGTCACGCATATACCCCAAGGCAAGGTTTTTTTCTATAAAGAGTAAGATTGCCAAACCTTTATTTAAAAGTCTAATTTGCAAAACTCAAAATCATTTTGGCACTCATGTATTACATTTATCTAAATCCTCTATGCCTCCTGCACCACATATGTAATATTATGGTCTATTATTGCTGAAGTTTGGATTTTTTTTAATTTTAACAAAGTACCCTATATACTCTAATATAAGCCAAGTTTTTCAGCACCTTTTTCAGGCTGAAAAAGCCCCCCTCGGCTTATATTCAAGTCACAAAAAATGCCTTTTTAAAAGAAAACAAATGAGTAGACCCCGTCTGCAAAAATAGAAAAAACAGCCCCTTTCAGCTATTATAGGTTATATTACCATAAGTTAGGTTAATTACCATAAGTTGATTTGAACAACCTCCTGACTCTCAGCTGATTTGCTCTCAGCTGTTTTGGGCAGGGGTCTTTTTCTAGCTGCAAAGAGTGCTGCTGGAGCACTTTTTTTTTCTCCTTGTGCAATTCAAGCTGAAAATGAAACCGAAACTAAAGCAGGTTGTTGGCTTTGCTGTTTGCTTGCAACGTTGGAAAGGCAGATTTCTTTTCTTTTTCCTTATCAAAAAAGGTATGTGCAAACAATGGGAAATTTATGGCAAATGGCAAAAGAGAAGAGTTCAAGATTTTAAAACACAAAAGAAAAAAAAGCTCTATTTAACTAGGGAATTGTAATAATTGAGATACTATTAATTGTATATTGTGTTGAAAGCAGAAATGGTTAAGTTGTGGTTTGGAAGAATATATGGGGGAAATTATTTGGTTTATTATTATTGGTAAATATAATTGCCGGTAATTGATTTGTAAGAAATTGGATTGCATGGAAATAATTGGAATATTCATGTTCATATTGATTAATATACAAAAAAGATAGTTATATAACTAATTGATTTATATTAAAATGTTGAATTTGTATTGAACAACTGTAATATTACATAATTAACCAATGTGAGGATGGATATAAAAATAGATGACAATGGGAAGGGGTATGATATAGAATATAAGTGAAAAATTGAATTTGATTAAGATTAGAGATGAGGATGAAGAGTAATATTGGTTTTAAAAAAAATAGATAAGGAATAAATATGGCAAAAAGGAAATATAGAAACTGTAAATTTAAATGAAATGACTAAACACTTTAAATTTGTGAACCGGCCAAATACTCTGTTCAAAGAAAATACATTGTATGTTTGTATGTGTGTTTCTAATTATTGCTATTTATTCATATTTGTTCTATTTTATTCTTTAAAGTTTAACAATTCATTCTTTATCTTGATATCTTTATATTGTTTGGGGTTGGTTTTCTTCCCTTTCATCTTTTTTATTGTACAGCAATCTTTCTCCTCAAACCTACCACCTCTCTCTTTGAGAAAGGGGGGAGAAAGAAAATGAGAAAGAGAATGGGGGAGAGAGAGAGAGAAAGAGGGGGAGAGAGAAAGAATGAGAAAGAGAGGGGGAGAGAGAAATGGTGATAAGATAGGTCAAAAATGTAAAATGTGAGGACAGTCGTAAGTTTGAGGACTGGTCACAAGTGCGAGGACCAGTCAAAATTACTTTTTCAGCCCTCTGAGTAGTCCATATGCACAAAAGGACTACCGAGAGGGCTGAAAAAAGTGATTTCTGACAGGTCCTCGCACTTTTGACCAGTCCTTTTTTATTTTGAAATTTACCAGTAGCCGCTGCATTTCCCACCCCCGGCTTATACTTGAGTCAATAAGTTTTCCCAGTTTTTTTGTGGTAAAATTGTGGGCCTCGGCTTATATTAGGGTCAGCTTATACTCGAGTATATATGGTACATCAATGAATTCAGGAGAATTCTTTTACTGAAGTAACAATAAAAATTATTAGAATCTTAGGCTATACAAATCTAGAATATTTAGAATTAAAAATAACTAGTTTATAATGAGATGTTTTGACAATTCTGTTTCTCCCAATTAAAGGAGGGGGAAAAGAATGAAACATACATTTCCCAACAGGGTGGGATATCAGCAATCCTAAATTCAAAATAGGAGGAAAATCTAGAAGGATTGAGAAAGTTTTTATTAAAAAACATAACTATATACAAAACATACATGAAATGGCTGTAGTTTATGAAAACTACTATTCATCTAGTACATTAGTGTGAGTCCATTAATCTGTTACACATGACTACAATTGGGATCAGAATTTCAAAGCAAAGCAATTTTTTTTCTTTTTTGCAGCACGAAGCCTGCATTATAGTATAGCCAGAACTGTGGTGCAAAGGGGCATTTTGGTACACCGTATCCCCTTTAAACTGCTTTGTGCTTTTTTTTTCTTCCATAGTGCAAAACTAGTTCCAGTCCAGCTCAGCAACCAGGCAGGTTAAGTCTCGTCAGCAGCAGGAGCAAAAATATGGTGAAGATCAGCTGGGCTGGTTGAGGCAGGGCAACAGGGGATCTAAAAGACACAGATGGCGAGGAGCTAGGTGGTGAGGAAAGTTGCAATTGTATGTTCAGCTGAGTTGCCAAGCACATGTATTTTGATCATGTGACTGCAGAGGTACTGCAACAGCCGTAACTTCAGGCGTGAGTCATAAGTCCCTTCCTTCAGCATCGTTTTAACTTTGAATTGTTTCTGAATGAGTCATTGTAAGTCTAGAACTACCTGTATTAGCTTTATTCTTTTGCCTTACAACCACATATTGTAAATGACATTCTTTATTTACGTATACATCTTTGCCAGTTTAATTTGGGGAAAGTTTTCAATGTAGCTATATTTCTCTCCCCTCCCCTTATTATGTGAATTCACCCACCCTTCCCAGACATATGTAAGAAGCATATTTAGCCTGATATGTCAAACTAGACAGTATTATCCCCGATCTGGATTAGTTCAGGCTGAATTAATTATTATTTTTACTTTTACTTCATTGATTATTGATTCCCTGTAATTAATTTTTATTTCATTATTATTTTTCCTTATGGACATTTCAACATGCTTATTGCACTATATTCCATTGCAGTGGAATTAAATTGACTTTGGCCCAGAGATTACTTCAATGTATAAAGGCATTTTTTAAATATTAGCCAGTTTACAAGATAATTTAAAAACAAATGATCTTTTGTCCTGAAAGGAAGAAATGGGAGGATCATTGTTCTATTTAAAAAAGTTATGAAAAGGAGGCCAGTTATTATAGGAAGGCACATATAGCTATATATTAAGCTGAAGAAAGATAGTATATATTAAGCCTGTATATTTTTCACCAAACGAATCAATTTATAGACATTTTGTATAGCAGATTAACCAAGTGCAATTTTCAAGCTCCTGGAAACATTATGGTAATCCTTCACTTGTTTCCATATTTTTATTCAGCTGAGCTAATTGAGTAGGCTCTCTGGATATCTTTGAAATGCAATAATTCTCCAATTCACACTTCTGAATTAAATTGCTCAACACTTCTCGCTTCCATTAGGAACAGAGGACATTTTGCCTTTATCCATTGAAGGAACATGTGCAATGAATGTATCCTATTTGTTTAGCCTGTAATAAATTTAGCCTTTAATAGAGATATCTATTGATCATGTGTTTACTTTACAGAGCTTCCTGCATATTTAAAACTGACATCTTGGAACACTACACAGAACTACATTCTTTGATTCTTTCATTTAGTAGGTCAAATCGTTGTTATATATCACTGGGATGTTGCATTTTAATTCATTTAACATTTTAATCTTCCATCAGTTTTTCATTTAAGAGGATTTCACTGCACATGCTGGATTTGTGCAGTAAATTCATTCTTCTAACAGTTTTATATATTCATCAGAAATTCATTTAAATAGATTCCACAATATATCATATCTACTTCCACTGTTACTTTAGGTCAGGTTGTGATTGATGCAAAAGCAATGAGGTATTAAAAGACATGGGAAATATCCTAAATTAGAAAAAGTTCAAAATGTGTGTCATTATAAGGGCATGACACTGCTTAGATATGCAAAGGGAGGAGAATTACTAAACCATTTTTTGCCAAATCTGTGAACAGTAAATTATTTTCAGTTCTTGTACTAGAAATCAGAATTTACACTGATTAAATTTTTCCTTTAAGGCAAAAAATAGCATTGATACAGTACTATGGCTACTTCTAAAAATATGCCATAACAAAAACAAGCTTTAAACATTTGCTTATAAGAGTAAAGGCCATTTAAATTAAACACTATAGTAGAAGCTAAAATGAAATAAAATCAAATCTAAGCTCAATACCTCAAAATCTATAAAGTCAGGCAAGCTTGAACATCCTATATTTCCCTGTAAATCTTGTGGAATGACTTTGTTTTCAAACTTCTAGAAGGCCAAAGAAATTGGCATTGATACTGAAAGCAGCACCTACAATTCCATATGTTTTGAGGAAATGGGGATAGCATTTTTTCCTAGAATGCATGGATGAGCAAGGATGACTCCAACTGGAAAACGGAACTCATAGGCACCTCTGTTGTGCACATGTATTACTCCACAGATAATTGCTAGCATTTTGTGTTTCACTAAAAGTTTATCAGTGTATGAACTAAAACCAGATATAAATGTTCTCATCATGGCAAAGTCAAATGATAACCAATGATGTTGCATTCTTGATTAACTGAAATTTTTCAGTGGTCTTCAAAGATAAATCTAGGTAATTACATTACAATTATATAAGCATACTGTATAGTGATGAGAACATGAATTATTGTTGCAAGATCCTTATATTCTAGCCTGGACTTGCAACTGGTACACCAACTAAAGATGAACAAAGCCCCCTTACTCCCTCTGGCTATTGTTTCCACAAAGCCTAAGCTTCAAGCTTGGGAAAACCTGATTCAAGTATTTGATTCTTCAAGAAACCTTCTCTTCAAGAGATAAAACTGGATAGATCAGCATATTTTTGTGAATAAAGAGCTATTTTGTTATGCTGGGATTCAGCTTCCCCCCACCAGTTTTTCCCAATATTTCATAAAATTGTCAGGGTTCCAAGTAACACTCCCAATGAAATCAAATGCTGAGGCTTGAATTTCCTCAAAGCTAACTTTTATTAGAGATGTGATATTGGGACATCTGTGAAAACCCGAATCTGAGAGCGTCCAGGTTTTCCACACCCAAAAGAAAGTTCAAGACCTTGCCCCTCTCCCACATATCCACCACACATCCAATCAATTGCTGTCCAGAACAGAAGATACCTCCTCATTCTTCTCACACAGCTGCAGGGTCCCATGGCCTTGACTTTTATTGTGACTACATATCTTCTTCTTTCTATGCAACCCCCTCCCAATTTCTCTCAGTAGGATTTGTGGCAGGCCTGAAGCCTGAAGGCGCAAAGGTAGAAATATGGCTTCCAGGTCTGACAAAAATTATGCTTAACAGTAAAAACATCTTCTTGAAAAGCCATATTTTCCTATGCTTCCTTGTCTAATTAATTTCCTAAAATTTGGTAGAATCCCACACAGGTCTTAACTAGGGTTACCTTGTTTAACTCCCAGCATGTTGTGACTCATAGCTTGTACTTGCTTTTTATGAGCTGTAAAACACAAAATGAAAAGGAAATTATTGATAATACTTGAATATATTTTTTTTTGCAAAAACAGTAATAAGATATTTATACATTGTTTCAAATGTTCTCTTAGATTTGGATCCAAGATATTTTGGATTCAGTGTCATTTGTAACTATTACAGTCAAGATGAAATGATAGTAATGACAATTCTGCATTGCAGCCAGTGGTGGGATTCAGCCAGTTCGCACCACTTCGGGAAAACCGGTTGTTAACTTTCTGAGCAGTTTGGCAAACTGGTTTTTGGAAGAAATCATTAGGCAGAGAATTGGTTGTTAAATTACTTGAATCCCACTACTGATTGCAGCCTATGTTGCTTGTCTTTCATACTGCCACCAGCTGAATCTTAAGCAAACTTCAGAAATTCAAGCCCAGATTTCAATGAATTGGCAATGGGCTGGGCTAGAATTTCGTCCAGACTAGGTCATCAGAATTTCTTGTTTCTATCTACCTGCATCTTGCCTTTCTATCTCTTGCAAGTCAGCATTTCTAGCTGACACTCTGTCAGTCCTACCTTTTCCAGTTCCAGTTCCAGTCCTAACCCTAACCCATTACTAGTTTCTACACAGGGAGACTTTCTCTGATGTTTGCATGCAAGAATGCCTTTATAACTCTTTCCACATATTTACTTGGAATGAATGCAGATCTTTTCTCTTTTTTTCCTTATGGTACCCTCCTTATTTTGATGCTACAATAATACAATATCAGGCATTAGGTAGCAGGCTGTGTTTTAATTTCCACATTCCTTTACAGGTCCATTGAAATATTGTACCAGGGAAGAACTGATATCTCAGCTTCATAGAAACAAAGTAATACTTACTGTGTAGTGGGCTTCAGTAGGCAAGAAGCAGACCAGCATAGCTACAACAACAATTATTGATTCAAAACTGGAACTGAGGAACAGCAGGCAAATGCCTATAATTTATACTCTAGGCCCATAGGGCCTTAATCAATCATAGTACTTGAAAAATATAAATGTTCTAAGTTTCCCTCCAAAACAGTTGGAGTTAACAGGGCAGAGTGATATTCAGCCAGTTCTGACAGGTTCTGGAGAACCGGTAGTGGAAATTTTGAGTAGTTCGGAGAACCGGTAAATACCACCTGTGGCTTGCCCCACCCCATCTATTCTCTGCCTCCCGAATCCCAGATGATCGGAGTCCCAGCTGATTGGCTGGGTCTTCTTATGTTGCCCTGTACAGGAGAATGGAGCTGGAAAGCAGGTTAGAGGGGTGGGGAGGGAATGGGTATTTTACAGTATTCTTTGCCTGGAGTGGGGTAGAAATGGAGATTTTACAGTATCCTCCCCCTGAAGTGGGATGGAAATGGGGATTTTACAGCATCCTGCCCCTGCCACGCCCACCAAGCCATGCCCACCAAGCCACATCACGCCCACCAAGCCACACCATGCCCACCAAGCCACACCCACAGAACCTGTAGTAAAAAAAAATTGAATGCCACCAGTGAGTTAGGATCATCTAAAGATTAGTTTCACTTTAGCAGGGCTTAACACAACTGTATATATTCAATACATAACAATGCTGTTGCAGCATTGCCACTTAAAAATATTTTAAGAAATAAAAAAGGGAAGCTTTGCAGAACTGTGCAAAACGTATGGAAGCATGTTTTACCATGCTTGGCAGAAATGCAAGGGATGTAAGATTTAAATGGAGCATGAGCTTCCAGATATGGGGATAGTTCATTGACTTACCAGCCCTCAGTAGAACAATTATTAGAATTGTTAGAAAGTGGTTCTTTCCAATAGTGAACATAGCATCCCAGCAATAAATGTCTGCCTAGGGCAACAACAAGCTGCTGGAAGAAAGCGGTGTTTGTCGAAACTGCAACTAATCCAAACTGGGGCTGCAGTTAGAAGAAAACAAAGCACTGGAAGGCATCTGCTTTTAGGTTCTTAAGAAGTCTTGGTCAAAAGCCCTAGACAAGTCTTCAAACTCAGCTGTCCCAATAGCTAGGTAAAAGAGAAGATGAAAGCTTTGGGTAACAAGAACGTCATATAAAACTGTACATGTACAACTACTTCAAGCAAGAACCAGGCTTTCTATATTAATCTGGAATATTTTAATGCAGAAAAATGTAACACAGAAAGGAACATTTTGGGAGAAAATTGTGTCACTGAAATGAATGTGAATAATGAGTCATTCATTGAAAACCATGGTGTTAACTTAGCTTAATTTCAATCCATTCTTTGAAAATAAATCAACATGAATCAGAATATTTGAATCCATATTCTTAAGTTTATGTATGCAGCCCAAACCAACATGGGAACTCACTGCTTCACAGGATACCTACACTGTAGATGTGAAATTTCCCCCCTTTTTAAAAAAAAAACTACTGTATATTTATCATATTTATCATCATTCTTGAAATCACTGTTGCTGATCTCAGCCACTCTAAATTTTATTTGCAGAAAAAATTAATAGCAAGCATAAGAATATCAGATGATGCTATAAAGGGATCTTGACACTTCCTGGGGGCAAAGATGCCCTTTTACAGATCTATGATGTAACAGAAAGTATAGTAACGGATTCACAGTAGGCTGAGGCTATATTAAAAACGTTCTATCATGAAGTCAGCTGTATTCATAATTTATATTACTTCAGAAGATCTAATCCAAAAATGTCCTACAGTTATAGTATTATCACCAATTGTATCACCGAAGAAGCTTACAAATAATGAATGGTTATCTCTGATCTTGCAACCCTAGTTTTCTGAAAAGGAAGCAATTAGTTTCTCCTAGCCTGTATTCCAATCAATGTTTATGATGCCCTGTGTGCTTGAAAGTCTTAATTTATCTCTCAACTGCAACAGTTTTAGTAGCTTAGACTTCTATAAGATTCTCATCTTTTTGCTACAGTATATATTAAACCTATACTGTGGATTTAAATTATCTAGATTTCTTTTTTAGTTTTTAATGTTAAATTGTGCACAAAATAGCATTGAAGAATGTAGTAATTCAAGATGTTGGCTGAAAGCACAGATGGGAATGTGTACGAAGAGGATTAAGTTGCTTTCCATATCCTAAGTGTTTATCAAGGATAAGAGAGAAAACTACGTTACTCATTATTGCCTCGGGGATTGTCAAAAGTTAACAATTTATCTTGCTGATGCATTATAAAAGATGGAATGTGTGAAGATACTATTTTTATTAGCCACAATAGACTGAAACTAAAATGAACGTAAATGGCTGCATGGCCAGAAATCTGCTAATACAAATCGACCAAACACTACAAATTAGTCTATTGCAGGGGAAAATGCATACTAAAGACTTTGGAATTTAAAAAAGGCATTTTATGTTCAATTATGTTTCAAACACTTGATTTATTTAAGTGTTTTATGTCAGTTTCACAGTCCAAAAATAATGAACCCATAATTTCTTATCAACCCTGACTATCACAAGTGCTATATTTGGTTAGATTTAAGGTTGTAGTAGGTCATATGATGCTAAATACCTCACAAATGCTTCAAAATACAGAAAACAACAAAAATGTCACATTTATTTCTTGCTCTCTTCAGTTTGACTATAATATAGTCACTTAAATACTTCCTCACTTCCATTCTGATCCATAGTCCAGTGATGTCACAGGATGTGTAAAGAAGCTGATATAAACTTACTGAAGAAGACCTCTCAAGACTCCAGGTGTTATATATGGGTTATATAAATAGTGATTATTTCTGCTGAAGTAATTATGGCATCTATTATTTTGTAAGCAAGCCAGGAGTTCTCTCTGCCCTTATCTCAATAGGTTAAATCTAACCATGAATCTCTCAGCAGCATCTCTATTCTATATACATAGGTACATTGTCTGTTATCCTGATCCTATTTCTAGCAGTTCTGCCATTGCTATGTTGGAATTCTACCATAGTACCAGTAATACCTCATTGGAATGGGACAACTTGCTCCAGATGACTTGCCCCAGATGATTCACTGTAGGATAACTCACTGTGGCCAACTAACCATTGGATACTTGCTGTGGCACAATTCAAGGTGAAATAACTCAAGAGAAGGACAAGTAGAATTGCAACTCACCCCATCCTTAAGGACTTCTAAATTGAGAAGGTTCAAAGCAAGATAGGTCCCACTATAATTCTTCTCCCTGTCTTGAGTTATCCCATGATGAATTGCCCCATGGTGAGATGGCCACAGTGAGCTATTCCATGGCAAGATGGCTGGGGCAAGCTGATCAGGGCAAATCAACCAGCATGAAATGGCAGGGACGAGTCAGCTGCAGAGAGTCAGCTAAGTTGTCCTAGACTCATTTCCATAAGTTGTAGAACAGAATGTTTTAATAGCTATTTACTTTTAATAGCTATTTACATCATTATTATATACCTAATAAGGCCCAGTCCTTCAATTAGAAGGCTTATCTACTACTGCAAGGAAGAAATGTCAAAATAGAAATTAATATTATAATTATAAGAGCTGTGGTGGTGCAGTGGTAAGAGTGCAGTACTGCACTGGTGGCCAGCAGTTTAGCAGATCGAATCTCACCAGGTCAAGGTTGACTCAGCCTTCCATCCTTCCGAGGTAGGTAAAATGAGGACTCAGATTGTTGGGGGCAATATGCTGACTCTGTAAACTGCTTAGAGAGGGCTATAAAACACTATGAAGCGGTATATAAGTCTAAGTGCTATTGCTATTGCTATTACTGTATATACATTTTCCATGTTTACACTTCTGATAAAATATTGTAAATAGAAAATGTATATAATATTATTGAGATTTATTACAACTCTCATTAATAAAATAATAATAAGGGTCCAAGCAATAAAGGCTTTGAAATTAATTTAAATTAAAATTTAGTTAAATTAAATTGTATTTTAAAAGATGACCTTTCTATTCTTCTGGATGATTGCCTGAAATACAAACTGTCAATGTTCCGGTGGCTGCACGTGTGTATGATAACCGGATAATGCATTTTGACTAACTCTAAAGGGTTATAAACATTCATGAAACAATGCAACATTAAAAAAATATCTAAAGAAGAATCAGCCAAGAATCAGCCAAGTAAGCCATAGACTGATCTTCAAAATTTGATCCTTTCATTTTAAGAAAGTGATGATATGGAAATCAGCATCCGTATTCCATCTTGGCATGTTCCAGCCAAATGTTAAACTGCATAGGTTATAATTCTGCTTGTTGAATTATAGCTAGATTAACAAACATAAAGTACTTACTGTATTCCACAGCAAACTCATAATATATTAAAGTAAAGGTTGCCCTCGCACATATGTGGTAGTCGTTCCTGACTCTAGGGTGCGGTGCTCATCTCTGTTTCAAAGCCAAAGAGTTAGCACTGTCTGAAGACATCTCTGTGGTCATGTGGCTGGCATGACTAAACGCCAAAGGCCCACAGAACACTGTTACTGTCCCACCAAAGGTGGTCCCTATTTTTCTACTTGCATTTTTACATGCTTTTGAATGCTAGGTTGGCAGAAGCTGGGACAAGTAACAGGAGTTCACTCAGTTACGCGGTGCTAGGGATTTGAACCGCTGAACTGCTGACCTTTCTGCTTGACAAGCTCAGCATCTTAGCCACTGAGCCAATGCATCCCTTATAGCTGTTAAAAAGGCCAAAATAATTTGAGCTGCAATAACACATGCATAATTTTAAAATTAGAGCAAGCAAATAATTCTGTTTTATTCTGTCTTGGTTGCTCTGTCTAATTCTGAGCACCATGTGTGAAGAAAGTTTCAAAGAAAATGAGGAAGTAGGTACTACAAAGATTGAAGGCACTCAGTAATTTGAGCTTTGGGAAAAGAGTGGAGGATTTTAATAGCATTCATCAAACACCGCAAAGTATACCACCTGGAAGGGGTAAGATTTATTCAGACATTTGTCTATTAGGAAAGCAAATTTAATGGAAATGTTAGAAAAGATTCCCAAAATAAGAACTATGTTCAACAATATAACCAATTGCCTCCTGTAATGATGGTGGTCAAGTGAACCATGTCAGCCATCTATCTGGAATGCTGTAATATGAATACTCTCTAAAAAACAGTGAGCTGGAGTCAGTGGACTAAATTGTCTCCTTCCAAGTCTATGATTCTATGATAGCAGTAAGTTGCTACAGAAATTGATCCCCTGTTATCATTTTATATAGACAACTAACTACCATAATACATGAGGAATGGTACTGGTAAACATTAGAAATTTTGTTTTCAACTCTTATTATACCCACAATCTTTAACCTAATTAGATACACAGAAAAATGATAAAGCTTCCTTACACAGTGGATTATATATTTCCATACTTGTTTAAATTTTCTATTTTTTAATTTTTTCTCAGTTCCTTATTTGGCCTAGTGCTGCATTAAAAATACAGGTACTTGTTATCTAGGTCCAGTTCTTTGTATATGTGCATCAGTGAGAACAGTTTTATTTCACAAATTGCATATACTAAAAACAAATGTGTCAATAGAAGTAGTTGAAAACTTGAAAACCTGAAGGAAGCAAATGTCTTTCAACTATCTTTGCAAATTCAGGTCAGTGATCTGAATATGCCACAAAAATAACTAAACTATGTGATTAAGAACGTTAAGAAGAGAAATTGGTTCAATTTAGTGAGGAAGTCTATCTCCTGGAGACGGGTTTTTAAGGAGTGACTATCTTTCTATAAATGATCAGAATAACAGCATTTCACCAGAAAATTTGCATTAAGATTAGACGTCTTGTTTTGAAGATGGTCCTGGAGGATAATGGATGCTATACCCACAATTCATTGTTGACATAAATTTCATCAGGTCATATATAAAAAAGCCCCCAAATAGAATTTAACAATTTCTATCCAGTATTGCAAAATAAAATTACAGTTAAAATCCTAACTTCTAATAGATCTGTCGCTCGCTCGCTCTTACATACTCTCTCTTTCTCACACCCACCCACACACTCTCTTATATACCTCCCCTCCTCTCTCTCTCTTTCTCATACATACACACACTTCAAATGTATTCTAGATTCTTCTGGCTTAGAAGTGAGGACTAAATAAAATGGTTGTAAAGCTGCCATTCCACATTATATTAATTTCAGTATTAGGTGCCTTGGGTGCAATTCCAAAATAACTGGAACACCACTTGGACACCATTAGCATTGGCAAATTCACCATCAGTCAATTGCAAAAGGCAGCTTTACCCGGAACAGCTTACATCCTGTGACAATACGTCCAATACCATCAAACATTAACATCTGCCTATCTCAGGTCCTTGGGAAGAACTTAATAGGTGGACAAAAATGCCAAATCCATTTGGAACATTTGACTGAGTGTGCAATGAACCATAATAGCCTGATGAGGAACACTACATAAAATATGATGGAACCTACCCATCAGTTAGTTTATTTATTTATAAACATTGAGAAAGTTTCATATTGCTTCATTTTTAAAAAATATATAGTCACACATGATTGGCATAATAATAAAGAAGATTCAAACCAAAAACTACATATATCCTTGTTCTGAGGAAATGGTTATCTCCCCTTCTAACATAATGGAGCTAAATTGGATTGGACAAATATCAGCTACTAAATATGATATAAAATATATACTGTGGATTATATAATTTATCCTTAAATTTCCACTTTTAAACATTCACTAATGGAGTGTTTGTTTAGAAGTTATTTGGTACTCTATTATCACTTAATATATCCTGTATATATTAATGCCTCTTAGAAAAATATTTTTTCTAGTTAAAGTTTTAAGGTATTTGAAAATGCTACAAAACTTTGAAATATGGGTTGACTTACCGTGCTATTTGGAGAGAAAAAAGAAGAAAATAAGACCACTGTCTAAAAACCTTTTACCTCCTATTCTGCCTGTGGGTATGAATGTACATGTTCATTTTGGACAGCCGACACTTCAATGCAACACTACATTTGCCTATAAATTGGCAAATGGGTGAACAAACAACCTATTGTTAAGAGTGGGTGAGGTGATCATTCCCTTTTACAGGAAATTAAATTTCTGTGTAAACTACAAATCCTTAATTAGAAATGAATGTTTTATGAGAGATTAATTTTTCCATTATCATAATTTCCAGATATTGTGAGGGTATTCTCAAGATGTCCTGCTCTAAAAGCTTTAATAAATAACACAAAAAGCAGGAACTTCTCTATGTCATTCACATGCACTGCATTCCTTCCTAAATGGAATCTCTCAGTCTGTCTATCCATTTATCTTCTACAGCTGCCCATGTCAACTAGCAAATTGGAGAAGCATACATCACAGAAACACACAGTTAAAACAATATAGAATACTTATGTACAGTTCTCTGAGTAAACTAGAGAACAGTTCTGTCAGTAAACTGAGTAAAATTTCCACAGATGTCAATATAACCAATATAGTCATTACACACTTAGGGTCCCAATCCCGGGCACACAACCAGGTCTTCATGGACTTATAAAAGGTCAGCAAGGTCAGGGATTTATTATATGATCAAGATTTAATCTATTATTATGGCAAATGAAGTAATTTCCATAGGCAGCAAATTTTGGAGGTTGAAATGGCAGCTTTCTGTATGTACATTTCTGTTTTTCTCAAGTACTGCAACCTATTCCATTCAGAAGTTTGGTGGCGGATACTATCCCAATAGTAGATTTGCCTTTCATGACCCTATTCCAAACTATAAAGTAGCATGTAATTCTAGTCTGGTAGTTGCATTCTTCTAATCTGAAACTCCAAACCCTTTAACCTTTTATTTTCATTACCAGTTCAAAGGTTTATAGAAATTGATATTCATAAATGCAAGAGGCACTATGATCATTTTTAATTCTTGGATGATCATTGTAGGCAAAAAATATCAGCTTTTCCCAGTCATATTAACACTAGCAAAATTGTCGTGTCTTCAAAACCTGTTACTAAATATACATTTTGTATTTGTTAGTAATCTGCATTAACACTTATTTTATTATTGAAAACTTTTTTTAAAATAGACTTATGATTTTACCTTGTTTACATCTTATCCTAGATTAATGGTACACGACAGGGCTGCCCACTTTCTCTTTTGTTCATGAATCAATTTGATTCTTGAATCTTTGACCACTATGAAAAAGTGATCTAACCATGGTAAGGCAGTCTAACTAATAAACTATTTTATCATCAGAAGCACTGAGCTAATAGAGACCTTCTAAAAATTATGATATAAAATGCCTGTTCCACTTGAAACTCAACAAATATTTACCCTCTCTTTGCATTTCTGTGCCTTTTTTCTGAAAAGTATCTGATAGTTTAAATTCAAAAGGCACAAATTTCTCCATAGGAGTATGCAACTGGATAAGACATTCAATACCTTAGCCAGGTGATATTAAACTGTATTGCAATTCCAATTAAAGGTTTCCAGCCATCATCAGTCAAATTGGCTAGGAATGCTGGGAATTATTCCAACTCTTTTGAAGAGTTTTAATAAAGGCATATTTGATAATGGAATTATAAATGAAGTCATTCACTGTTTTTGAAACATAAAATCCATTTTAAGTCAATGAAAATCCAAGCTTCAGCATCATTTTTCCCTTTCTTTAATGTCCAGATTTGTTGATAAACACTGTTGATTAATTTAGGGAACTGCTTGGGCTGAGCCAGGCAAGCCTGTATCTCATTTGATAATGGTCTGGAAATCCAGTGGATTACTGCAAGGATTTTATCCTGCTCTAATCTCTAGAAAGAAATGTTTAACAGCTGGGAAGAACAAGAAGGAGCAGCATTGTGTGGCAAGGATTCTTTGAAATAGTATAACATTTCTAAATGCTGAATATCTTTGTAATTATTCCAAAATGAATTTTTTCTGCTTTTCACTGGTAAGTCTTTCTTTTTCTTCATGATTTACTGAATTTAAAAGCATAAGATTGAGTCATATGAGAGAGATTAAAGGTGTTAGAAAGACAATGTGTAATATGTGTAATAAAATAAGTTTTCAAAGAGCAAAGAAAAAGGCTTGTTTAAAAAGAAATCAATGATATTGTTTGCAGATATTTTGTGAGGTAATTTTGAAAGTAACTTTCATTCGATTATGGTGGAAATATTTTTTTTTTGCTCATAGACATGAACCAATTTATTCTGAAGCATGAATTAAATTTGAAATTTCATTTCTTACAAATATGTTACAACATACAAATATGTTGGAAAATTTCTGAAATACAGAGTTTTATCATGCTTGCTACAGAACATTTCTAAAGTTCCCAATCTCAATGTCATAAACTTTTAAAATATTGATTGAGTAGTTATATTGCAAGTACTTCTGTAAAATGATATTATGTGTATAAAAACAGTTCCATCTATGTGTGGTCTTTTTTATGCCTTAAAGATCAGATTAGATCAGATCTATATTTTTGTAGCAATACCTATTTTTAAAAATGTTTGTCTTATTTCTTTATGACAAACCATATTTATATCTTGTATTCTGCATTTATTTATTAAAGATAGATACAGAAAGTGGTGATATTTTGATTTAGTTCACTATATGAAAATATTCTATTTTCATGTATTGATTTATAATAAAGTATTAAGACAACAAATTCTTTTGCACAATAAAATAATATCTAAACTTAGTAACTTATAATTATGAGTGCATGAAAGAAACCAATGAAAATAGAAAGAGTTAAATTAGAAAATGCATATAATCTACAGACATCACAGTAGCTCTTAATGGTCCAAATTCTCAAAATGCTGTTCAGTTTCTAAAAACAAATGTGGGGATATTTCCCATAAAAGAATATTACAAAAAATGCTAGAAGTAGTGTAGAAGTAGAGAATATAATTTTAGTACAGAAAAATCAAATATAATTGCAATATTTAGGGATAGTCCCCTGCGAGTATTTGGATATTTTACATCAACCAGAATATATATAAGCAAGACTCTTCTGATTTTCTCTAATGCATTCTCCGTCTGATAAAACTTCATAATATTTCAAAAAAATATTTGTCATATTTCATGAAATAGGGACATTTGGCTTGTTTAGAATTTAGTTTAATATTGTCTCAGATAAATTAACTACCATTTTAAAAATACTGTACATTTAATAAGGCACTGTTGTCCCATATATATTTTATCCCCTGTCATTATCTACTGTAGAGCATGCCCAGCTGCAATTTAATATTTGCAAATTAATTCCACTTGCTCTGATAATCCAAGACTGACATTTCATCATCAGAAATACTTGCTGCATATTTCTAGGATCATGTGCTGATTCACTGGCAATTATACAGTACAGCAGGTTTAATTTGGAATGCATTTGTCATTTTTTGCAAGCTGTCTTATAAAACATCTTTCAGTAGTGACTCATAATTCTGTTGTTAAAATGGTGTCATATGAAAATTGTATAAAACAATGAGCATCTGATCTTAAGCTGTTAGCCTTGCTTAATGACTGTGGTTATGTAGGAATTTTAAGAAACAGGTGACTAAAAATCAAACAGCTATCTAGTTTCTCTAATGTATCAAATCAGTCTTACTCAGAATAGTTTTCACTTTTGCAAGTCATAATTTCTTTCAGGGTAGCATAAGTACCACACTATTCCAAAGACGCTTACATATAGCAAGAGGAAAGCAACATGAACTAAGCAAATGAGTTTCTTACTGTTAGATCAGGCGCAGGAAAGAAGACAAGACCAGCGGGGTCTGTTCAACAAGATTTATTCAGCTCTCAACTAAGTCAGAACAGACGAACGGCTGTGCTGCCGGAGCCCTTTTTATAGCGCTCCGGCAGACCAGCCGTCCAATGACAGCGGTTTAACTTTCCCGCCCGGAGGATTACCCAATCCCCGGCCGGATGTCCTTATAAGGACATAACACTTACAAAGCTAGAAAATGAAATATTTTCCTTCCTGGATAAATGATAGTATTCTCTGTTCCCTATCCCATCAGTTTTCCATATAACCATTATACTTACGTTCTTGTTCACGATTATGTACTATAATCGTCCATATTGACTTGAAGATTTCTAATGAGATCATAGAAACAGCCATACATTATATCTTTTTTCATATGTTCTTTTCAGCCTTTTTTATTTCTTTCCCTCTCTGACAATCATAACTATTCAATAACTCACCTCTAATATTGGTTCCATTCCTTGTATTTTTTTCTCTGATATTTTTTACTTTCCAAACAGTATGTTGCATGTTGGCTTCTCCTTTTTAACTGGTATCAGTTAAAAAGCTGCTTTGCTGCTTTTTAAAATTTCCTATTCCACAACTCAGTTCCATTTTAATCCGACTGGATCAAAGAAGAATGTCAGATACATTTTACCTGTATCATTTCCTAGTATTATGCTGAGTTTGGGGATGTGACAGCAATCCATGAATACATAAGTAAAATATTTTAATATTATTTAACAGACTTACTGTTAAACATGAGGGATTTTGATAGGTCTTCACAAAGGCAGTTAAGACTTGGTTCTTTCTCCATTACTTTGGATGAGGTTAATTGGAGTCTCAACGGGATAAGTTAAAGTATATTTTAGTATGGGTGCCATTGTATTGATTTTAGTTGGTTTTAATACATTTTATTTTTTTCCGTATGTTGTATCCGTTGATTATTTTTCTTATTTGCCACACTGTTTGTGTTGGGCAGCCATGTTAATTTTATCAATTAATCAACAGCACTTCAAGATCTTTAAATCATTTGGTACCATAGTTCTTGTCTTGGAAATTTTACAAATAATTTGTAATATTATCATTATTTTGTGCCCTATTCTTATGAATTAGAAATTAGATGACATTATCAATCAACTAATACATTAGAAATAAAAATGGATACAAGTATGACACACATCATTTTTTTTTACTTTTCAGGAGGGTTCTATGGACAGTTTGTATGAACCAGTTAAAGAAAATCAAGAACTACATGAAGATACCTGCGTAAGTAGCAGAGCTAATACACCAGTAAGTGCTTGAGTCAAGGTAGATTGACAGAAAGGTTTCATTCTTTCATAAGATAAAAGGCAAAGTTGATCATATTGCAACTAAAAAAAAGAGAATATTGATATAAGAATATTGTTTTTGTTAGACTAATTTTATGCAAGTTTTTCCTTACTCACCAGGGCACAAATGAACTGGTGATATGACACCACTACAATCAACATTTCTTCATTTTATTTCAGCTGTTCTTACAGTGTTATACATAATAATCTTTTAATATTTGTTAATAATTATTTTAGATAATTATTTTTTTAGGTTTTATTTCATAAGCCATCCAGAATTGCTTGTGAGATGCATGACTATTTAAATTTAAATAAATAAATACATTAAACAAACAAACAAACAAATATACACACCTACATGTCTATTGAAGAGGAAGAGAAAAATCAGACATAAGATGATAAAGATTTGTTAAGATATAATGGGAATAGGAGACAAACTCCAGGTATTAAGATTTGGTTATATCCAGCATTATAATTGTTTCTGTTTGCAATTGTAGAGAAGATATACAGTTCAGAGTTGAAGTTTGGGATTCTTCATGTTTACTGAGCTGGTTGTTTTCTTCCAGTCATTTTCTTTGTGACCAAAGAAGAATACACAGAAGTAATCCACAACATATAATGACCACAACAGTCACTGTGTAGGAAAGAGAGGTAAACAACTGGCAGAATGCATTCATGAACATCAACTGGCACTAGGAAATACGATGAAATTCCTTATTTCTCACGAGATGGACAAACTGAAGCACAATTTCAGCTGGGAAACTCTTGATATTGTAGACCAAGCCAAATACAAAAATATTTTTTAAAAAATGCCTGAAACTTGCCATTCAGATAAATCAGCCATCATCAGACACATATACATGAACTCCATATCATTATAAAAAAAGAGATACAACCTAAAATAAAAAAAAGGAAGCAAATAACATCCAGGTAAGAGCATCTCCCAACCCATACCGGCCAAAACCCAGGAAGCAGGGAATAACAGCAGATAAACAACTAAGGAAGAAATAACACTGTAATTAAGGAACCATCAAAGAAGAAACTACACCCCAACCAGTACTGGCTGGGGAAGCTTCTCTATATAAATAACCAGCAAATTCCATGCTCCTATTCAATGATGATGATGAGGATAAAGATGAGGATGAGGATCATAATGGAATGTCTGAAAGAAAAAAAAACTAAGCTCAATGAATACCAAAAATCCAACATACTTCTGGCTTTCTGTTATCATATTGTTTGTTTTCTTTAACTGTTTGAACTGCTAATCCTAGCCCTAACTCAGGAGAGAATTGAGATTCTGGCCAAAAACTGAGTACTCATTTACACAGGAGTAGTTAATTTCTAGCCATCTATCTGTATATATATATATAACAATTTTTGAAGAAAATTATATACATACCCTGTTTACTTTTACTACAGGTTTGGTCAGATGTGAAGTGCAATACAATTATGTGCATGCTCTCTCTCTTCTGTGTATGCTAATTAATTGCTTGTTGTTCAGTTGTTTCTCATTTATTTATTTGTAGCAATGTAAATGCCATTCATCAAATAGCTTACAAATACAAAAAAAATGCACAAATAAAAAACAGTAGCTCAAAAATTATAGCAGCAGTAACAGCAAGATCCTTCCATTCATCTTCACATGGAGAAATAATGGTAATCTCCTTTTGCAGGATGGGGAATCCAACATGCTACCAGTCTATAAATGCTTTCTCAAAATAGCCAGATCTTAGCAGCTTTCCTAAATGTCATTGGGGCTGTTTTGACCTCAAGTAAAAAAACTATTCCAAGAAGGAGAAATAACAGAAAAGACATGTCCTAATAGTCCCTGATGATGATAATACTTTGATCAAGTGTCCTTTTGAGTTATTCTGAATTATAGTGGATGGCATTACCTGATAATAGAAGGTAGTCTCACAGATTAAGTGTTCTAATGTGTAGCCCTTCTAACCTATCTAATTGCAATTGTCCAATCAAGATATAACTCCAAGGGTGAATGGCTGTGAGCAAAGTCATTCCTGATTCTTTGTGTCCCTATGGTGGGGGGGGGGGGAGAACTGGTCAGGATATTCCAACAGCAACTGCTTCTCTAAGTTTCTGTAACCTCATGCTTATGTGTGTTATCAGAGACAATAACAAGATAGGCTGTCCAGAATAGATTTAGCTTTGCCACAGATTTCTGAATGAACATTTCATATTTGCTTTGACAAACAGGACAACTTAGATAAAAATATTAAAAGAAAAAATAAAATGGTGCAATTGTGCAATTGTGCAAGACAAGATTGTTGCGTTAATCAGTTTAATAAATGAAGATGAAGAATGTTTCATTCAATTTATTCTCAGAGTCCTAAATTAGTCCAAAACAGAATCCCTATAAATCAACTTTCTTGCTTTTTAAAAATCTTTACATATCACAAAAAGAGATCAAAATGAATAATTGGTAGAGATCTTTACTGTACCTCTGAAGGTCATGATGGCAAATAAGGATATATATATCACATACATACATACATACATGCATGCATACATACATACATACACACATTTCATATGGCTAGCAGCAAAAGTTCAGACTGTAGAGACAGAACAAAACATCAAGACCTTCCTTTCACCTTGATGAGAGAAATGCTACTTTTATTTCTGCTCAACTGTCAGCTAGCTAACATCTACCAGGCCACCTGACATATTTTGATTGGCTAAAAGTGGAATAAAAATACTTTAAGTAAGCAAATCTGTTATACTTTTCTTTTGGGTGCCTATAATTATTCTTTCTCACTTGCACTATCCAAAATTATCTCCTTTATCTAACATCAATATCTTGTTCTGGTGACAACACTTACATTCCAGTATCTTCTATTTTGATAAAGTAAGTACAATTTAGAAAATTAAACCTATATTCCAAACAGCTCCTCTTCAGACTCTTTAGCACCTCAATTTAATTTCTATACCTTACACTGGGACCTGTTTATTATTCCATTATCCTTTAAACCAAGACTGGGATTTCTGCAGCAACCTTGCTGTCATCATTTTCAAGATTAATTCTAATATACTTACATCAGATTAAGTTGGATCAAAAAATTAATACTAAATAAATGTAGTAGGATCTTGATGCCAATTTTTAAATTCAATTAGTCAACGATACCTAACCACATCAAAAGCAAACTATATTTAGGAATATGTACAATATTAGATAAATTTGTACAATCAACAGGCAAGCGATGTCTTAATACTGTAAAATAGAAGAAAACTATATTTGATGTGGGTGCTGTATCAACTTTCTACGAGGGAGTCTGACTGAAAGTCTGCAGCATCTACCTTGGCTAATAGGGTAGATGGTGTCAGACAGTTTTAGAGATAGGAAATCAGACTCTCCAGCAAAGTTTCACATTTTGGTTCATTAGTGTATCTATGCAGTTTAATGAAGAACATTGCTTCTTATCTTCTGCATAAATATTTTCAAGGATAATAAATTTGAGGAATTATTGCTGCCTTGTATATATTGCTACCTACCATTCATAGGTAGCTCTAAGCTTACTGAAATTAGTTATATTCTCATCTCATTTTGCATTTGATCAGTTACCATCTGAATATTATCACTTAGAAGACAAGCTAATAGCATTTTTAAAAAAAAATTAGCAGACTTTTTAAAAAGAAATATAAGGATTTGACCCTAATTGAATACAATTTTGTATACAAGGCTACATCTGTGACACATATCTTATATTGTAAGGGATTGTAGTGAGAAGCGAGGATATTAACTTGATGCTAGGACTCTGGTTATAATATTATAATATATAATTATACTATAGATCTATAAGTAGAAAGTCAGCAGCAGAGAATCAAGCATCCTTAGATATTAAAGCAAATAATAAACTACTCACCAGAAAAAGATAACGGGCTTAAGATAATGGAGAAAAATAATGGCACATAGTGTACAATCTGCTAAGAAATCAAAACTATGGAGCTTCCCAAAGGAGGGAGAAATTCTTCTGAGAAATTAGAAACAAATGTAGGGTTTGGGAAAAGTAAAGCTGTGAATGTAAAGTATTTGATCAGGCCATAATATGCAGAAGGGGGAAAAGGGGATAAATTCATTTGGAAATAATAGATTACCATGGCATGCAGGTTTAAAAAGTAAAAATATCAGATGTGACCATATATTCAGAATCTTGTTCCTTTTTTACAGGCATTGCATATTTAAAAGCTGAGGGTTTGAGTATGTCTCTGCCACCTGATCAACACTCCCACCCTTGGATGGCCTTGAAAGAGAAGCCAGAACTTTAAAGTAAAAGTAGGAGTCCTGAATAAGAGGCAGCATAAGAAAATAAATAGAGATAAGACACAAGACTTAAAGCAAGGGAGAGATTTCATAAGAAGTGAAGGGCAAAGGCCTTTATAGATTGACTAATGTGGAGATGAAGAGATGAATATTGTATTTCACTTGTAAAGGAATGCCCAGTACGTGTTAGCAGAGAAAGGATTAAGAAATACAGAAAAAGGAACATGAAATTTGCAATGGCTAGCAAGTTCAAATAGCCAGAATGAAGAGAGTGACAGAATGCTCCATGAGAAGTTTGAAAGACAACTGTGGTTCTAAAGTAGGAATGTGTGAATATGTGTTTTAAAACTGTACTGACTTTTCAGCTGTTGAACATGTGAGAAAGAAAGATTGCTATCTCTAAGTCAGATTCTCAAGAGTGAGGAATTTTTTCCCCATTCATTTGATATTTACTGTGGCTGGAAGACATCTGTGTAAGGCTGTCCGTATGTGTAGATATTGGATCTGCAAGTAATAGTTATTACTGTTCATAACCTAGAGCAGGGGTGTCAAACTTGATTTCATTGAGGGCAACATCAGGGTTGTGTTTGACCTCAGGGGGCTGGTGTAGGCATGGCCAGCTTGATGTCACTCATGTTGGGGGCACCTGTGGTGGCTAAGTACTAAAGCAGGACTTTCCTCAAATCTTCCCTCTCTCTCATTATAATCTCCTTCTTTCCTCCCTTCTTCCTTCTCCTCTTTACTTATTTTTCCTTCCTTGCTCTCTTCCCATCTTTCCTTCTATTTCTTTGTCTTTCCTCTTTGTCTTTCTCCTTTCCTGTCCCTTCCTGCATGCTCAAAATCAAAAGGGGAAACATTTCTCCTTTTGTTTTGTTTTTAGTTTGTTTTGTTAGCCTTCTGCCAGCAAAAATGGAGCTGGGAACTGCATGTGCCCCACCTGTGCCCCATTTTCAGCTGTGACAGCCTTCTTCAGCCCTCTGCCAGTGAAAGTAGAACTTGAGGGGGCTGCACACATAGTCCCCCTGAGCGCCATTTTTGCTGGCAGAGGGCTAGCAAAACAAACTAAAAACAAAACAAAAGGAGATTGGCCCACGGGACTTGAGTTTGGCACCCCTGACCTAGATTATCCTTTTTACTGGATGCCTCAGGAGAGAGGAACATTACTTACAGATACCGTTACTGAGAGAAGATTTAGTAAAAGTCTTGAAATGCTGAAAGAAATTCTGCTTGGGAAACGTCTGGTAGAATTAGGATGAATTGCCACAACAACAAAAACAGCAGCAGCAGCAGCAGCAACAACAACAATACCATGTTTCCCTGAAAATAAGCGCTTCCCCAAATATAAGCCCTCCCCCAAAAAATAAGCCCTCTCTGGAAATATTTCAACACATGCGCAGTTGGCCCCTGCCATTTCCTCTGTTAGGGTTAGGGAGACAGAGCTGGAAATCAGGTAAGATGGCAAGAGGATCCCCGTCTGGCTCCATGCACCCCAAAATAATAAGATCTCCCCAAAAATAAGGACAAGTGCTTATTTTCAGGGAAACACGGGAAGAAGAAGAAGAAGAAGAAGAAGAAGAAGAAGAAGAAGAAGAAGA
>WNWU01000016.1:26109010-26153636 GCA_012654045.1 Ptyas mucosa | reverse complement strand
AAGAAGAAGAAGAAGAAGAAGAAGAAGAAGAAGAAGAAGAAGAAGAAAGAGAGAGAGAGAGAGAGAGAAAGAAAGAAAGAAAGAAAGAAAGAAAGAAAGAAAGAAAGAAAGAGGAAAAAAACCAATACCTCTTCTACCAGTCCCTTGATGAAAATCGACTCCAAACTAATGTTCACCCATGTAAAGAAAAAACTTTGAACTTTTGGAAAGAACTGTGGGAAAACCTGTTGGAACACAACAAAACTGCCTCCTGGATCAAAGATATTCAACAACAAAGAACACGAAACAAAATGGAAAATATTGTAATAACAACTGACATGGTTGTAAAACAAGCAAAGAAGGTCAAGAACTGGAGTGCATCTGGCCTAGACGAATCACAGTTATCACAGTTGTCGAAAACCAAAATGTACAATTTATTGACATCGCAGTACAAGGAGATGCCAGGTTCGAAGGAAAAGAACTGGAAAAAATCATGAAATATTGCAATCTGGCTATTGAAATTACATGGCTATGGATGAAACATGTAACAGTGATACCCATTGTCATCGGGGCACTTGGTACCATGTCCAAGAATTTTATAAAATACCTCAAGAAATTGCGGCTTCCTGCAATAAATTAGCGGAACTGCAAAAAACTGCGCTACTCAGAACATCATACATTTTAAGAAGATAATTGGTTGATAAATTTCAACCATCAGTGCCAGTCAATGATATTTGTGATACATTTCTAAATGCTCAGTTGACTGAGTTTCATGTTTAATGAATAAAAGATAATAATAATAATAATAATAATAATAATAATAATAATAATACCGTGTTTCCCCTAAAATAAGACCCTGTCTTATATTTTTTTGAACCCCGAAATAAGCGCTTGGCCTTATTGCCATGCGCTCAAAAGGGGATGTCTTATTTTGGGGGGGGAAGGGTAATCATCATCATCATCATCATTATCATCATCATCACCATTATCTGTAGGTACCATTATTACATAATCCTGGACTCTAACAGGAGTGTATCTTCTCAATATGCCAATGTTGTTGAGACTCAGAGTTTTTCTATACTTTTTAATTACCATTCTAGTGGTCATCTAGACTTTTGCAATTCAGATCTAGCAGTCTTTATTTTTATGATGGGAGCATGTATCTTCCATACTTCTTATTCAACCTGTCCAATGATGAAAAATGTGAAAGTTGGATTACAGCAAGGTCTGTAGAATCACATTTTGTTAATTCTGCCATATTGTACCTAAAGGCTGTGGTCCAGTTGTGCTGAGACAGTCAGTGTAATGAAAGAATTGAAAAGAAAACATATAGTACCAATTTTTTTTAAAGTAAAACTAGTGCTGACATTTATATTTTAAAATCAGTATTATATGCTTTGATTTTTCAGTAAATATAAAAATCCACCTGTTAAACACCAGGAGGTATTTTCATCACCCTGTCCAATCACAAACTCATTTGACAAGTGCCAACAGGATGGTAATAAATAGGTGACACTGAGAACTAAATATGAATATGCTTAGGGGGGGAAAAATCAAGTTGGTGGATATAAACAAAAATTCAGAAAATAACCCCCAAGGAAGAACACAGTTTCATAAAACTGAGTAAGTATTAAATGTGCTTAGTACTGACAGTAAGTTGAAATAGGAACAAAAGTTGAGGGGAAAGGGACAGAAGAACTGGTTATTCATCTGTCAGGAAGTGGGATATAGTATTGACTCATTCTTTATATGCTTTTGTGATTTTGTGCCCAAACATTTGCTTTTATATGTATTCTTTATGAATAATTTTTGGGACAGAGCTGTGCCTGGTTTGAAAATGTTTTGAAAAAAATATTTCAGAACTCATGTGAGTGAGTACATAACCTCTACTATTTGTTAAAGCTGTCTCTCCTTTGTTCCTCTCTCTTCCACAAAGCTGAAAAATATATAAGGTTGTTTTAATGGCATTTAATGACATTAAATCAGTCATATCATTAATATAATTCTTAAAACATCTGCATCTTTAGATTCCAGGATCCTACAGAAGCCTGAAAAAACAAGCAACTATTTTAATGAGAGGTTCTATACTTTCAAACATGTGGTCTAAAGCACTTCCAAATATTGTTGAATTTTGTGTAACTCTAATGAGTAATGGTTCTGAGACTTCCTTTTCTTCTTTGTTTCATGGGACGAATCCAGCCCTCGTAATACCAGATTTCTTTGTAAATAAGGGTCATTCTGTTGATGATTGGATTCAAGCTGTTGTTTCAATATCAATGCCAAGAAATAGTTTAAATTGTTCTATAATATAGTATTGTAATTTTTACATTTGCAGTTTTCAGGTTTTGAACAGTGCATTTTTTTTTTGCTGTAGGAATTCAAATATACATACGGTTCAAAATCAATCCTAAATGTTTATTTAAATACAAAACTTGGGAGAGCAGCTTCAATCATAACAGCAAAGCATTACAAATTGATATATGCAATTTATGTATTATTTCCAGATTTTGTGCCTGTAGAACAATCAGAATACTTTAGGAGTTCTTGCTTATAAACAGAGAGCAACTCTACTATGTGAAGAATCCAGATAAAGTGTTGAAGGGTTAAATATAAATAAAAAATAGGTAATAGATATATTATCCTAATATTTTGCATCATGGCCGCTGTCAACCGACTGTGTTTTCAATTTATTATGAGATAAGCTTGCATTACTCTTTTTCTGTAAAGGATTAATACTGCTATCCCTCTTAAAATTAGTCGATAAAGATATAGAAATAGATTCTTATTTTTCAAAAGCAGATTTGTAATAATAACTTCAGGTATTTATTGGGCTTCAAATATATTTCCTTATAGTAGCTTCGAAAAATGCCACGAGAATAAACAACTCACCCATTTCTATTGTCTTACTACAAAATAATAAATATATTTTAAAGAAGTATTGTGCTCCAATACTTTTCCTACTCCAGGGTGTTTTTGTTTTTCTTTTTGCTTTGCTACATGTCCACCAGAGATGTTAAGAAGTTCCTTCTTTACATTCACATTTCCAACATACATTTGAAATACCTTTTATATATTGGAGTAGGATTCTTAAACTGAATATAAAGATTAAACCAGAGACTTTTCTTTTAGGTTTAATGGATAAAAAACTTGGGGGGGGGGGGGAATGGAACGTTATTGTTAGATATGCTGACAGCAGCAAGAATGCTTTATGCACAAAAATGGAAAGATACTTTAACTCCCACAATGGCTGGCTGGCTGGAAAAACTGGCTGGAATTAGCAGAGATGATTTAATTGACTACCCTAATCAAAGAAAATAATACAGCTTTGTTTCTACTTGAAAACTACTTCTAGTCTTTGTGCCTGAAGTTTAAAAAAATGACACTTTGACTTTGGGTTTTGCTGATTGGATAGATTTGTTGTTATAGAAATGACTGATATATATTATTATGTAAAAGTAAAAAGCTGAGGCTGTATGTTATTAGCTTTTTCTACTGGGCTAAAAAGATTTGGAAGTCAATGCTTTTTTTCCCCCTTTCTCCCCTTTTGCCCTAGATTTTTCCCTCTTCTCTGTTTCTTCCTTTACTTTCACATTATTTTAATTTTTCTTTGTATTTTATATTTTGATAAACTAATAAAAATATTGGGAACAAAAATGTGTTCTGTTAAAGAAGTGCTTTATGAACAAATTTTATTTATTATTCCTTCAAACAACTTGAAAGTAACCTTTTTGCTTCTTCTCTCTTTCTCAAAGGAATGTGCTAATGCTGAAAACACAACAATAAAAGAAAGAAAGTAAGTGGAGATCTTTTGCACTGGATTGTTCCATTTGGTATCTTAGACTTGTTTACTTACCTAGCCTCTGTTCTTTTAATGGAATGTCTGGCTATCTTCTGCACAAGTGAATTTTGAAAACTAAAATAATTGCTCAGTTCATTGTCAGCTATCTACCGTTTTGTTTGCAATTATAAACTTTTGTTTTCATAATTTTGGCAGGATTATGTACTGCGATGATTTGTATTTATTACAATTATTTTATATAATTCAATGCATGGGCTGAAACAGTGTTTCAAATAATTAATATTAATCTGATTTTGGTTTATCCAAGTAGGGCTACTGGGTCTAGGGTGCAAAACCTGGCTACATGGCATAAGATGTAGACTTTTTTGTATCTTTATGCTGCTATCTACTGCTTGTTCACATTGTAGGCCCTGTAGGTGATTATATAATCATAAACTATTTCTCAGAAAACTATCAATAAACTGATAATCTTCTAATACATTTTCCCATCGCTTTTCAACCAAATCAGTTTGCAAAATGAGCTGAGATTAACTGTTAAGCCATTTTATTTTATGAAGTAGTAACTTTGTTTGGACAAAGTGGTTGTTAAGTCTTAACAAATGGTAATTACTTGAAAAATGTAGAAAATATTGAAGCTTGTAATATTATTTTTTAAATACCAGTAGGTGCCATCTATTCCCACTAAAATCTCATTTCCTACATGGTTACAAATAGATTCATTCTAAACAGCAGAAGGTGCTTCAAGTATTCCACTGGGGGTGAAAAGAAGAAACCCTGGTTTAGGCATATATATCAGTTGGGGAGGAAGGATCTTAACACATTTGAGGAATTGTTCAGTTAGTGTAGAACACGGGTGTCAAACTCGCTGTGTCACATTGCCATCACATGATGTTTTGTGATATTTTTCCCATTTGCGGAGCTGGGGTGGGCATGACCTGCGCGTGACGCATCCGGCCCACAGGACGCCAGTTTAACACCTTGGTGTAGAAGTTCCCAGAAATTCCCAGCATGGAAGAGTTGTATCCATAGCTTTAGAGGAAAGTTTTATAGCTATATATACATTGGTGGGATTAAAAAAAATACTACCAGTTCTGTGGGCATGGCTTGGTGGGCGTGGCATGGCTTGGTGGACATAGCAGGGGAAGGATACTGTAAAATCTCCATCCCTCTCCACTCCAGGGGAAGGTTACTGCAAAATCCCCATTTCCTCCCAATCAGTTAGAACTCAGGAGGCAGAGAATAGATGGGGGAGGGGCCAGTCAGAGGTGGTATTTACCAATTGTAGCACAAGACTTAATCTAATATAATGGTTAAAGACACTGGGCTAGAAATTGTGGATTCTAGGCCTGCCTTAAACACAAGGCAGGTGCCAACAGTCAACACTAACCTGAAGGCACATGTGTGCAGGTTCCACTGTAGATATCATCTGTGATTCCTCCCGCAAAAGTATCTAAAATCTTAGAATTATATTAGGAAGAGCAATGGCTTGATTTAGATTAAAGCAGTCTTCTGTGTTATTTAACACTATAACTAAATGAAAACTTGAAAACACTGCAGTTAAATAGCAGAGGTAATATGAATTTTTGAAAAGTACATCTTCATAATGAGATGTTAAAATATTCTTTTCTGTTTATTACATATAAAAGCGACCCTCTTCTCTTTTGTATCTAATTACTTTGTAGACAGCATAATCTGAGGTGAAACAATTGGTTTATCTGTCAGCTGTTTAGCAGTCAGAGAACGATCTGACCATGATAAGAGACAGATGTTAATATCCTTCGGTCTCAGAACATATCACTTCCATTCTGAGACAAAAGTGAGGTGTAACATTTGGCCACCCACATGAGTCAGGGCCAATAAACCAATGGTTGTCATGGTAACTATGAATACCTGATATAATTTCTGAATTTCTGATTCAGTGTCAGTAGAAAAGCCTGGCACCTGCTATTATCTGTAGTGTACTGCTTCTAGTCACATGCAAAAGCCACTTCCTCTTCTTTCTTTTGGGCTGCTGCCTGATGCCAAATCTAAAACCCAGATGAGGAATCCCCTCCCCTTTTGCCGTTATGGATCTTGATTGGTGAAAGCCAGAATTAAATTCTCACCCAGGATTTGATAATTGACATTAAGTAATAGGAATCATAGCACAAGGAAACTGATTACTGATAAACTGCCTCCTTGAATGATAACAGTGAACTGAAAGTATAGAGTATAAGCTTGCCTTATTGGTCTCTGCACATTACTGTCTCAAACTGCATTGCTTGTCCAAAACCAGGATCCTTGGCAGTAACAATTCCAATTATCCCATCCTATTCCTATATTCTAAGGCAACCTGTGGGTCAGGACCCCTTTGCGGGTCGAACGACCCTTTCACAGGGGTCGCCTAAGACCATCGGAAAAGACATATTTTCAATGGTCTTAGGAATAATTTTATAGTTGGGGGTCACCACAACATGAGGAACTGTATTAAAGGGTTGCAGCATTAGGAAGGTTGAGACCCACTGTTCTAAGGGGTTACATTTACTAAAGCACAAGGCAACATATCTAAACTCATACATTCCCAATAATCCAGCAACACAATCTAATTCCTTTCATCCCCAAATTGGATCCTTACCACTGCAATAATCTCTCTTCCATCCTTCTCTTCTGCACTTCACTTCTACTTTTGCTCTCTGCTTCAACATAGCATCCTTCACCACACTTGAGAATATCACGGTAGTATAGACAGTGTATTTCAAAGTAATGTAACATGCATAGTTCTGCAATCCAACAGAACTATGTGTGCTGCTCAATATGTACTGCCTCACTCTGTCTAATCATAAGGTTGGCCTATCCTAGTCTGATGCTGGAAGCTAGCCATGCTCTACGTGCTCAGCAAGAAATTGATCATAGGCAGTGGAGAATAGTCTCTGGCCTACGGGGTCCATAAGCATTTAAATGATTAGTTGGATTGTTGGCAAATGGGACAAGATAGATTTTGCTACTGTAAAATTTTGAGGCCCTTGTATAAATTCCAACCCAATTACTGGTGACACAAATTTGCAGTCCTGGGTAAAAAAAAAAAGCTTTAATGCATATTAAATTACTGAGCAGCAAACTATGACCACTCTTCTGCAAGTATCTCATATCAGATAATATTTTGCTAAACATTGCAGTTAAATTTATTTTTGTATTACAGTCAATGAACTCTTCTCACAGCATACATTGCATAATTAATTTATTTAATTTATTTAATTTATTTAATTTATTTAATTTATTTAATTTATTTAATTTATTTAATTTATTTAATTTATTTAATTTATTTAATTTATTTAATTTATTATTTAGCCACCTATTCACCCATAGTGACTGAAAGCAGCTTATAGAATATAAAACCACATTTAAAACAATAAAAACTAACAAAAAGAATCAAGTAAATTAATATAGTACAATATAACAAAATCACCTCCCACCCCCCATCCCGGCGACAGCAGATCACACAAGACATTTAATGGGCTTCACCCCACTCTGGGTTCCCCAGGCCCGCTGGCAGAACCAGGTCTTCAGTGCCTTCTGGAAGAGTATTAGAGTGGGGGCCATTCTAATCTCTGGGGTAATGAGAGGGAGCCACCATGGAGAAGGCCCTTCTTCGGGGTCCCACCAGGTGTATCTCCCTTGGGGATAGGACTCGCAACATTCCCTGCCTCCCAGCTCTGATGGGTCGAGTAGATGTGAGTGGCAAGAGACGATCCCTCAGATAACCTGGTCACAAGCCATGAAGGGCTTTAAAGGTGACAACCAGCACCTTGAATTGCACCTGGAAGTAAATTGGCAACCAATGCAGCTCCCACAGGAGAGGTGATACATGTGCACACTGGGGTCTGCACAAAACCATGCGGACCGCTGCATTTTGCACCAACTGGAGTTTCCAGATGCTCTTCAATAATATAAATCAACTATATTTATGAAGGATGAAGTGGGACTCAAATGAATTAGAGGAATAGAAAAATAACTTACTCCTCCAAAGCTTTATGATAAATGATACGGTCGTTTCTAGGATATGCATTTTTGTAGACATAGTTTATTTAATCCAAACGGTCATGGTGTTTAAACACTACTATGTAATATCAAAATAACATAGTGAAATTCTTCTTTAAATTCCAGAATAATTAAGTGAATGCTATTATAGCTGGTTGCACAGTTAGCCAAATGTTTAAATTGGATTTGGATTTTTTTATCCACCTATTGAGTCCTTCCCAAGTTTTATTATAATCATTTTATTTTCCACTCCTTTAGGTTCATCCAGGATCCAATGTCAGAAAATGAGGTATTTGGTCAGTAATACATTTTTGTCCCATTTTAGATGTTGTGTTGTTGTTGTTTGACATGCTATTAAATAAGCATTCCAAACCCTTTGACAAAGTGGATGCTAATTCAGAAGTCTACTGATTCAAAATTATATCAAATTTAAATTTTAATGAAGTTATGCTCCCCAGAGACACAAGCCTATAACTTGGGGATGGAGGGGGGACGACACATCTTCAATTCATTGCTTTTGCTGGAAGAACAAGTAGAAGCTTTGACCAGTTTAAATTGATATACCAGTTGTAGCCCTATCTGGAACAGGAGGCACTGAGCATAATCATTCAAGCCTTTACTAACTCACAAGGGAATTATTGCAATTTGTTCCACATAAGGCCACATAAGGCTGCTTTGAAAATCATCCAGAAAAAAACACGTGATCCAAAATGCAGCAATCACAGGCTTACTGTGCAGTCCCAGTGTTTCTCTGCTACTGATACAGAAACTTGCATTAGTTACCTGTGAGTTACCAAATGCAATTAAGTTGGTAGTCACTGCCAATAAATCATGTTGTGGATTGTGGGCTCACAAAGAAAGCTTCTGCTTGCCTAATCCAGAGAGCAACATGCCTCCAGAAATTGTGGTTTTTAAGAAGACATTGGGCAATAATTTGTATGAAATGGTATAGCATGAAATGCTTGAGCAGGGGGTTGGACTAGAAGACCTCCAAGGTCTGTTATTTTGTTATTCAGAAGCAAACAATGTCTGCTGAACATAATGTCTTCCTGCCATATATTATGTATTTACTTTGTTTACATGACTCTAAGTAGCTAAAAATGAAAACAAAATAAAAGCAGAGTAAAAACTCAACCAGTAATTAAAAACATAAATAACATAACAGCATAAAACGGCAACTAAGAACAAATGCAACACTTCACTATCAGTATAAGCAAGAAGCAGACTTTCTCACATTATCAGGACCCCAAACTTAACAAGCAAAACCAGGATTTTTAATGTCTTGAGAAAAGGTAGCAGGGTTGTGGCAAGTCTCATCTGGTGTGTGTGTGTGAGAGAGAGAGAGAGAGACAGAGACAGAAAGAGAGAGCGACAGAGAAACAGACAAACAGAGAGACAGACAGATGGCGGTGGAGGGGAGAGAGAGGAAGGAGGAGGAGGAGGTGGTGGAGGAGGAGGAATGACAGGACAGAAAATACCTTCATTATGGATCCTGGTACTCTTCACCAGAAATAATGGAACAGTTAAACGGCATTGGAAAGTGACATTCCCATAGGTAACCGAACCTCAAGCCTTGATGGTCTTTGAAGGCAACCAGTAGCACCTTGAATTGTACCTGGAATTGTACTAGCAGCCATGCAGCTTACGGTGCAGAGATGGCATGTGTGCCAAGTAATCAGCACCCATAATTTATCAAGCTACCACATTTTGCACCAGCTAAAACTTCTGAATATTCTCCAAAGGCAGCCCCCAAAAGCATATTATAGTAATCCAACTGGGAAGTGACTAAGGTGTGACTGACTATGAACAGGGCTTCCTGGTTCAGTAATGGGTGCAATTGGTTCACAATATGAAGATGGCTCAAAGACCGTTTTCTTTGAGCAGGAGTCACAAATGCAGCTGAGGCCCCAAACTGAGCATAGGATCTGCCTGAGATAACTTATATTTTTTCAAACCCTGAAATAAGTACTTGGCCTTATTTTCAAGGAGGTCTTATTGTTTTGGGGCATGTGGAGCAAGATGGGGCTCCTCTTATTTATTTATTTATTTTATTTATTGATTCAATTTATATGCCGCCTTTCTCCGGAAACTCAGGGCGGCTTACAATGCGTTAAGCAATAGCCTTCATACTTTTGTATATACCTGCTTAGTAGGGCTTTTAGCCCCTCTTGCTGAATTACCTGATTTCCAGCTCTGTCTCCCTAACCCTAACCAGAAGAAATAGTGGGGACCAGCTGCACATGCATTTAAATATTTTCAGGAAGGACTTATTTTTGGGGGAGGGCTTATTTTCAGGGGAGGGTTTATTTTTGGAGGAGGGCTTATTTTCGGGAAAACATGATAGAAATGTATAGACTGCAAAGATCGAAGCTACACATCTATGGCATCACTCAGACAGCCTGGCATGGAAATCTATAACTTATACCATCTGCATACTGTTGATATCTCATCCCAAACTGACAGCTGACCTTACTCAGTCATTTCATATTGATATTAAACAGGAAAAGAGAAAGCACAGGGTGTCCTGTGACACCCAAATAGCAGGGGCTGCAGGCTTGAGCTCTCATCTCCTATCAACACCCTCTGGCCCTGGAGGAAGGAAGAGAAGCAGCACAATAAGTTCATCCTCAACCCCTAAAGCCAGTCCAGAACCATATCATGATCAATGGTATTAAAAGCTGCTGAGAAGTCAAATAGTGCAAATGCAGTACTCAATTCCCATCTCACCAGATGGTATCCACTAATATCTTAGTCTGACACCTGGACCTGAATTCTTATAGTCCAGATAATTTAGAATCTTTTGAAACTACCTTCTTCATAACCTTTCCCCCCAAAGACAAAAATTATCCCGAAACTTGGGGTCCCATGATAGCCTCCTAACAATGGGATGATTATAGAGGAATTAACTATCCCCAAGATCCAACCACATGTCACTCCCTGGGAGGCCTTAGTCAACCAGGAACAATATGGATCTAATGCCAAGGTAGCTGAGATACATCTGTCAAAACCCTATCCATTTCATCACATCCAATAGAAACAAACTCTACACAGATAACTTAACCAGATAACTAACCTTTTCACAGGACCTGCTACCAAGTCAGAATCTAATATAATGTGATTCTGATGAAATCTATCCATTAGATTCCTTGCAAATTCTTTGCTGCAATCCTATAGATGAACCACTAAACCAGAGGTCTTCAAATGTGGCCGCTTTAAGACGCTGGCTGGAGAATTCTGGGAGTTGAAGTCCACAAGTCTTAAAGCGGACAAGTTTGAGGCCCCTGCACTAAACCATGTACACTCATGAGGGTCTGAGTTACCCTAAACTAGACTGCCAGGCAGAAAAATATTGGCATTCAGTACCATTACCAACACAACATATGCCTTAATAGCCATCATGTTATGATGGGAGGGAGATCAGTAGTAATCTTGGTTCACACAACTTGTCCCTAAGGCTAGGGCAACCATTTTCTCATGGGTTTTTTAAAGGTGAATGAAGACTGGCTAGTTCGGAAGGTCTTTGGAAGTTGAATATGCACCATGCTCAGTACCATAATGGTTGGCTGTATTATTTTAATATTACTACTAGTAGTAATAGATGATCATGATGGGGATCATGGCATGAGTCTCCCTTTTGTTATGTTTATATCATGTACATTGCCTGGAAGGGGGCGTAATGGCTCAGTGGTTAAAGTTGCTGAGTTTGTCAGCTGGAAAGCTGACAGCTCAGGTTCAAGGCATGAGTCCCAGGTGACAGGGTGAGCTCCCTTTATTGCCCCAGCTCCTTGAAAGCATGCAAATGCAAGGAGATAAATAGGTACCACTTCAGCAGGAAGGTAACAGTGTTCCATGTGCCTCGGTGTATAGTCATGTTGGCCAGATGACCATGGAAGTGTCTTTGGACAACCCTATCTCCTTCAGCTAAAAAATGGAGATCAGCACCGCACCTTAGAATCAGATACAACAGGACATGGGAAACCTTTACATGGACACCTTTTAAATTAAGGTAACTAAATAACTGTCTTTTTTCTTTGTTAGCCCAAAAAACAAACATTAGTTTTGCACTTCTGGTGCAATTTCTGGAATTCTTGATGAAGGACATTTAAATTATGATGTTCAAAAACATTTTGTTTTTTGACAGCTTGCTTTTACAAACTGATAATTTTCTACTCATTCCAAGCCATGTGGCTGAATTGTTCATAAATTTTAAAATACAGGTTTTTGCTGAACACAGATATATAACCCATAGCAATCCATCATCAAAAGCCTATTGAACGCTGGATTTTGCAGTTCAGCAGGATTTGCATTCTTTCAAATTCTCCTAAATAGGTGGCAGCAAGTGGATAGCATTCACTTTAATGGTCCTTTCTAATAGTATAATTATAAATTTTTGTGCACAAAATTGGCATATTTCATGACACAGCATTGTGTAAAAACTATAAATATAAAGTTATCATATCATACAAACATTTGGTTCCTTTATGCTGCATCTAATTTGCCTGCTGGATAAACAGCAGCTTCCTTTTTTGCTAGAGAAGAATTTCATGGATAACAGAGTTCTGGAACTGTCCTAGCATAACCTAATTATGGGAAAGAACTCTCTGAAAAGCTATTGGGTCATGCTGAGCTATCATTCTGTATTCACTACAAAGTTTTCCTCTATAAGAAATGCTTTCTTATTTGCAAATTTGCAGAATTATTCATAACTAAGCTGCATCCGAATGCCATCAAAACATTATAAAGTTTCTGTTCTCAAAAGGCAAATGTCTATTAACATAATAGTAAAGGAACAGGTTACACTCAGTTAATTTGCTTGTGGGGAGAGTTTAGAGTTGTGCATATTAGTGTAATACCTTATACTTTGGGTTTTAATTCCCCATTTTATGAGGGGGGGGAAGGAAATAAATGCTTATATTGCATGCCATCTATATATATTTATTGCCCCCAAAAACCCATTTCATGAAAAAAGAAGGCACGGATGTGACCAAACATGAATATGAATGTATTTAATATGTACATGTATTAAATACATGTATTTAATATGTAATATTAAAGTCTAAATAATGGCTGTAAAGGTAGTGAAGTGGTAATAATTTTCTGCACTCCTTGGGTTTGCAGCAGGGGTGGTATTCACTTACCTTCGCTACTAGTTTGCAAATGTGAGCGCACACGCCACCTCCGTGCATGTGCAGGAACTTCTGCGCATGTGCAGAGTGTCAAAAATGGGACGTGATTACATCTGGGCATGTCAGGATGGCAGTCAAACCCTGTTACCCTCTTAATTAGAGATGGACCATGGCATTTCCCTTGAAGCATACTTGATAAGCAAAATAAATCCGAAATATATTCTAAGAAACTCATTTTATTATAAAGAAAATAAAAAAACCTCTTACTGGCTAATTAGTTACATCTTGGCAGTGTTCCGGCCGTATCTCTTGGCAGGCGAACAAAGAAAGTTAGAAGGAGAAAGTGAAGGAATGTGGACATGTACAGTTAGCTTAGAGATAAGAGATTCTGAGCATCTACGGTAAGTGTTAGAGTTCAAAAGCACAGCTGGCAAAATAAAAAAATGCAGTAACAGGGCGGGTGGGCGGAGCCTCCTGCTGCCGCCACTGCTATCAGTTTTCCTGAACCAGATAGAACCGGCTGAACACCACCACTGGTTTGCAGCATACTATTAAGTGGTCTTTTCAAGATCACTTCTTTGTTTCTCTATTTTCCTTGCCCCCTTTTCCAAATTCAACTGATATAAGAATTAATGCTTGACCTCATTGGACACTAGAATCTGAACAATAAAATCTAATAAACACTAATATAGTTTATTCATAATAGATATAAAATAGTTATATCATAACACTTCCCTTATCCAGGATTATATAGCTGATAAAGGAGCACTCCAAAAGAACTCTGAAGGAAGCAGATTATGTAGGCTTCAGGGTTGTTTATAATAATGAGATGGTTTTAATTACATTTGTAGGTGACCTCTAGTGGGATCATTTCATTTTGGCATTCTTTGATCTCTCAACAGCTACCAATTATGGTATCAGTATGGTGTTTCTTTCTCTGAGGTCAATTCTGCTTGGCGTTGATAATGGGAGTCTAGTCCTAAGCTTCTGCTTTTGAGGGGATGCAGGGCTCAACTCTTTCCCTGCCCTATTTAACTTCTACATGAAATCACTAGGTAGGATAATTTGTCATGTGATATCTGGTGATATCTGTGGGCCCCAAGCCATCCAAATTATGTTCCTGAGATGCTATCCCAGTGTCTGGAAGCTGTGCAGATCTGAATGGATAGGAAGAAGTTTCAGCTCAACCCTAGTAAGACTGAATAGCTGTCGATTTTATGGCCATTTGTATCCAGTAAACTTCTATCACTAATTCTGGGTTTGGTGACACTCTCAGTGGAGTTGGTACTCCATCTGGAAATCCTTCTGGACTTAAAGCTCCTGCTTGAGGAGCAATTGATAGCTATGGGTAGAAAAGTCTTTGCATAAATATATCTTGTACACCAATTGTGTCTGTTTCTAGATCAGGAGACACTGCTCATTATCATTCATACCCTAGTCATCTCTGATTGAGCTATTGCAAAACAGAACATTCAAAAACTTCAGCTGATTCAGAATGCAGTGGCATGTGCAATATTTTGTACCCCAACGTAGATCAATGCAAACACCACTGTTACGTGAGCTGCAATGGTGCAATTCAAAGTGAGACTGGTGAGATAGCTGTAGTAACACACCTATTATTTTTGCTAACAAGAAAAAGTGTTTAGATAGGGTTGACAATTGAGGGTTATGGGTGCAACTCTGCCTCCTAATCTTTGGATGACTGCACAAAAGGGGTAGGATTTTTCACAAGTTGGGGGATTTCAATCACTGAAAAAGGAATGTAAGGTGTCCATGAGGCAAAATACTTTCATTCCCATTTTGCAAAATCTCCTCAAATGTAAAGAATGATCCAAATCATGATACTGATTTTCTATCCAGAATAATATGTATGAAAGCAGATTGTAAGGGTTTTTGAAGAGTTTTTAAAAAAAAGACAGAATGGAAGCAGTTTGCCTCCTAGTGGCTAGGTCTCAATCTTCTTTTTTCCATCCTTAATTCTGAAACAATAAATATTTTTAAAACTGGATATGTTGTCTTGAAACTTCAGTACAAAGATTTTTGAGGATGCAAAAATGGTGGTGGCCCCATTGAGACCATGGATTGTGCAGCTTTTGCAGGATTTAGATCAGCCAATTCTATCAGTGCTTAGTAAAGGCATTATTTTAAGGGGAAAAAATCTTAACCCCCATTGATCAATAATCTTGCTTTAAAATATTATTAAAATCACACAGATGACAATCTCCAGAAATAGACTAAAGTATTTCTCACATTAAAAGTTTATTATACTCGAGGAATGTACATTACTGAGCAAAATAAATTAAAAGCAGAGGATAAAAGAAAATAAAATTAAATATGGTTTACACCAATACCATTCACTATACCTTTGTATTTCTTTTTATTTAATTTCATCAATTTATTATTGTTATATTTACTCCCCTTGTATTCCAAGTCACAATTTTCCCTATACTTGCTCATGATTTTAGTCAATTGCCATTTTTATATGTTTTTTAGTAAGAAAAGGTGAAGATTAACCTACCAACTCATAGCAACACAATCTGCAGCATTCCCTACTAATGCTAAAGCACAGTTCCAGTCAGTTTGGATGCATTTTGGCCTCTAAAATCAAGTTTAACCGAAGCATTCGACTATTCTATTCAGTTTTTAAATCTAAAACTACCTTTACAGTTAAATATGAGCCAGCAGTGTGTGGCAGCAGCCAAAAAAGCCAATGCAATCCTACATTGCATTAACAGAGGGATACAATCAAGATCAAGTGGAGTACTAATACCACTCTACAAAGCCTTCATAAGACCACATCCTAGAATACTGCACACTATTAAAAAGATGTTGAGACTCTAGAAAAAATGCAGAGAAGAGCAACCAAGATGATTAGGGGACTGGAGACTAAAACATATGAAGAACGGTTATAGAAACTGGGCCTGGCTAGTCTAGTGAAGAGAAGGACCAGGAGAGATATGATAGCAGTGTTTCAATATTTGAGGGGCTGCCACTGAGAGGAGGGGGTCAAGCTATTTTCCAAGGCACCTGAAGGCCAGACAAGGAATAATGGATGGAAATTGATCAAGGAGGTTCTACCTAGAAATAAGGAGAAATTTTCTGTCAGTGAGAACAAGCAGCCAATGGAACAGCTTGCCTTCAGAAGTTGTGGGAGCTTCATCACCAGAGGCTTTCAAGAAGAGATTGGACTACTATTTGTCATAAATGGTGTAGGGTCTCCTGCTAGGTGGGAGGTTGGACTAGATGACCTACAAGGTCCCTTCCAATTCTGTTAATCTGATTTTACAAGTGACCATTCTATTCCCCCTTCTCACCCACAGAGCAGGTAGATGCAATTGATACCCTTAGACTACCATATATACTCGAATATAAGCCGAGTTTTTCAGCACGTTTTTCAGGCTGAAAAAAGCCCCCTCGACTTATATTCGAGTCATGAAAAAAATGCCTTTTTCCCTGCAACCATTTTGGCTCCCGGGGTTGCAGAGAGGCTTGCTAAAGCCAAAATGGGGTGTGGGAGGGTGCGGCGCCCCTCCCCCGCACCCCTTTTTGGCTTTAGGGTTTGCAGGGAGGCAGGTGAAATGCTCCCACTTTGGACCAGCTCGGGCGAGTAGGTAGCGGAGATTGAGGCGAGTTTGCTGTACTGGTAGCAATTGGTGGCTGGCCATGTCCCCGAACCGGGCCACGTGGAAGGCAGGCAAGCTTTGCAGGGCTGCAGGGAAGGGAGCTTCCCAGCATGCCCCCCTCCTCTCCCAGGTGACAGCCGGGCTTCACCGCCTCCTCTTTTCCTCAGAGGGGCAGCGTCTGCCTCCAAGTTCTTGCGGAGGGAGGGACATATATAAACACACACACCCCTGTTGCCCCCCCCACTACTTTTGCTGTCGGCTTAAAATCAATCTTGAAGAGCTGGAAGACATTTCCTTACATCTCCACCAAACTCATTGTTGGGAGCGTCAGTGATGTAAGGAAACGTCTTCTTACACCTTCTCCTCCCCATTCCCATTCCTCCCCCCTCCCGTTTTTCCATTTCTGTGCCTGGATTCTGCTAATTACCTCTTCTCCTTCCCATTTCCCCCCCCTCATTATTCCATTTCTCTGCTGGATTCTGCTTCTGCAAGAGAAGGCTCCGATGTTTGCTTGGGTGGTGGAGGGAAACTCAAAGCATTGGGGGCTTCAGAAGGGCAGAATGAGCTTCAAAATGTGCGGCTCCTGGCTCTAACAGTGAGTGACATCAAGTTGGCTGGGGAATAGGGGAACTGGAGTTGGGCGGGTGAATCTACAGAGGGCGTCATTCTTTAGGCAGGCTGAGCATTATGGGGCTTGAAATCAGGGGTGGCGAGGGCTGAGACACAGAAAGAGACAAAGAATGAAAGAGAGAATGAGAGAGAGAGAGAGTGGGAGAGAGACGGAGAAAGAGGGGGAGAGAGAATGAGAGAGAGTAGGGGAGAGAGAGAGAAAGGGGAAGAAAGAATGAGAGAGTGGGGGAGAGAGAGAGAAAGAGGAGGAGAGAGAAAGAATGAGAAAGAGAGGGGGAGAGAGAAATGGTGACAAGATAGGGCAAAAACGTAAAATGTGAGGACAGTCGTAAGTTCGAGGATTGGTCACAAGTGCGAGGACCAGTCAAAAATTACTTTTTCAGCCCTCTGAGTAGTCCATATGCACAAAAGGACTACCCAGAGGGCTGAAAAAAGTGATTTCTGACAGGTCCTCGCACTTTTGACCAGTCTTTTTTATTTTGAAATTTACCAGTAGCTGCTGCATTTCCTACCCCTGGCTTATACTCGAGTCAATGAGTTTTCCCAGTTTTTGTGGTAAAATTGGGGGCCTCGGCTTTTATTTGGGTCGGCTTATACTCAAGTATATACGGTATATTATCATCACAGCATTTTAGGTGTTGACAACAAACAAAAAAAAATGAAGCTATGCTTGCAAAAATGGATTATATGAAGATAATAATTCAAGAAAGAAGAAAATAAGACTAAAGCCACTTAATAAAATCTTCTCCATTACATCTTTGGTTTATTGTTTCAGTTTTTCTTTGTTAACAGTTTTATAAAACGAATATTTTTAATAGAAAATATCAAATATTTAACAGATAAGAATATATTTCCTCACAATAACCATTTGTAATTTTTATCCCTCATGGACAGAAAAAAACGAAGATTTTCTTCCAGGAGAAAAGTCTTACCTACTACAAGAACCAAGGAAAGAAGAAACAGCATGCCATGTAAGTCCTTTGTCTTAATTAGGTTACATCTTTAAGATTTTTTTCTGTCTTTGAGAGAATTGAAACTTTCTGCAATGTGATGATTTTCTGCAATGTGAAAGAATACTGTATTTAATAATGGGGTTATGTGACTGATGTGCAGTCAAGATTTGGATATGAAATGAAACTCACAAATTTACGGCCTTTTTAAAATTACCTGCTCCAATTTTAAAAGAATACTTTCCCTCTTTGCCGGATATATGCCTTGCAGTATCTACAGCAGGCAGAGGTGGTGGCAATGCAATTAGGGTGTTGGATCTGCCTATTGCTATTAGTCGCTTTAAATTGCTGTAGCCATGCCCTCTCTCTGTAATTCCTCAATATTGTTTCCTAGGGCCATTCTATGTTTGGCAGTAGAATTGTATGGTTCTTCCAAATAAGCTCTTTGTTAGTTTACTTCATTAAAGTAGCCCAACTTTTTTTTCCAGGTTTTTTTTTGTAAAGGGAGGGGGGGATGCCATTGCTTTAAGGAATCCATTTATGTAAAGTAAGGCTTTATGGGCTACCATGAGCAGAAGGTTCTGTGCAGATATGATTTCTGAAGCACTTTTTCTTAATTATTTTGAAAAGCCTCAGACCACTTGCCATAGATCAAGATACTGGCAGGTTTTCTTGATTATATTGGGTGCATATGTTGGTTTTTAGTAAGATTGTAAATAAACTTAGAAATGACTTTTTGGACAAAACAGTCATCTGTTTGCAGGCAGCAAAGTAAGGAGGCGGGACAACAAACAAGGCAGAAGGCATTAGAATCAACCCTCTTATCACATTTGGCTACTGTGCTGCTGCTGCTTTCCTAACTGGAATCACAGGCTGTAAGGCAACATGCCAAGTGCAATTTGGAAGATGATCAGACTGGAAGTGGACATCAGATTGAGGCAGGAAAGCAAATGGATTAGGTTGGGACAGCATTGGCTTGTGGGTGGTGATTGCCAATGTGTGGCAAGCATTAATCTTATTTAGTGAGATCCTTTCTTTTTATATGGATTTCAAGTTTTGCATGCAGCCTTTTAAAAAGATATAAACTGGGGTGCCATTAAATCAGTATGCTGGAATTTCAATCTGGCACGCTCTGAGTTGGTGTATATGTGCCCAAAATGTTTTTCTACACTTATAAACATATGCTGTGTCTCTAGGCACTCTACACTAATTAATCCAGTAGTATGAGAAATTAAAGAACCCTGACCCTAGGGTCTCTGTATAATAATATAGAAGTAATTAACAATTCATCAGTTTGAGAACATTAAGGAATAAAGTGGCACAAAACAAACAGGTACTGTTATTGATGATACTATTATTAATAATTCAGAAATTTATGGAGGTATGAGAAAAAGATACTGGGGGTTCATTTCCTTACCATTTTTCTTCCTGACCTATTTGGTGAATTATTATATAGATGTTTACAATTACAAAAGTAACAATAATATATCTAGAGAAATCTGACATTGACTGCTGTAGATTTGGAAGGCATCTGGACATATCCTCAATAGGTTCTAATCTGGTATAGGCCTACTGTAACTTTACATTATTATCATTCATTAATGGAAAAGTATATAAATATAAGTACATATTTATAAGTAAAACTAATTAATTAAAAATTGTTGCAGCAGCAACCATTGTACAACTGTTCACATGATTTCTGCAAAATTATACAGCCATGAAAACTTCAAATAACTGCTTTATATTACGATGATCATGGCACAGCAAAATGTTTAATAGTTGGCTTAATTCATTATAAGCCTTTTTCAATTACAATTTCCTGAAACTGAAATAATTCCTTGTTTCCCAATATGGAAAAAAAACGCAGAACATCTCACAAATATTTTAATAGGCCAGGAAGAAAATATTTCCAGAGAAATGGGAAATTACCACACATATCTTAAGAAATATTCATTTATTATTGTGAAAGTGCTGTTTCAAAGAAAAAAGTCATAATTTGACAATCATCTAAACATCCAACTGTTGGATGTTTAGATGATTGTTTTGAAGCCCTTCCAGAAGGCCAACAGCATAACTCACCTTAGGAGGAATGATGTTGGATGAGGGCTATGGCAGAAAATGATTTCCTCTTAGAACTCACCAGACAAAATTTCTTGTGACAGGATTCACAACATGTGTCTCCTGCCAGATCTGATGGGACAGGTAGATGTCATTAGGGAGAGGCTGTCCCTCAAATAACCTGTTTCCATGCCATGTGGGATTTAAAGGTCATAATCAGCACCTTAAATAGTTAACAATTCATGAAACAGAAGTTTAGCAGGTACCATTCTTGAAGCATGTGATGTTTTGGGAGCATACATTATTTAAGAGTGCCTCTGTATTTTTCACCAGCTAAAGCTTTCAGATACTTTTCATGTAATCCCAAATAACATGCATTACAGTATGTGGGAGGTGAATAGGACCTGAGTGACCAGAAATAGAGCTACCAATCTATGAATGCCTTTAGTGGTCATTTCACAGCAGAACTTGCTCTGACATTTGGAAAATTATATTAATCCACATAGAAATAAGATTCACGGGACTTCATATTTTTCTACAAAGGTGTCTTTAGATTTATTTCTTGCAGTTAGTTTCAAGCAATCCTGGACTTAGTGCAGTAGTGAGCAAGCTGAATTAATTATATGTAGGAAATCTTTCCTTCTTAAAAACTTGGAAGAAAAAAACCCTACTTAAATATGAATTTATTACTTTAGGTTACAGATTCAGATGAAAATCAAGCTGAAACAATGGGAACCTTGAAACGGTTACAGAAGTTAGTTCGAAATAAGAAAGACAGTACGCACAGTTTGGATGACATCAAGCATATATTATCATCCAGTAAGTAAAATGATTTAATTTCAATCTATATGAAATTAAATGTATCCATAAAATTCATTTCAATATTCAACACAAATTTAGAATATAGCTTCCAACCTATGGACACAGATCAAATAAAACGTTAAGCAACCAATAAGATTTATGCATTTTTGTTTAAAAAAGAAAAATAAAGAAAATGCATCCAAAAGTCTTTCTGTCTGCAAATAGGCATAAAATTTTAAGAAGCTACCAACAACAAAATGCAAGCATTCTCATTGCAGATTTACAAACTAGGTATACTATGCAAGTAAATGCGCCTTGGTGGCACAGCAGACTAAAGTGCTGTTAAGTAGCACCAGCTGCCTGCAATTACTGCAAGTTCGAATCTCACCAGGTTCAAGGTTGACTCAGCCTTCCATCCTTTCGAGGTAGGTAAAATGAGGACCTGGAATGTGGGGGCAATAAGCTGACTTTGTATAAAAAAAGAACACTGTTTGGGGGGCCCAAAAGCCCTACTAAGCAGATATATACAAAAGTATGAAGGCTATTGCTTAACGCATTGTAAGCCACCCTGAGTCTCCGGAGAAGGGCGGCATATAAATCGAACCAATAGATAGATAGATAGATAGATAGATAGATAGATAGATAGATAATAGTTTAGGAATAAATATATTATTTATTTTACAGGATTTATACATTGGTCCAGTCAAAACTGATTCTGAGCTGTATTCCCTCTCTATAACTTTGATTAAAATACTGAATTTAATCAGCAAATCAAAACCATAGCATCAGAACATAAGATTCTGGGAGTAATTACAATCAATTAAAACCACCAATTAAACTTTAAAACACTGTTGAGTAGCACCAGGTAAACTCAAAGTACTGTACATGCAGACAATAAGTTTTTCAACAGAACAACATGTGTGTTATTGCAGAAAATATCTGCACTGATATTTTCAATTTAGTTTTGTGGAACTGACATATCTTTTCACTTTTATGATTATCAGTCATCCATGTAAAGATTTTTATGTAACCTAGATATGCAAGTTGAAATCTTTAGTTAGTCTTCTGGTTGAACCTTTTCAACTTGCCTGCTTCTATCTCTAGTAATGATTTAATTATATTTTATTGTTTAATAGGTACATTAATCTTTTTAAAATATATAATTGATATTTATGTTTTTATCCAAGTTACTGTATATTGTCTTGGTAACATCTGAGAATAGGTAAGATATAACTATTATCATTCAATTAATGATGAGGTTTAGATGTTCTCTGAAATGACCAGATTTTTAGTATTTTATTCTTTATGTGTGTGTTTTTTTATTTTATTACTTTTAAAATGTATCTGTTCTTGCAGTATACAAGTATACTAAATAAATTAACTAAGTAAGTATGTAACAATAAATAAATAAACCAAGCATTATTATTATTTTTAAATATTCTTTTCAAGATATATCACCACAAGATCCTGGATTCTCTGAAGGTGAAGATGAAGCTCCAATTTCATGTATGAAATTAACAAAATATCAGGACAAAAAAATACTGAAAGAGAGCTCAAGATTAAAGGCAGACATTGAGCCTAGAACAGATCTTATCTCAGCTTTGCTGGATACAACTTACATTTCTGGAATTAACAACCTAGGAAATAATGACACCTGTTCTGAAATGGAATTTCAGCTCTGGAGTGAGTGGAAATCTTTCCCAGATACTCAGCTGAGTCCCTATGATTTCTTCACCACAAGGATAGAAGAATGGGGGAAATGTACTTGTTGTTCACATCAACCACAACTTACAAGCTCTGTCACAGATATGGATCTCCCAAATTCATGGGTAAGTTTACAAATATGTAGATAGTTTTATTTTTCATTGTTTATTAGTATGGATGTCCCTTAAATCAGAGAAATATCAATCATATATATGTATGTGTGTGTGTGTGGAATGATGCAATATTAATAAAATAATGTTAAAATTAATAACAATAAGTATTACAATTAAAATCTTCAGGCTTAGAAAGTTGTTATGATTCCCATACATCAACAGGAACATTATCCCAATTACCTGCACTCTATGCTACTTGTATATAAAACCTGTTTAGGAGATGCACTTAAATAGAAATGTCTATAGAAATTCTCAGTCATCCAGGTCATGGTTGTCCCAAAGGTGTTTTTTTCAAGAGGCAACTGAACTTTCTGTTTTTTCTTTGAAGACATTTTGCTTCTCATCTAAGAAACTTTTTCAGCTCCATTCCCCACCATCCAGTCAGAGCTGAAGAAGCTTCTTGGATGAGAAGTAAAACGTCTTCAAAGAAAAACCAGAAAGTCCAGTTGGCTCTTGAAAAAACATCTTTGGGACACTTAAATAGAAAGCACAAAAATAAGGGCTTTTTCCTCCATTTTTCCCCCAGCAAGTGTCATATGCTTGGGATAAAAGATAGAAACTGGCCCAGTCACCTAATGAATTTACATGGGATGGTTTTGAATTTGGGTCTTCACCATTTTAGCTTGAACATTTCAGTCACCACATTACATGCATATCATCCTGAGCAGACTATTTTATATAATAGTCTCAAATGCTCATTATCATATGGTGTCAAGTGAGTTTTATCTGCCTTCAGCCTATTTTGTATCTATTTTTGTACAAAAATTCAAATATCTTTCTTCCTCAAGCAATATTTGTCAAATAAATATAACAAGGCTGAGAAAATATTTTTGAACGGAAATAGATACCAAGACCCATCATTGCCATATCAAAGGAATACCTATGGCTGGTTTTAGCAAGATAGAAGAAACAATTAACAAATTGGGAGAGTGTATATAATACCAGTATTAGCTTTCATTCTCCAGTTTCACTGTTATTTTCCCCTTGTTTAGTTATATCATGCATGTTGTAGACTAGTGATGGCTAACCTTTTTGCCATCATGTGCCAGGACTGGGGGGGAGGGGGAGTCATGCGCACGTATGCCCACACCTATAATTCTATGCACCCCACCCCTGCGCATGCACACACGCCCCCTGCCCCCCCCTGCTCCTGGCACGCGATGGCATGGTGGGCCTGGTAGGCCCATTTTTCTCTCTCCCCAGGTTCCAGAGCCTTTCTAGGAGCTTGGGGAGGGCAAAAACGGCATTCCAAAACTGCACCCCCAGAGGCCCTCCAGAGGCCGGAAACGGCCCATTTGCCAATTTCCGGTGGGGCCGGAGGGCCCGTTTTTTGCTCTCCCCACCCTCCAAAGCTTTTCTAGCAGCCTAGGAAGGGCAAAAATGGCCTCCCCCCACCCCGGAGGCCCTCCGAAGGCTAGAAATGGCCTGTTTGCCGACTTCCAGTCCCACCATATGTTCGCCATCATGGTTATAGACCAGGTAAAAAATGGCATGTTTCCTCTATTTCCATCATGCAAATACATATCTGGGGATAATTTGTGCAGATTCTCAGTATGAAAAGAGAAGATGTAAAAGGTCAGTAAAGGACTAAACTGGTCACAAACAGAGAACTCAAAATCACAGTTTATATTATAGAACATAAAATTGTATTAACTAAGCAGGCAAATTAAATGTTTATTTTGAAAGATTGACTGCAAAGATTTTCACAATTTATTCCCAGCCTTAAAAATAATATACTGTTGAGGTGTCCTGTTAGTTTTTGTTTGATTTTAATTCTAGCAACAGAATATCCACAATATTAAAATAACTTAAAATTTAAGCCATTATTAGACAATTACATTTATTTTTCCAATGCATTTTGGCTTAATATATAGTTAGAAATTAATCGAATTGTTCCATCAGGAGGTAAACAAACAGTAAAAATTGTCAATGAACTGGTACCTAAAGGTACCTGTAGCTTTTCTTATCATCACTAGTGAGATAAGAGGCATCAAAATGTAATAAATAAATAAAAGTAATAATAAATATTTTCATGATTAAAGTAGCCTTATGGAAAATACAAATCTTTGAATTATTTATGTATTTATTTATATTAAACTTGTATACTGCCCAATTCCCAATAACTCTGGAAGGCTCCGAACAATCAAAATGAAGCAATAGCAATAAAGCCAATAACAAAGACAGGAAAAAATGATACCAACAGTAGAGTGGGCGCCATCTGAATTTTGGAGAATCCAAATTCAAAGGCATTTGTTAATTTCATTTTGAACAATATTTTGATGTTCCATCATACTTTTTTTGGTGTACATAGGACAAATCTGGTAGACAGGCCCAGGATTTTATCGGGAGCTAGGTATGAGAGATATTCCTTTGTCTGATGTTAAAATGTGTTAAGTCTACTTTAGGGAACTATTCCATGATAATCTTATTTCTGGCAGCACTGGATTTCTTGTGGATCAGAAGTATTTGTTACAGAGCATTTGAGATAGCTCTGGAGAAAGACAGAAGGAAGAACAAACAAATTTGTTTCATTACCACTAAAATGTAATATTATCATGTGTGTGTGTGTGTGTGTGTGTGTATAAAAAGTTAAAATCTCGGGTGTTTTCCCACGTCATTAAAAGTCTATTAGTTGAAATGCTTAAAATCCTGGCTAAAATCCCAGCTTAAGATCCTCCAAAATCCCAACAAAACACTTTGTAAGGTCTTTTGAAACTCTGGCTAAAATCCTAACCAACACTTTAAAAGTTTTCTTTTTGGCAACGTTTTGACAAGTTCTCTAACTTGTCAACATCGGGCCCCTACTTTCAGTTTAGAAGCTGTGGGTATGCTACGAGATCAGAGTTGTCGCCTTTCTATGTTTAGCCTGCAATTCTGTGTCCTGATTAGAGGGCAGCATGTTTTTTCTCCTGCTTCATTATCCTAGCTGCAGCCTGACTGCGTGTTAAAGGCCCAGCTTTCTCTGGTTGCCTATTACTAACTGTCAATTGCAAAGAAGGAAGGATTCTGGTAGGCATCACAACCCTGCTGATTGCTTGTTGAGATCTCAGCCTATCTTCTGGCTCGGTTCTCTCTCTCTCCCTATTGCTAGCTATCATCTGCAGAGAGGGAAGAACTCTGTCAGTCATCTTACATTGGACAGATGAATAGATGAATAGGTGTGCGTTTAAAAGAACACAAAAATGCAGTGAAAAAAGAAGAGCGAACTTCTTCCTTGGTACAACACATGAAGGCCACGGGACATAATATCGGCTTCAACAATACTAGAACAGTGGTGAAAGAAGAACATCTTAATAAGAGAATAATTAGGGAGGCTATCGAAATTGAAAAGAGGCCACAGAATATGAATAGACAAGATGACGCTTCTAGGTTATCAAGTATTTGGAGACCAGCATTCAGGGAAACTCATGTTTTAACATCAGAGGATAGGCAAACATTCCAACAGACAACCGTTGGTGTTGTAATGCCTGCCAGAGTCCTTCCCTCTTTGCAGATGATAGCTAGCCATAGGAAGAGAGAGAGAACGGAGCCAGAAGATAGGCTGAGATCTCAACAAGCAATCAGCGGGATTGTGATGCCTACCAGAATCATTCCTTCTTTGCAGTTGACAGTTAGTAATAGGCACCATAGAAAGCTGGGCCTTTAACACGCAGTCAGGCTGCAGCTAGGATAATGAAGCAGGAGAAAAAACTGCTGCCCTCCAATCAGGACACAGAGTTGCAGGCTAAGCAGCATACATCAGCAGCAGTGAACATAGCAAGGCGACAACTCTGATCTCGCAGCATACCCACAGCTTCTAAACTGAAAGTAGAGGCCAGATGATGACAAGTTAGAGAGCTTGTCGAAACGTTGCCAAAAAGAAAACTTTTAAAGTGTTGGTTAGGATTTTAGCCAGAGTTTCAAAAGACCTTACAAAGTGTTTTGTTGGGATTTTGGAGGATCTTAAACTGGGATTTTAGCCAGGATTTTAAGAACTAATTCAGTTTGAACTGTTTACTATAGAAAATGGCTCTGGAAAAAAAGAGATAGCTAACAACAGATTCAGTTTCTCTATTAATCAGAATATGTGTTTGACTTGATTCGAGACTGAGATGGGTAATGTCACATTCATGGCTCTAATTCCTTGACCATTAAATACTTTCTCAATTCTACAAAATTTATTATGTCTTACCCTGTGAGTGCTTTACATAGTTCATTTATGAAGTTGGAAGGACTCCATTTTCTTGGCTATTCTAGGAAAAACTTTTGTTTTCAACTTTATGAGGTTTTTTTATTACCTGATGTATAATTATAAGTCATATTAATCATTTAATGTATTTTTAAAAGTCAACACTAGAAAAAAATCAGATTATGCTTATGAAATGATAAATCCATTGTTAGATGTATATATATTTTGCTATTAGAGTTATTATATGGCAGTGCTCTGATTTCCAAATGTACCATCAAATTTAGAATTGTGGTCAAGGTCTTCTCCAATACCTAAGAAGGACAAGAAGCACCTCCTTCAGGACAAGACAGTCCTAGAAAAAAATAAAAATGCTCAACCAGCATTCTTAGTCCAATGTTGTAAAAATCAGTAAGAAGCACAACAGTTCCTGATACTGCTATTATCTTTTTTTAATTTCCAGTATATCTGGGCTGACATCTGTTTTGGTCTGAGGCCCAGCAACAGGGAGTTAAAACACATTACAGTGGTGAGAATAGTGTGCTGTGATTCAACAAGCATTTTATTTTATATACGTGTTTAAAAGTAAAGCTGAAAGCTCATGAGAATTGAGTCCTTAAGTTGCTGAGTAATAGAAAATACATATGGGTAACGTTGCAGGAGGTCTAGCATATGTTTAATTTAGCTTTCTTTTTCTTTTTCTAAAAAAGTATTTAGCAAAGATCCTTTTTGAAAGAGGGATAAGTATGAACTGTGGACCTGTTTATTTAGTTCCATACAGTTTTCATCAGTCACTGACAAAGCTGAAGCTCAGTTTTGTTGCTGTGAAACAAATCAACCAGTAGTTGCCAAATGTCACTGACTGAACACTTTAGGGAATACACTTATCATTCCTAAAAAAACCCGGCGGCAATTACCAGTGTATGATGCAAATAATTGTGGCATGTGGATAATTGAAAGCAATCCTGACATCCAAAATACATTAAAAATGTAACTTGTCATGAGCTCAAAGGTGGTAAGGAATCAATGCTAGAAACCCAGGGGAAGGAATATAAAAGACTGATGTTGGGACACCTTTTTGGGAATCTAAACATTACATTTGTTTGATTTTTCTTCCTGAAATTTTCACTGTAACTACTGTTTTAAGCCTGTTGTAGATACATTAGTTAATTGACACTGTTGGTAAGCAATTCTAGTTTATTTATTTACGTTAGCCATAGTGTTATGTCCTGACTAATTGGCGCATGGCAAGTGCAGCCACCAGACAAGGGCGCTGTGCTGGCGGGAAATAAGGTGTATTCTCATTGGTTAAGACAATGTCAAGCCAGGGTATAAAAGAGCTGTCAGTTTGTGAGGGAGCGCTCTCTCTCTCTCTCTCTCCCCCGTGTTAGCCGTTATAGCAAGTTACTGTTTGTCGAGCGTTATTAATAAACAGTTAGTTATTGTTATACGGAGTCGCCTTGAGTCTTGCCTGCCTGCCCAAGAATACAACACATAGATATTTAAAAACTACTGCTATCACATTTGGAGATAGCTTATGAAGGTCTATGATATGTTTGTCACTTATGAATAGCCAAAAACCTCTAGTGGCAATTATCTCTTAATCTAACTTTCAGTGTATCTATTTTAGAGCACTACAGAAAGTAGAAGGAAGCTGTTTCAATTTGAGTAGCTGCACTGAAGTGAACTAAAATTTTAATTTTTCTAACATCAGTCACTCACTGATTTGTATGTGATAGTACAGGATTCAGGGAAAAAATTCCATGTAGCCTTACCAGAAGTGTTAATGCTATTTTCATTGCAGAAGTGTAAGGATTTAGAAAAAGCACACACATTAAAACAGACAGTGTTATACATATACTATATGCATATGAATAGGAGAGAGAAAGAATTTTAAAACCTAATCTATGTATGTTGGTGACATTCTCTGAGTGAATCCATAATATTACATAAACTCTGAACTCTTGAGCAACCTTTCAATCAATATTTTGCATTCCATTCTTCTTTTTAAAAACCATTTGAAAATTAAAAATATATTTTCTGAACTATCAGAAGTAAATTATTTTCTAAACTATTAGAATTCATTCAGAATTCCCGTTTAAGCAAATGTGTACTTGTGTTATTACCAGTATTAGTAGTTTAACTCTGGAATTTTCTACAACTGGTGCAGAGGTTAATCTTTCAAGGACAAAGAGATAATCAGGTCAGCCTTCAAACTGCTATAATTTTTCTGATGCATGAAGAAATAGAATAGATATGGATGGGTACTATATCTCCTGAAATGGCCTCTTTCTTCCTATTTAACAATAAATAATCTGGTGAAAGGAGCTCATGTATAAGTCTACATATGAATGTCATTTTTGTTAATCATACAGATATTAACGGTGCACAGAAAAAGAAGTAATCTTTGAATGATCAGAGATTCTTTCCTGGTTACACTTTCCTGTTTAAATACTGGAACATGGAATGGACATTTAGATTTGGAGTTCTTAATGTCTTTAAACTCGGATTGTGTATTTTCAAATTGTACAATAAATGTGTACAAATAGTCTTCTCTTTGCATTTATTCTGGTTATTTCATTGTCAGGTTTCTACATAGGCATTTCCTACCGACTTATTCCTATGTATGAGAATGAGTTATTTTGTCTTCTAAGAATTTCATTTGTGACTCATTTCAAAAATACAGGATAGATTATTACGTCTATTACCTACAAGTGAAATCTTAGGAAAGTTTGGCTAAAGAATGAAGCCTGAATGCACATTTCTGCTCATCCTAACTAATAATTATAATTGGTTTACAAATTTTGGGTTATAATTTCTTCTAGTTGTACATATAAAGTGTTTTAAGACAATACAGAAAGTGTGAATTAATAATTATGTGACAGATTTTTGTTTAGATTGTCAGATCTGCATAGGAAGAAAATGAGGTGGGGAAGATATTGTCTTTGATTTGACTAACAATTGACTTAAGTTTTTATTGGTGTATATAAAATCTATGCACATTCAAAGTTTTGTGTATAAACACTAATGATTCATAATAGTACATTGAAAAAAACACTTTATTTATTTACTAAATTTATATGCCATTTATCTCCCCAACAAGCCAATTTTACAACTCTCCCAACAGTACTTAAACAGTGTAGTTCAACTATGCATTTTTTTAATTTTTTTTCTGATAGTATTAGCCTGAAAATATATATTGTAAATAAAGGTACCAATGAATTTTATGTATTTTATGGGAGGAGACCAGAGCAGTTCTTATTAGTGCAGGACACTATAAACAAATAATGGCAAACATTGATTGAAATGTGAAAGGAGATCTTTCAAAAAAAGTTTAAGATTTTCTCATTGTTCTTCACTGTATTAAAAATATTTGCTTATTTATAATCTCCTTTCAGACAAAAATGAATAATTTTAGTTTTTTGCATGGCATTTTGCACATAGATACACATTTCTGTGCAGGACTTCAGCATGGAGATTAAATAAACGTAGGGGTGAAAACTGTACATTCTGAATACTCCATCATCCTATGTTTCACTGTGGCAAATTAAGGAAGTCAAGCACAAAGCAAACTCTTGTTCCTTCTTAATAACCGAGACTAACATATTTTTAAAAATTGAATTTAAATAGATTAGTTATAGTCTTGAAAATAAAACTTGCTGATTGTAGCTTGCTGTTCTACATGAACGATAAAGTTGTTAAAATGGACCTCTGATTCCTTAACTGATCACATTTCCATTAAATGCTGCCTGTACAGATGCAGCCAACTGTTGTTAAAGTTATCCCTAAAACAAATGTTGCAGTGCAAGCGTTGAAGTTGAAAGGTTAGTGTTAATCAAGTACCCTAAGCTTCTATTTCTTCATCCATTTCTTTTTTTACTTCTCTTTTTGTCTTCCTTCCTGTCTTAAATATATCAACTGAAGATCTTGACAGAGCTGAGCCACAACCTAAATAGAATAAGGAAGCTTTGTTTAGCTGATTGAGCTATGTGTATATCATTTAGTAGTGTTTTGGGTCTGAGAACAAAGAAGCAACACTTGCCTTGTAACATTTAATAAATCTCAATTTTAAGATGTTGAAGAGAAAACCTTCCAATGTTTCAGATAAGGAGAAATCACAAAAAACAAAGGTAAGAAATGTTAGCATTTGAAGGCTAAATATCGGATTGGAAATCAGTCCTAAGATATTTGAGATGGTGTAGCCTATATAGTTTTATAATTACAGGCTTCAGAAGCTTTGCACATTTTATTCATTCACTAAGACTGTAGATAGGTTCACTGTGTTGATTTTCATGGACTGCTGCTCAGATTAAACTGGGTGGCAAACATCGTTGTGTGTTGATAATGTCCTAAAATGTATTACTTCATTCTCAAATATCAAGAGAGAAAAAATTGCTAGAAATTGTTTTTATTTTTTTCTGCTAAAAGATCGATCTAGTCTAGAAAATGTACCATTGTTTTAATTCAGAGAAATATGTATCTTTCATTTACAAGTACTAATCTATCATTCAAATGAATATCTTTTTAAAAAAACAGGTTTGTGAGGTTGAGTGTGGCTTTCATATAGTCTCTGGAATAACAAAATATTCATTCTCAGTCCAGCACAGAGATAAAAAAAATCTTTACCAAAAACCAATCTTAGTTCAGAACATATTTGATTTCAAATTATTACACATGAAATAAATACAAATCAACATTCTCAATATATTGCGTATAATAAGCTGATTAATGCAAGAATCTTGGAGTCATACCAACAACTTTTTGTCGTTAGCCATAAACTATATTGTAGATACATATTCTATAGGTAATAACTTCAACCTCCCCTTACTCTCACCCATGGTCTATATACACTTTTGTAGGCTAACATTCTGTAATGCAAATTATCTTATGCAGCAATTTAAGAGCATCAGATTTTTTTTACCTTCTGAACTCTTACATAGGTAGTTCTTCTGTGTTATTAAACATTACATTACAAAAAGACTAATTAAACATTGATTTCCAGCCCTATTACAGAAAAGGGGCTTACTCTTCCTATTATTATCTATTATTATGCATTCAACTCCATTACTTTATTGAAAAATTTTCAGGCTTGCATTCAGTCACAGGGACTAAATAACACATCAAAGGATGAATTAGAGGAACATTCCCTCCCTCCCTCTCTCTCTCTCTCTCTCTCTCTCTGTGTGTGTGTGTGTGTATGGAAGAAAGACGATGTAGCTGTAGATATAGGGATGGTATACATATAGATTTATAAAGTTGGCAACTATTCAGAAATTACTGTGTTAGAAAATATTAGGCAAATTATTAGTCGTGTAAATGGGAACCCTGCCATGAGCTCATTACTCAACCAGAGTTAGCTAATTTATGTAAACCAGTAAATTTGTGTTTGTTTTATTTAGTTTAATGTTGCTTAACAATAGAGAAGTAGAACTATTGTATTCAACAAATGAACAGTATATAAAATCTTCTCTTCCCCACTTTCTTTACAAAATGTTAGTTTGTTTGACATCCAAATAAATAAATATAAATTTTATATACTCAATATATTTTTATTACTTGTGTTACATTAAATATTTGAAAACTTTTCAAACAAAATTAATTTTATAAAGTGGCAGTATTATATTACTAGTTTCAGATCATTTTGTGCTGATTTTGCTCACTGTATATAAAATACTCCAGTAAACGGAGTACTGACTGTTTGAGTGGAAAATTCCTCTATTTGTCAAATTGCATTTTGCAATTTTTCTTCTCATGGCAATATTATTACAAGCAAACCATAAAATTGGGAAATATTTAAGTACATGTCTACAGTCATAAAAAGTGTGGGAGAATTTCACAACTTCCTTCCTTCTGAATCTTCCCAGCTAGTCGGGGTTTGCACTGTAAATGTTTTGGTACAATCAGCATTATCAAAAATGTATTTTTAAATTTTGGAATATATAGTTACAATAACTGTTCTTTTATTGTCCTTTTCTTGCTTTGTCTCCAATGACTGTTTGTTTTTATCTTGCTTTCCTACCTAATACTTTGAATGTTTTCTCAAAAAAAGTCCCTCTTTGTTTAGTGAGATGTACTTCTAGTTAACTATGCATAGCATAGACCCTTAGTGCTTTGTTAATTTAGTGCACACAAAACACAAAATGACAGAGCTTTAGATAAGAAAGTCAGTTCATAGGCTGACGTTTTACACTACAACACAATAAATATAATAAATAAGCACATGCACACTAGAGCAAGCAAGCATGGGTGGAATTGTGAAACCGTTGTATGAAACATTCAGTACTTTTGCAAAAGGGAAAAGGGAAATGTGCACTATTTAATGGCATTTGAAAGAGTTTTTGCCTTAACATCAGTTGAAAATAGAGGCATATACTAGAAATACATCACGATATGATATGATAAATATATTAGAGAAGCATTTATTAGGGACTAATTTTTATTTAAGGAGAATTCAAGAGAAACTTCCGAACAGTGAGAAGACTTAACCAGTGGTGGGTTCCTCCTGATTCCGCCCGGTTCCGCCGAGCCGGTAGCGGTGACGATATGATGTCATCGAACCGGTTCTGCCCCCCGCCCCCTGCCACCCCACCCCACTCCCGCGTTATTCTTACCTTTTATTTGGCCCCCACCCCCAATTTATTGCTGCCTCCTGAGTCCCAGCTGATGGCTAGAAGGAAAAAAACTGTTTAAACTCTTGCTGCAGGGCTTCAAAAGGCCGCCCTACAGCTGATCACTGGTAAAAGAAAACAAATGAGTAGACCAGTGCCTGCAAAAATACATGAGTAGATCAGTGCCTGCAAAAACAAATGGGTAGACCGGTACAGCTCTGCAAGCAGTTAAAATCCTGGTAGACCAGTACCTCTGCTAAATCCTAAATAATTGTCACATGACCATCAAGCCACGCCCACAAAATAAGCCATGCCCACAGAACCGGTAGTAAAAAAATTTTAGAACCCACCCCTGCACTTAACCAATGGAACAGCTTGCCTTCAGAAGTTATAGGTGCTTCATCCCTGGAGGTTTATAAGAAAAGACTGGACAGCCATCTGTCTGAAATGGTATAGAGTCTCCTGCTTGAGCAGGGAGTTGACTAGAAAATCTCCAAGATCTCTTCTGGCTCTATTCTCATTGATTGATTGATTGATTGATCTAGAGAACTCCACTGTGTTTGGGCTAGTCCCACCCTCTGCCACTAGGCAAATTATTCTCCATACATTTAGTTCTTGACCTATAACATCTCAGTATTGGCTTTTGATCTGACTTTTTCTTCTTGCATAATACAATATTGCTTTTAGCACTCTTCCCTATATTAATTCATGGGAGAGGTGTATTTTATTATTTATTTTAGTGTGTATGGATCGTACAAGTTGAAGGGAAAATGAGAAATACTAATAATTAAAATGAATTAATTACAATGATCAAACATTGTTTTATATATATGTGTGTGTGTGTGTGTGTAGGTTTATAAGAGCAGTAGCATTATTAATTTCCATTCATGTAGTCCTTCTCTTATGATCATAATGGAGCCTGCCTATTACAGTTGCATGTTGTGTTGTCCATTAAAGGAAGCATCTCACTTAATAATTCTCTCATCCCTGCCATTCCCAATGCATTAAATGAACATGCAAGTTGTTAGATGAAGCATGGGTGCCTCAGGGGTGGAGGAAGACCTTGGAGGCCTAGCACAGGCACAGGCCCACTTGCCCTGGGGCTCCCAAGGCCTCCCACCCTGAGGTACCCAGTGATCAATTTCTTGTCTCTCAGGATTCCCCCAGACCTTGGCCTGCTCCCAAGCTGGTAATTCAGCCACACAAGGGAGCCTATAGGCCAAGATTCACTTCCCATCCAGCCACCCAAGAGACTCTTAGAACTTGGTGTGCCCCTCGCCCAACCCCAGGGCCCAGCAGCACTCAACCTTTTGTATTTTGCCAAGGAGTCCGACCGATGGGTTGGAATGCAAGGCTCAGGTTTCATGCATAGGCTTGCCAGCCTCATGGAAATATTGTGCTATTTTCTTAACAAACAGTACTTCCCACAAGACTGTAGGGGATTCTGTTTTTAAGGAGATTCCACAAACTCCACAAATAGATTTTCCTGAAAGCCTTGTAAATCATTCAAAATAGGAATATGAGCTATGGCCACCTCCATGTTGGAGCAGTAGGTTAGCAACTATAACCCCAAAAATAGTTCAAGATCTTTAAAATGTTATTTAAATGTGTGGCATGTTAAGTACTGTGCTGTTTAATTACAATTTTTCCCAGTAGATTTAATTTTGCAGTTAAACTAATAAAGGATAGAGTTACTTGAAAAAAATTAATTCTCCTGCTGGAAATCTTAAAATTGTCCCCATTTCAGATATAAAATTCAGTTTTTCAATTTGTATATATGTCTCCTTCCACCTCATTTTTTTAAAGGTGGTCACTCTTCCCAATATACTATGGATCCCTTTGCAATACAGTTATTAAGCAATAGTGGCAAATATCTGTAGCTCAGATGTAGGATGAGGATGAAAGTTTGTTCTCCCAGCTTGTAGGTTGTTTTCCAAATGTTTCATTACCATGCTAGGTAGCATCTTCAGCAGAGTTTAGGGGATGTCAGTGGCAGTGTTCTTCTGTTTATAAGGCATTTGTGTGATCAGTAGGTCTTGTAATGAGACAGGTGTGGGTGTGTCAAGTGAGGGTCTTGTACATGGGTCTTGTACATGGGTCTTGTGATGGGTCAGGTGTGAGTCATCAGTGGGAGTCTTGTGATGGGGAGGTTACATCAGGTGAGAGTCATTGGGAGGTGAAGTGCTGGTTGGGGAGGGCTTCTATAGGTTGGTTGAGGGTCGGTGCTGTCTCTAGTTAGTGGGTGTGCAGTTGATTTGGATTCTGAGGGTTCGTAGGCTGGTTGTAGGTCAAAGTGTCTGTTGATGGAATGTTGAACACTCGAAGCCCTTATAAACAGAAGACCGCTGACATCCCCCAAACTTCACTGGAGATGTTACCTAGCCTGATAACAAAATGTTTGGAAACCAACCCACAAGCTAGAGAATGAACCTTCACCCTCACGGTTATTAAGCCCTAGAAAAATGCAAACTATGGAAGCAATAATAGATATTAAAAAGTTAGGGAAAAAGCAGCAGAAGAGAGAAAAGTGTATTTAAAGAAAAATACAGGAAATTCAGTACCTAGTATATTTCTGTATATGAACACTTTTAGAACACAAGAAAGTGTGTTTCTTATGTGTCTTACAATCAATTTAAAGTTCCATAGTTGTTTCAGGATAGATAGTACTGACCCATTCAGCACACTGGAAGATTAGAGCGTGTTTAAGATTGCATGCAAGGTATCATATACAGTTGACTTATGTCATTTTTTACTCTTAGCAACCACATAGGTAAATTTTCTCCATGACGATCTATCCCTAACCTGGTCCTTCAAGTGTTTCAAAAGTGCACTGATCACCACTTTAGAGGTGATTATAGGTTATAGGTAAAGAAATGCCCTAAGATTAAATTAACATTGCAAAAAATGTCAGAAACTTAATTTTAAAAAGGGGAAAGTAAAAACAGTCAGTTATTGTTTGTTTTTATATTTTAAAGAAATAAGTATGTTTTCTTCACTTGCATTTTAGTCTAACTGTAATGAATGGTGAAGTGTTGATGGCAAACTAACTGTATATTTTTCCACATGTGAACTCTGTATATTCATGTTTGGTGGTAAAGATGGCAAAAATGTGTGTCATGAAATATCTTTAATAAAATCTTCCAAAAAGCATTGCAACTGCTGCACAGCAACCTAAATCAGATAATATCTGATTGTGTAGGCTTGTATGAGAATTATTTATAACCTGTGGAAACAAGCCTTCACAGGCATGGTTATAAAAAGACTGTTTCCTGTACAACCAAAATGAGAACAGGCACTGAAAATGAAGAAAAAATATCCCAAATATCAGCAACTTTTCATTGTTGGCTTCAATCCAACATGTTATACAACCTCATACAGGACCCTGGATATAGGATTTTATTTGAAATGTATCAAAATACATGAAATACAAAATTGTGGGTTTTTTATTTGCATCTGGGGTTTATTTTCTTCAAAAAAAATTCTGTTTCCTGTACACCATGTAAATTAAACTGGTGAGAACTAATTTTGTCTACAATCTATTATCAAAATATACTGAAGGCATAAACCTTCCTCTGTTTTCTTATCTTGGGCATAAATATTTAGGTTCAACCAACTAGAAAGCATTCTATCCTCTCATTTATTTTAGTGAGTCTAGGAGCAGTAACATCTACATTTGATACTAAGGCTTTTCTGTTTTATTGATATTAATCCTGTTAATATTTATATTTTCCTCATAAGATTGCATGTTTGTCATGTATTTAAACATGTTCATTTATAGACTGGTGGTCCTTGCGTTATGTCAGCTCATTCAGCAACAAGCTTGCGATGGTACTTAGTGAGGAGGACTGAATTAATAGTTATATCTAATGTTTTGAGTCATACCAGTTATATCCATTATTATGTAATTATATTCACTGTGTTGTCTTCCAACATATAACAGCAAATAATTAAATTATGAATAGCAAGAGAAAAGATGGAGGGCTAGTTCCAGTCTACTGTATGTTCAGCCTCTTCCCATTGAGGTCATCACCTGTGCCATATGTATATGCATATACTGTATACAGCTATATATACCCTGTTCATAATGTATTCATAAAATACTTTCCTGGGTCAGCCTGGTAAAAAGGCTCTATACGCCACCTTCACAACTGCTGAGCTTTTTCTCGAAAGTGACTTCCTTAGTTAGTAATGGTGGGGGAGGGGTGAGTTGCCTCATTTACACCATGTAACTCACACTGGCTTCTCCATTCTTCTTTCACAATCCTGATTGAGGAATGGTATTTGTACCACTAGTCTCTAACACTGCTGGACACTGCTAATGATAATCTCTAAATTACACTAATGTACCATATTAATATATATTGCTGAATATATTATTTAGCACAACACTAGAAATCAGATAAGTTACAACAATTATATTTGGGGTATGTAAGTAATTCAAAATTAGCAGCATATATTCATAACAGAAGTTTAACTAAATTAAATGGTTTCCATACATACTATATATTATGCAACAAGACAAATATAAGAATTTAAAGACTATTTTTTCACAACTAAAGGATTGACATTCAGAAAAAAATGTTTATAAATTTGCACATCAGTCACAGCATAACAAAGGAGAAGCCAGAAATTAGAATTTATAATGTTTATTTTAAAAAATTCTGTTTATATTTAGATTTTTACATAATAAATAGTGGAGAGTTTAACATTTAGCAGAGAGATTCAAATATATAAGTCTAAATGCTATTGCTATTGGTCTAGCCCAGCACCCTCTTGGTTGTGATTGCTTATATAATTAACAGTTGAAGAATGTTTCAATTATTGTAGAGTTCCATAAAATTAAATGTAGAATAAAAAGGGGAACAAGAAACTTAATTCAATATCTTTAGTCTTCTGGCAGTATATGAAAATAGGTCTTTATTATCAAGTGTATTAATCGAGAATATCTAGAGGAATGCATTAACATGGCATAAACTATATACCATATGCCATATTAAGTTCTTAATTAAGGAATTTTTACATAGTAATTTAATGGTCTTAGGTTATTTTTTATCATCACTGATCTTCAGGAAATACATTAAAAATATTATTTTTAAAATTCCTGTAACATACCTATAATTGCAATTTTTACATCAGATATTGTGTCAATTAGCTAACTTTTTCATAATCCATTTTCAACAAGGAATTGGTCCATATGACTCTGGTTTCTTTGGGTCATTCTTTTCTTTATGACTGAGGGTCATGTATACCTCTTCCTATGTTGGTGGCATAACCTTTGTTTCTTTAATTTCATTCATTAATGGTTTTAACAGTTCTTCCCCAAGTTCTCTATAATATTTAACTATCAGGCTATCTGGACCTGATGCTTTTCCTTATTAATTATAAAACTAATTAGTTTTATTGTCTTTGCCATTCCTTGAACAGTTATGGGTGTGCTTAACGTTTTTCCATGTTGCTTATTAAATTCACTAATAATTAACTGTTAGTTATATTTATTTATAGCAGAAATAATTCATATCAATAAAATAGGTTACATTCTGGAGGGAGCATTAAGGATAATAGTAGTTTATAATCAATATAACAGAACACATCAACAAAAAAGGTAGAATATTCTAACTTTTCTGAATACAGAAAAGATTTTGACAACTGATATGATAGCAGTGTTCCAATATCTCAGGGGCTGCCACAAAGAAGAGGGAGTCAAGCTATTCTCCAAAGCACCTGAGGGCAGGACAAGAAGCAATGGGTGGAAACTAATCAAGGAGAGAAGCAATTTAGAACTAAGAAAAAATTTACTGACAGTTAGAACAATTAATCAGTGGAACAACTTGCCTCCAGAAGTTGTGAATGCTTCAACACCGGAAATTTTTAAGATGATGTTGGATAACCATTTGTCTGAAGTGGTGTAGGGTTTCCCGCCTAAGCAGGGAGTTGGATTAGAAGACCACCAAGGTCCCTTCCAACTCTGTTATTGTTATTGCAATTTAAGGAGATACACACTTATGGCTGCAAGATTCAACTTTGCCCAACATGGGGAAAAATATATATTACCAATAATATCAGAATGGGAACTTAAACTTGGGAAATCTATAGTAATTGTAAAATCCACAACAGAAGTTTAACCAATTTAAGCAAGAATGAGTTTCATTACTTTCATTACTTCATTACAAGAATCTTCATTATTTAGAAATCATATTTGACATTAATCTAACTTTCCCCTCAACTTTGAAGTTTAATTTATCTAAATTATCTGAGTATTAACCATTTCTATTGCATAAATACCACTGCGTCCAATTATCTATATTCTGTAATGTATTATTTGTATTTTATAATACAATAAAGCAATTAACCAGGAATAAAATCAGATTTCCTGGTTTCCCAATAAAGCTAAGCAGATCTTTTGAACTAGAAAATTAAGTCACGTGGGTGTTAAATGTCATTATTTATCATGTAATATTATATTAGAGTAGAAGTATGTAAGAACAAGACTTTGAAAACAAAACATTAATAAAACAGAATGGCTGTGCTTAACCCAAAAGAGCTAGGAAAAAGTCTTAGCTAAATTGAGAAATATGTGTTTTTAGACCATTAAATCACTTTAGAGAAAAAAGTATAAGTTTTAAAAAGGAAATATCACTAGTTACATGCTATATACCTGAGGTTGCTTCCTCTACATATTGGGATATTCATATTGGCGGTTATGCCATGTATCATGTGGCTTTTTCAAAGATGTTTTTACATTTCACTTCTACATTGCATTCCAAGTTTATGGGTGAGACTATGGAGCCAGGATCACTCTACCTTAGAAAGTTATGGACAACAGCACAAGCAATCAATAAGCAATTGTCTACAGATCTTATAAAGCTCAGTACAGTGAGCCTTTGCAATACCTTGATCAATGAAGTAACAAAAAGAGATAAAATACTTTTCTTTAAACAATCTTGGAATGAAAAGAAATTAAGATCATGGTTGATCCAATATTTGAAAAACAAATCAGTGCACTTAGCTTATACTCTGTGGAATCATTCACACTCAAAATTCCTTCCTCCCCTTCGTTCCTAGTAGTCTCTTACTCTACTTACAACATGATTTTACTCATTATCTTATCTTCCAAATATCCTAATTAAAAATGTCTTTATTCCTTTACTCATTCTTTGCTTATTGAAGATTATGTATAACACATCTTCACATAAAACTATAATGACTTTAAGGACAACAGAATGTCTAGATTCCACTAGTTTGGGGGCTGTGGGCTGCAGCTGTTATAAGCCCTGCTATATTCATGGCAGCACTCAACCTCAGGTGATATAAAGCATGCAAAAGAGATCTTTCTGTCAGTTTTATTATTTCTAAAAAGGTTCCCCTTGAAGGAGAAGAGTGACCTTGTTCTGCTGAGCTGACATGTGCCACTGAATTAATGGCTAAGCTTTGCTTTAGGGAAGCTTGCAGAGACATTACAATGCTTGCGGCTGAGTTTACTGTGCACATTAATCAGGTAAACCAAAATGATGCATCAAACATTCATTTAAAAGTAGTAAAATTCCTCTCCCCTATCCACATACCTTTAAAAAAAATCTTCCTAAGAATTAGTGAATTGTTGGCCATCACTTACAGTCAAGGGCATTGTTGCATGGATGCAGTAAAACAAAAGTCAGAGTTGAACTTTTCTTATTTCAAGGTATTAAAGATATGAAGAAAGTTATGGAAGGGGCAGGCTGGATTTTTATGTAATGTAAACAATATCTTCTAGAACTTATTTCTTTAAATTCCATGAACATAAATTAACTGGCACTATGATTCATACTAATACATTATTAATAGGCAAGTAGTTCTATCAACAATTTAATGGAGAAACTACAATGGATTTAGATTAGATTATCTGTTTCTTTTGTTAACAATATTTCTTTATCTACAGTCTTTTAATAAATTGAGCTGCATTAAAATTAGGCATGCATAACATTTGATAGCATTTTAGATCATTTTATGGCTCTCATTGTCAAAACATGGCAATCCTTAGATATTTCAGTTATTTATTTATTCCTTGTGGTAGCCTTTTTACATAAAACAATTGAAAGTGGAATCTATACATACCATGCAGTAGTGGTTTTCACTTACCTTCGCTACTGGTTCAGAGCTGTAAGCATGCGTGCACGCTTGCTTTGCTTGCATGCAGCGCTGCTACGCATGCACAGAACCTTCTGTGCATGCACGGTGTCCGTGATGATGTCCAGGCAGGTGGGTGGAGCCTCCCACCACCGCTGCTACTGGTTCTCCCGAACCAGGGCGAACCAGTAGAAACTCACAACTGATACCGGGCAGAGTGGAGAGAAAAACTTTAAATATATTAATATCTATACATTATACTATTCTGAATTAGCTGGAAATAGACTTGTTCTTGAAAGTTTAAGTTTGATATAGTTTCTGAACTAGCCAATATAAAAATCATATTCATATACAAATAATCATTTTCTTGAAATAAACTTATCTCTAATAGCTTCAGGAGTATATCAGTAAATTATTAGGAACTTCTGTTATATAAAATATGGAATATAATAAAAGCAGCATAAAATAAAGCATCAATACAGTAAAATGTGATCTCGGGTAACTAAAATGTAATTTGGGAAAGAAATGAAAAAAGAAAGCAAAATTATGTTTGCAGTTTTCACAGAACAAGAAAGAAGCATGTAGATTTTTTGACTCAAATTTACTTTGTTGAAAACTTGCAAACTTTGCTCAGAACTCACTTTAGAAAGAAAAAGTTTAAAGCAAAATAAAAATGTTTCCATCTCTCAAATTTACCTCACTGCCCTGCAGAGGACGTGCAGTAAAACATATGCTGTATGATCATCAGTCAAAACATCCATTGCAATTCGTAACTATTTCACAAAATAATAATATAGGCCTGTCTTTTGGAGAAAAATGTTTATTACATCTTTCCACCTTCTGTTGGAAAGAAAGTATTTGTAAAATAGTTATTTTGAAAGGCTGAAATATGATATAATCAGATACAAAATATATCTTGTATCCATGTTTTGCCATTTAGTATTCTGTATTCTTAGATGCTATATTATCATGTGGAAGATGATTCTGAGAAGTATTTTGATTTCTTATTCTGATGTCAGGCCTTCAGTCAAGCATGTACATTCAGCACTGTTTGGTGTCTTAAATAAATAAAAGGATGGTCAGATATTTTGCAATTAAAAAATGAATCCAGGCCATAAAATTGAAGCATAACTAAATAAATGTGGAAGGACTGAAGTCTGAGGATATTATCTTAGTTTCAAAGGAACATTTATGTTGATAAACAAATGACTACAAGTAATCCTTGCTTACTGATTGCTTGTTCAGTAATTGTTTGATGTTACAATGGCATTGAAAAAGGAGACTTATGAGCAATCTTCAAATTTGCGTCTGTTACTGCCACATGATTGGGAATAGGAGGTTTTGTAACCAGCAGACATTTATGATGATTGCAGTGTCACACAATCACATGATCATGACTTTCACAACTGATTTCTGAGAGCAAAGTCAATAAGTAAGACTGCAGGAAGTTGCAAGTCACAGTCATGTGATGTCATGTTTATCTAGCGATATGTTGGGTACAGTTATGGGCTGTTTCACTTTACAACTGTGTCGCTTAGCAATGGAGTTAATATGGATTTAATATGGAAAAATTTGTAAATAAGCTAATGTAAGTAGAAATTTAGTTGAAGTTTTCTTTTCTTTTCCCTTTTTTTTGGTTGTATTACTATAATTACTGTTACTATATTATATACTGTTTTGATGTCAATTTAGTCCAAATTATAGATAAAAGTGATTAATGGGTTTTATGTCAGATGAAACTGTGATCGTAGGCCCTTTTCAACTCACCAGTTAGTGAGTTATATACAGTTTGTATAATCAATCCAATCCAATTGTTTCTACCTGTAGATGCACCGAGTCCCATCCATCAAATAATGTTTTCTTATAAGAACTAAGATGCAGGCCAACTCTGTTGCAGTGCCTGCTCTCTGGAATGGTATCTCCCACCTCTTTTTTCATAAGCTTTGAAAAACTTGGTTGTTTTTACAAGCTTTGGGATAGGGTGGTGTGGAACCCATTTTAGTTCAGTTAATTTTTTTCTAGTTTAGGATTGAAGGTTTGTGTTTTTTGGTTTGCCATGTTCTTTTTATAGGTATTGTTTCTCTTTTATATGTAAACTACTCAGAGTCATCAAGAGGTGAGAAGGCCTCAAATTGGCCCTATTAATTGTTAATAACAATCCATAGTATAAATTGCATAGCTGGTTTAATTTATTAGTGCTCTCAGTAGCCGGTTGGACTACTGTAATGCTCTCTACATGGGGCTCCCCTTGAAGAGCACTCGGAGGCTCCAACTGGTCCAGAATGCGGCCGCGCGGGTGGTTATGGGCACAACCCGATGTGCCCACGTGACACCCCTCCTGCGCGAGCTGCACTGGTTCCCAGTGGTCTTCCGAGTGCGATTCAAGGTGTTGGTCACCACCTTTAAAGCGCTCCATGGCATAGGACCCGGGTACCTTCGAGACCGACTTCTGCCACCAATAGCCTCCCACCGGCCAGTTCGCTCTCACAGAGAGGGTCTCCTCAGGGTGCCATCGGCCAAGCTATGCCGGCTGGCGACACCCAGGGGGAGGGCCTTCTCTATGGGAGCCCCAGCCCTATGGAATGAACTGCCCCCGGAAATGCGTAAGATCTCTGACCTCCGGGTATTTCGCTGTGCCCTTAAGACCCTGTTGTTCCGCCAGGCTGGGTTATCAATGTAATAATTTTAAATCAGGTGTTTTAATTTTTGGGGTCTTAAATTGAGCCGAATTATTTAATAATGTTAATTATTTTAATTGATGTTTGTCTTGTGCTTTTAATAGGCTGTACACCGCCCTGAGTCCTTCGGGAGAAGGGCGGTATAGAAATAAAATTATTATTATTATTATTATTATTATTATTATTATTATTATTATTATTATTATTATTAT
>WNWU01000016.1:26086044-26107337 GCA_012654045.1 Ptyas mucosa | reverse complement strand
CTATCTATCTATCTATCTATCTATCTATCTATCTATCTATCTATCTACTTATCTACCTACCTACCTACCCATCTATCTATCTGTCTTTCCGCTGCATAAAAATTATAGCATCCTGTAGAAGTTAAGCTTCCTGGTGCTTTTAAAATGCAGGGTCTATGTTCTTTTCAGTTAATTTATTAATTTCTATTTAATTATGAATTTTGTAGTCATCCATGCTCTTGTGCTTTAATTATGTTGAACTTTCAGGATACATTTTAACATGAAACAAATCTATCTATCTATCTATCTATCTATCTATCTATCTATCTATCATCTATTTATATCCCACCCTTATTATTTTTACCCTTAAGGATGCAGCCTTAAATATGTACAAGAAATAAATGTCTATTCCCCCTTCTTTCAGTAGCAGTCATGAGGAATTCATAAGAAGGAGGCATTGATGCACAGGGAAGAGAAAGCACCAATGCAATATATGAAAATAGAAACAGCTTTTCCAAAGAGATTGCAGGATTAGAAATGTTCATTGAGGCCACAATCTGGGGGGAAAGGATTCACAACACCAATCACAATCATGGCTTTCATTTAAGTTTCCTTATTAAGTACTTGCACGCTTTTAATATCATTGGGTCAACCTTCATATCAGGACATGGCAGTAAATTGCAGTTCTCCAGACACTTAATCCCTTACTTAGCAAGTGGATTACTTGGCCAAAGATTGTCATATACAACATGGCTAAATTAGATTCTACTTCAGGCAAGAATAAAACCATAGAGAGAGAAATGGTTTGCTTTCTGCAATGCAAAGAAGTTAAAGCTTTCAAATAGATATATGCTCCAAACAGTACATTCCATGCATTTTTCTTCTAACTTTCTGAGTTAACAGACATATGGTTGTTCACTTGGTGGCCTTGAGCTGAACCACTGAGGCATATTTCTGTAAAATTTTCTCTAGCCTAGGAACTGCTGGTTGCTACCTCATCAGATTCATGGTTAGCTTGGCTTTCAGTAAACCAGTCAAGTAAGTGTAATTATGAAAAAAATCCTGAATACTAAATTTGTATTCTTGACAGGAAATCTAACTGAATTTACTTTTATATGAATGTACTTCAAACTGCAGTCTCCGGCTTAATATGAAGCTTTGTCTACAGATAAACAAAGACTACCTCATTTTATATTGCACATCAGGCACACAGTTTGTAATTATATTCAGTGTTCTTGATGTTTGGGACTGCAATTGCAAAGATGAAATCCAAGCAATTTAGTAAGAAATCTGTATCTTATTTGATATTAACTCATGAAAGAATTAAGTGACTTTAGGCAATTTACTTTTGTAATCCTTGAATTAAAATAATGCTCTCCAGACAACTTATTTATGTGTACTTATGTGTATGTTTGTCTGTTTGTACTTATGACAAATAATAGCATGGCAAATTTACAGTAAGTTTATTTTAAAGAAACATGCTCCAACTTTAGCTAGATGTGCAAAGATCATAGGAAGCACATCCCCACTTGCAAAATTATGTTTAGGCTTCTGGAAATTAGAGATTAATGTGGTCTATGAACTAAAATAAAGACTCACACTAAAGCTGGAATTAGCAAGCATGGTCTATATATAATTGTGAGCGACATAATTTTGAAATTATAATTTTTTGCTGTTTATCAATTATTCTGCCAACTTTTTCAGTTTTAAAGAATGTAAAAGAAATTGGACTTAACAAATATAGTAAATTTGAGATATATGACTAGGCTGAAACACCTTCTAAAGTAAAATTACTGCAAGGATGCTACTTTGTAAAATGCACAGTAAGCGTCAGTTGTATACTATTCTTCAGATCAGTACTACTATTACATAAAGGTTGAAATGCCTATAAGCTCTCTAAGCCCCTGGCATAAAATACTTTCAGCATCAACATGCAAGATATGAAAGCTAACAAAGAAATGATTGATAAATTTGTTAAAGTATGCTGTGAATTATGCTGTGATATAAGGAATAAATAGATAATTCTTTAAAATCACTATTATTTTGATTATGTTTATTGACTGAAAATTGTAACAATGTTTGGCAATAAGGTGAATGTGTGGTTTGCTTACTTATGAAACTTGTGTAGCCACCCATTTCGCCAAAATGAATATGGATGGTGCGCAACAGTATTGTTGTTATTAATTGCATAATTTATATGGTTAATATAGCCTCACAATACAGTATGCTAGTTCATTTGGTAAATACAATTGAAATTACCTTCAATTCAGCAATTTGCACCCAAAATTAGAGTATTCGCAACTGATAATTTCTGTTCCTGCAAAAGTTTGGTTGCTTTATCTACAATATTTTTTGCTAGGAATCCCTGAATATATGACAAATAATTTTTCCAGATTATAGTGAATCAGTTTTAAAGATAACAACAGCATCCAGTATCTATAAGCATTGGTTTTCTTTTTATAGAGGTCAAGCAGCTTTGGAAAATTTGACCATCGCAGACATCACTCAACATCAAAACCAAATGATTCATCTGAGGTTTGTATATTGTGCATTTACATCACATCCCTTTGACTTTTCAACATACAATGGAAGACACATTTTGTAAAATAATCAATTTAGCTCCATTTGTTTAAAGTTTATGACTTCTAAAAAGAGGAAAATAAAATATTTTTCTCTCAGTCTTTTGTTGTAGAAAATAATAACCCCCCACTCCACCTTATCCATAATCAAAATGCAAATTGTTAAACCAGAGTGCATGAAGATCAAAGGGCCTGTGGTATTATTAATGAATTATACTAGTGCTTGCTGTTTTGCGGATCTTGAAATCCTACAGTCATACATGACCTAAGAATTTTAACAAAACTAACAGATCTTGGTTCATTTTGCTACTCTGCCAAATTTTATTCCTCTTCCAGTGGGAGAAGTCAAGATCTTCTGCTTTTAAAATGTTCAAAGTCCCCTAACGAAGTGAAAAGAAGGGTTGGTGTGATAAAAACCAAATGCCATATATCATATTTCTCTTGCAGGCTCCGGGGTTTCTTTGACATTATGAAGATTTTTGTATTTCTTTTGGCAATCTCTTTTACATTCTTCTCTCACTGAAGCAAAACATTTATTTTTTAGTAGAAAAATTCTGATTGAATTTGTACATTCTTACTGATGGAACTTTTGCTAAGAAAGAAGTAGAGCTCTATTTCAGGTGATACGTTGCCATGTAGAATCCAGCAAATGATTTTCATTATGACATCACTGAATAAACACGTCATTCACAAATATAATGTAATTGATTGCAATGGAAAGCTTGAGGTTACAGGATTCTGGTTCATGTGGAAACAACTGCAGCTGGCTGTGTCACAGCATAATTTAGAGAGGGGAAGTACGGTTCACAGTACACTCAGGCAAATATATTATCTGAATAGAGCTTACAATTTGCACTGGAAAACAATAGCTAGTCATGTGAATTCTTATAACACATATGAATGATCTGCTTCAATTTACTCTATACAACCAGTTTATATATATATAAAACGTGTGTGTGTATGTATAATTATTAAAAGCTTTTTTTTTTGCCCTCTTTTTAAATAGCTAGATGAAGTATGTGCCACATGTGATGGCACAGAATTGAGACAAAACAAACCCAACAATGGAGGAAGCATTGGAAAAAAGATGCGAGCCATTTCCATGACTATGAAGAAAAAGATGGGTAAAAAGTACATTAGGGCGCTTTCAGAGGAAATGGTAAACTTCTTTTTATTTACTGTTTTGCACCCTGAGACTCAGGCTCCTTTTTTTTTTATGCAAGTGCTTGGGAAATTATTTATAATTTTACCTTTCTGTAAAATGAGCATTTAGCCAATTACAACTATGACTCTAGAATAGAATAGAATAGAATTCTTTATTGGCCAAGTGTGATTGGACACAGAAGGAATTTGGCTTGGTGCATATGCTCTCAGTGTACATAAAAGAAAAGATACATTCGTCAAGAATCGTAAGGTACAACACCTAATGATAATCATAGGGTACAAATAAGCAATCAAATCATATTAGGAAACAGTCAATATAAATTGTAAGGATACAAGCAACAAGGTTACAATACAGTCATAAGAAGGAGGAGATGGGTGATAGGAACGATGAGAAGATTAATAGTAGTGCAGACTTAGTAAATAGTTTGACAGTGTTGAGGAAATTCTTTGTTTAGCAGAGTGATGGCATTCGGAAAAAAAACTCTTCTTGTGTCTAGTTGTTCTGGTGTGCAGTGCTCTATTGCATCGTTTTGAGGGTAGGAGAAACAGTTTATGTCCAGGATGCGAGGTGTCTGTAAATATTTTCACAGCCCTCTTTTTGACTCATGCAGTATACAGGTCCTCAATGGAAGGCAGGTTGGTAGTAATTATTTTTTCTGCAGTTCTAATTATCCTCTGAAATCTGTGTCTGTCTTGTTGGGTTGCAGAACCAAACCAGATAGTTATAGAGGTGCAGACGACAGACTCAATAATTCCTCTGTAGAACTGTATCAGCAGCTCCTTGGGCAGTTTGAGCTTTCTGAGTTGGCGCAGAAAGAACATTCTTTGTTGTGCTTTTTTGATGACGTTTTTGATGTTAGGTGTCCATTTTAGGTCTTGAGATATGGTAGAGCCTAGAAATTTGAAGGTCTCTACTATTGATACTCTGTTATCTAGTATTGTGAGATGTGGTAGTATGGGAAGGTTTCTCCTAAAGTCTACCACCACTTCTAGAGTTTTGAGTGTGCTCAGTTCCAGATTTTTCTGGTCACACCATATGGCTAGTTGTTCAACCTCCCATCTGTATATAGATTCATCATTGTCATGAATGAGACCAATCACTGTTGTGTCATCTGCTAACTTCAATAGTTTAACAGATGGATCATTTGAGATGCAGTCATTGGTATAGAGAGAGAAGAGAAGTGGGGAGAGCACTGTGGGGCCCCTGTGCTAATTGTACAGGTATCTGATGTGATTCTGCTTAGCTTCACCTGCTGCTTCCTGTCTGTTAGGAAGTTTTTGACCCACTTTCAAGTGTGTTCAGGTACCTCTAGCTGGTTTAGTTTAGTTAGAAGAATGTCTGGAATGATGGTGTTGAATGCTGTACTAAAGTGTACAAGGAGGACCCTTGTGTAGGTCTTTGGAGATTCAAGATGTTGTAGGATGTAGTGCAGAGCCATATTAACAGATCTATTTGCTCTGTATGCAAATTGCAGGGGGTCTAATTATGAAAATTGCATATATTTACAATTCCAGTACACCATCTACTCAGAAAGATTGAAACAAACAAAAAAAAAAGACAAAGACAAAGGAAGAAGAAGATAGTAAACACACTTCATTTTAACAATCATTTTGTTGTGGCTTTCTTGCATACTTGCAGTTTTCCATATCTATGTATATGTTACGCGAAAGAAATTTAAGGTTTAATATCAGGTGACTGAATTTTAAGTTTTTTACTGCTAGGTATTGGGAATGTCTTTAGCTAAGATTAACCTTTTGATAAATACCTTCCATTGGACCAAATTTTAAAAAGCAAAGTAATTGAGTTATAGCAAAAAACCCTTCTGTGGATAACTCACTGACTAAATCTTAGATCATCGCAGGCATGTTCCTCTATTTATATTTCATAGATCCTCCCACGCCACAACCATGCAACAACAAAAGTTCTGGTTTTCCATGAGAAAATGTGTTTGGTTCTTCCCATATATGAGGGTATAGCAAAAATTTGTTTTTTGTGCAAACCATAACTTCCACTCGGCATCCCTTTCTCCAAAGATAAAGCAGAAAAACATAGCTTTTTCCTATCCAGATTATCCAAAAAGACCAAGTTCAGACTCCAAATTTTCAAATATAAGTAACTTTTTTTCCAGAAATCAGATAACTCATAATCACAGTTTTAATGAATACTCAGGAGGTTCTGTGTAAGGATGGAAATGATGGAAAGGCATGCAGCAAAAAAACCTAGTTCTAAAAGATGGAGAAGCAGAAAGAGGTGTTTAAGGCTTTCCTTGCCTCTGTTCCTCCTTCTCCAGAATCTCACACTTTTTTAATATTGTGAAGGTAAAAATTTAATATATGTTCAATGAAATGTTGTTCAACAAAATGTGTTCAACAAAATTAAAAAAATAACGTGGAAACAGTTCAGAGAAAGTCTGTAAAATGAAAAGGGCAGAATTTGTTGGAAGTATGAAAGGTAGCTGCAAAGAATTTTAAAAAATGAGTCTAGCATAGGGGTCAGCAACCTGTGGCTCCAGAGCCACATGTGGCTCTTTCTCCCCTCTGCTGCAGCTCCCTGTCACTCAAAATATGCATGACAACTGCCAATGTGCGACACCCGCCAGCACATGATTTATTGAGCTTTTCAACCTACGGTAGGCCAACCATGGATAAATCCAAGAAAAGAAAAGTTTCAGAAGAAAACAGAATGTTTAATTCAACTACATATGCTAGTTTTGTGGCCGCTCAAGAAATAGTCAGGCTCCAGTGTTTTCTGTGGGAAACGGGTCCAAATGGCTCTTTCAGTGTTTAAAGTTGCAGACCCCTGGTCTAGCAGAAGGTAGACAGAATTGACTGAATATTCATTAAAACAAAATATGCAACGCAAAATATATAAATATAAACCGGTTCTAAAAATGCATTGTGAAGGACTGAAGAAAGAAATTGCTTCTGGAAATGTCACAATGATGTCCTGAGAAAGAAAACAATGCTAGTGATTTTTATTCAAAGGACAGAAAATAATACACCCAAGTTCCCTATGTGAGTAAAATGCATGTTCACAAGTCCTTCATGCAGCCTACTGTGGGAAAAATAAAGTAAGACTATATTCAGTGATTTCTAATATCTTAAGTATACTAAGACTTTCATGCATAGAAACCAATTTGTTTTAAGATTTAAGAAAAAAATGGGTCAGCTTTATTTAGGAGTTAGTAATAGAGCTGTTAGTAATAGTAATTGACATTATACAAAGTTCTTGTGAAGCTATTGTTATACAATTATTTATCAAATGGTAAGTAATGACCATGTAAAGTCTTGATATTATAATGCTTCCTATAGAGCCAAGGTAGCACAGTGGTTAGAGTGCAAGTACTGCAGGCTAATTCAGCTGACTGCTAGCGGCAGTTCGGCAGTTCAAATCTCACCAGCTCAAGGTTGACTCAGCCTTCCATCCTTCCAAGTGGGTAAAATGAGGACCCAGATTGTTGGGGGCAATATGCTAACCACTTAGAGAGGGCTCTAAAAGCACTATGAAGCAGTATTTAAGTCTAAGTGCTATTGCTATTGCTATTGCTATTCCTTCCCTGAAAACAATTAATTAATAAAAATGCCTTGTTAAAAAGTGGATATTGTGTAATGCAGAGCAACAACTAAAAGAAATATTCTCTCTCTCTCTGGTTCTGAAGAATGAAGGGGGAAAAAGTTTTTCTACTTCAAATAGGGACAGTGACCCTGGAGGAGAACCAATCATAGCTTCTATAAAGGCAAGTGACTCCATGGACAGCCTCTATAGTCTTAATAGCGGCCAAAGTTCTTCAAGTAAGTAAAAAATAATTATATAGAAAGTAAATGTGCATATGTAGCTGACTGAAAATGTTAATCTTATTTAAATAACTTACCTGAAAATAACACAATCCTTTTCTAGTCCAGAAATTGTAGATGATCAGCCTGGTAGAAAATTCTAGAAGTAAATATTCCAGTCTTTTCCATTCAAAATTTATGTCCTCCAGGCAATCTTTGTTTGTTTAGTGAATCTATAAATTAAAAAAAAGTTTGTATATTCTCTGCATATTAATAATAAAATATCAATGCATACTTGCTATTTTTGTATGCATATTACAGATTCACAATAAAAAAATAAATATGGCAAATGTAGTACTTTGGAAACTCTTCAGATTGATTCCCTACTTTTTTTTACAACAATGTAAAGTATTAATAATATCACAAAAGGTGATTGGTTTATTAGATCTACAATTAGCCAGGGGAAGATAGTTCCAAAGGTGAGAAAATGCATAATCTCTCAGTTGTGTCTGAACAATTAAAAATGAAGCACCGTGTTTTTACAAAGCATATACAGGATATAAAAGACATTAAGTACAGTAGTCCTCAACTTACCACCAGAATTTTGACCAGAATTTCCATTGCTAAGCAAGGCAATTATTAAGTCACGCCTAATTTTAAACCATATTTTCTATGATTATTAACTGAATCATTACAGCTATTAAATGAATTGTGAATTCATTAAGTGAATCCAGTGCCCGCCATTGAATTTGCTCCTCAAAAGCTCGCTAGGAAGGTAATCACATGATCTCATGATGATGCAACCATCATAAATGAATGCCGGTTGCCAAGAACCCAAATCTTTATCATGTAACTATGGGGATGCTGCAACTATCATAAATGCAAGGATTGGCCATAAGTCACTTTTCAGTCTTGTTGAAACTTCAAACAGTTCCTAATGAATAGCTATGCTGTAAATTGAGGATTACTTGTAAAAGGTTTCCAGGTAGCTATTTCAACAGTGAGAAACACTGCTAAGAAATTGAAGTTATATGAAACTTGGCAAGATTCAGAAGACCAAGAAAAAAAATCTGTGCAAAAATGGCTAAATCGGCAATTCAGAACCCACAGATCTGCAAATGAGGTCCTCAAAATTTTAGCTGACGCTGGAGTTGTTGTCCAATCATCTGCAATACAATATTGCTTATACAGCAATATTTGGCCTGTAAGAGTTGTCAGAATATAATCTTTACTCAATTGCATTACAAAAGTCATTGTCTAAAGTATGTCTGAATTAGTTTGAAATGTTTGGGAACAAAGTGCTTTTGACTGATGAAACAGAAACTGTTGGCCACAATACAAGAAGGCACATTTGGAGAAAACGAAGTGAAGCATTTGAAGAACAGAATACTTTGCTGATTCTTCCTAGTTGCTTGGCCACGAATATTTATATGGGTGGAAACATAAATTCAATTAAATAGCCCAATCCTTATAAATTTTATTGAAAGTGAGGTCTACTACTCTGGGGGTAGGGTCTAGTCATGACAATAGTATCTAAAATTCTTTTTCTTTCATTATATCAATAAAAAGTACATATTAGGACCTGTTCTATCTGATTGTCAATACACATAAAAATTATGGAAGAGCTATTCTCTGGTGGAACTCAATGGTCAAATAGCAAAAACTGGTAGATATTTTACTAAGATGTATTTTACTGAGAAATTCCTGAGTCTTCGGAGAAGGGCAGCATATATAAATTGAATTAATTAAATTAAATTAATTAAATTCATACATTCACACACACACACACACACACACACACACACACGGTATATATAGACCAGGTGTCTCGATAGAAAAACGAGACATATATATATACGATATATATATCCTTTTACGCTTGCCTTTTTGTTTTTGTTTTTTAAAACGAAACCTAAATAATTCTTTATTCTAAAGCAGAATTGTTCACTGACATACCAATTCAATTTTCATGCCCTAGGTCTAGGTCAATCATATTTTCAAATAAACATGGTTTCTGCCTGTTGAAGTGCTCAAATACAGGATAATATTTTGCAGATGTTTATCTTTCTAATAATTTTAACAGGGAGCTCTAAGGGTTTGCATGAAACAGAAAACGTATTTTATTTCAAATGGGAAAAAAAATACAGCCTTTGTATTTTGGAATTCTGTTGTACTATAAAGGTTGATCTACTGTACAGTTTGGCAGACCTGAAATCCAGACCATTCAGTTTCTTTTGAGTTGTAGATAAAACAAAATGTGCCAGCAATACCTTTTCCTTATCTCACTTTAGACTACTGCTGATACCGTAGCTTTTAAGCATAACATACCCATCTGTCCCACTCACCTCTCCAATCTTCCCAGTTCATTTCTTTTTCTGTCTTTTAGCCATCATTGCTGTTGTGTCCTGGGCTTCAAGTGTAGCATATACTGTTCTGACCTAGGCTTCCCCAGCAGCACGAAGCCGAGTTCTCATCCCGATAAATCCCTTTTATTTAATTTACAGTGAATTCCTCTCCAGGAAAGTCTTCCTCTCCCACAGTCTTTCCAGATAGTTCACAATTACCGACCTTTATCAGGCTTGGAGAGTGGCCAGACCAATATCTTTCAGATGCTGCAATACTTGGCAAGAACGCAATAATGAACTAATTATCTCCTGCAAACTCCACTCCACTCTCCTCTTTTATTCCCTCTGGGAGGGCCCATTCATTGTCCACCTGTGGCCTTACTCCCAAGTTGACTCTTGTTCTTTAGCTGTTCCCTTCATCTGGCAACTCTGTGCATGCATACACTGGGAACAGGCTCCAGCTGTTCATCTGCCTCACTGATGTCTGACTCCAAAGGCAGCTGATAACTGGCATATGGCTCTGGCCCCCTCTCTGCCTCCGATGCAGAGCTCTCATCAGAGCCTTCCCCAGATTCCAGGACTAGCCCATGTTCCTCCCCAACCTCCTCACTGTCTGAATCTGCTGCCAGATCTGCTGGCTGCTGGCGGACCACAACATATACAATCAGTCTGTCCATTTCCGAATTTTATGGGTATCCAGCTGCTACCACCATGCCTCCTCCTACCAATACTCTTGTTGATATTTGCCATTGTTGTGCCTAGATTAAGTGTTCTTCTATGTGTGCCTAGGCCAAACAATTAAACCAAAATCAACCATAGCTAATGCATGGAATGTTTTTACATCTCTCTTTTTGCATCTCTAGTGAGCTCATCACATTACTAAACATATATTGAAATCGACTATGTGGATACCTCCAAAAAGTTGAATTTCTAGGGCTTCTAAACATATTTCTCTCCTTAGTGGGTTTTCTGCAATTAAAAAAAGACAGAATAAAACAGTTCTAAGAAATCATTGGAGGGTTACAAATGAAAAGAGGGACTGCCTGAATTGTATTAATACTATGAAATGGGGTACTGAAGAATTAAACCACCATAAAGTTTGCGTAAACATTTGTATTTCATCTCATTATTAAACATTACAAGCTATCTTATAGCTTTATATATGTAATGCTAGTACATGGAAGCATTTGTCCAATATGTTTCTTAGATGAATTTAATTTCCCTATTTGGTTTTAATTCAGAACAAAGTTCACTGTAACCAGATGCATCTAATATCCATCTGCTATTAAAACTCTCATGCCTATTTGTCTATTGATAACCTTCAATTGTGCAAAATTGGGCATCATAGGATAACAATTGTTGAACCAAGGTACCTGACATTGGCTAATTTACAGAATGCATCCAAAATGGAGAACACATTACTCTATTCCTATTAAAGTTTGGCAAAGTTGTAACCACTTTAGTGCTATACACTTCCCAGAAATCTGTAGATTGCATGGCATAAGAGAAGTTAGGATGAACATATTCCCACTCTCTTTCTTATCTCTCTCTGACCCCTCACCCAATTGGCTGGTAGAAGGCCCAATGGGCAAGTGGTGATTGATTGTTTTGGAACTAAGGCCAAAACTTAAAATACCTTAACAGCAGTGAGCAGCAAGGGAAGGACAAGGGAGTATCTCAGATGCGTGCTGGCAAGTTAGGATTGGCTGAGGGGCATCAGCAGTCAAAGGAAGAATGCTCATCTCTCTGAAGGGAGGGGACCTTTGGAAATATGCTCAGGATGGGGAGCAAGGATGGTCCATTGATCCTTTTGTTCCCCCTACCCCAAGCAAACTGATAGGCAGTTCAGCATGTCAACCAAGGAGGTGGCTTCAACAAGTTTCTCCTGAGTGTTGTGAGAAGAGGGGAAACAGTGCCAGCCTATATTATATATGAAAAGTAAGATGACCCAATGGGTGATTTAGTTTCTTTTAAAATCCTGTTGTCACAAAAGAAAGCATAGGTTTATTTTATCATTGCCCTACTTCTGAATTTAATTCCTGTTGCCCAACTTCATTTCTTTGTAGAGTTTTCAGAAACATCATGATCTAGCAAGTCTATTTAGACTTCTCCCAGGTATATTTAAGCAAATTTATCAGGTACAATTATTTGCTTATTATGTATGCTGTTTTGGAGAAAATATATTCACAGTATCACTGCTATCAAAAGAGCATTTGAGAAGTAATATTCTACTAATTCTACTACAATTAAATGTGCTGAAGCAAGACTCTTCAGCTCTGACCAAAAATAGACCCTTTGAAACTAAAACTTTCATTCTACAGTGCATCCCAGTCCTTGTGTCTAAAAGTGTATTCAGTAACATGTACAGTAAAAATTCATTCCCATATGCCTGAATTTAAAGAAATATTCAATGGTTGATTGCTTAAATAATATATATATAAAATTAGTTTTTAGCCTTGAGGAAGATCTACACTCTAGTCCTCAGATCACTTTTTGCCAATTCAGACTTTGATCATTTTAATGACATTTGTGTTTTTGATTTGTGGACTTTGAGGGCCACATTGTTCATCTATTAACATAGCCTCAGAAATAATTAGTCTGAAATACGTGTGAATAAATTATGGGAAATGATCTAGCCAAACTTAAGTAGTACTAAGTCTCATAAATTCAATAGAACTATTCTAATGCTAATTTTAGTAAATTATTCTCACTTTCCTGAAGCATTCAAATTATCTGAGTTGGAAAAAAAAACACAGGCTCTCCTATTCATTGTAAAAAAAAGCTTATTGGCTTGGCAGATGAATATTAACACTGGTGATATCGTAGTAAACATGTGGCATATAGAGGCAGGAATAGAACTTGCAGACTGTCTCTACAGTAGGCAGCTCCCTCAGCTTACCCCAAAATAGGTTGACTCTATTTGTAGTAGAGATGTTTATATATAATTCTAACTCTTCAAAGTTTTCTTTGGAGTAGTTTGATTTCACATGGTCCCCATTTTAGAGATTACAAAAAAATTAATCATTTTTATTGCTTCCAGGTGGTGTAACTTGTTGTTCAGATGGAACAAGCAACAGAGACAGTCTAAGGTTTGATGAAGAAATGAGTTATGTTGGACCATTCTGTGGCAGAGCCAGAGTACACACAGACTTCACTCCCAGTCCTTACGATTCAGACTCTCTAAAAATCAAGGCAAGATTTCTTCATGCTATACATATATTAATGACTGTGCTTTAAGCTTGTATAGATCTATTTACTAATTCTGTTGTAGTTTCTTTGCTAGGATCTGTTCACAGATGATTCCAAAGACACTGCTATATAATATTACTTCACATACAGCTGTGAAAACAGTAGGGGGTGTTTCACTTTTCCATACAGTATTAACAAAAACAAGATGATGCTTGTGTTTGTGTCACCAGCAAAGGAAAGTGTGAATAAGAGTTTCACTCCTCAGTAGAAATAACAAAGTAATAACTTTAACCTGGGGAAAAGAGACTTCTGCCTAAATTACATTTCCCGCTCTAATCTTATCAGTGATATGAAACTGTCTGAAGGGAAAACTCACAGGCACTCCAAAAGTGTAATAATTTAATTTAAGTGTTTTCAAGTATGGGATAAACTCATGTCTTGGATCAAGTCAAAACCAATATAATGTGCTAACTCAACTATTTTGGACTGCATTCAAAACCATTTTTAATTGTACATGGAGATGACAATTCTCTTTTTCTGCTTAGTCTCCCACCAATGTTTTTTTTCACCTATCTAGGGTTGTACAAATTATTTTGACCTTGAAGCAGCCACTCAGATGTTTCCACCCTGAATCAAAATGTATATTTCTAAAGTTTTGCTTCTAAGTTGATCCAAAATTTTATAAATCTGAGTTTTTCCAGTGTTTCAGCTATTTCAAAGATTGCAATTGGACTACTGTTTTTGTGACTTTCCCCCCAAACTTATCTAACCCTTATAACAGCATTATAATTACTATTGTATTGTATAATTACTATTGTATCTAATCTGTATTGGATGATGTAGGAGTGAAATGTTGATATCAAAGGGGGCGGGAGAAGATTGGTATTCATGCTTGAATGCCTGCCTGTGTGGTAAGTTACTGATTGGATTGTTGTTGTTCAATTCTTTTCCACTGGGAAAGTTAAAGTTGATGTGTGTGAGTAGGCTGTATATCATGCACTTTATTTGCAGGCAGTTAATTCAAATGTGTGCACTATTGTGAGTTGTGCATTGTATTACTAATGTTGACTATGGAAAATACAAAGCTTATAACAGAGGGTTGGGTTTTTTGTTTTTTGTTTTAGCTGCGGTCCTTCCACTGCATGAAAATTATAGCATTCTGAAGAAGTTAAGCTTCTTGCTGCTTTTAAAATGCAGGGTCTATGTTCTTTTCAGTTAATTTATTAATTTCTATTTAATTATGAATTTTGTAGTCATTCATGCTCTTGTGCTTTAATTATGTTGAGCTTTCAGGATACATTTTAACATGAAACAAATCTATCTATCATCTATCTATCATCTATCTATCATCTATCTATCTATCTATCTATCCTATTTCTTAACTGCCAATCTCTTAAAAATAGAAAATATACATTAAATATTGAGTTGTGTGTTCACTTTCCATTAAAGTAATATACTTCTTTCAATAGAAAAAGCTCAGCCATATTAATCAGCAATCATATGTTATTTCATTACATTATTCTTTGTTTTCTATTCTATTTTCCTCTCGGTCTTCATATAGAAAGGAGATATAATTGACATCATCTGTAAAACCCCAATGGGCATGTGGACTGGACTGCTAAACAACAAGGTCGGAAACTTCAAATTTATTTACGTGGATCTGATTACAGAAGAGGAATCTGTACCCAGAAAGATAACACCTCGCAAGAAAAGTAAAAGGGCCAAGCCTAATTCTCTTCAGGAATTCTTGGAGCAAATCCATCTCCAGGTTAGCTAAAACTGGAAATGTGTGCACTTGTGCTATTCTTCACTTTTAGTTTTGTTTTCCAGCTCTAAATTGCTGCTTACGTCCATGGCTTGCTTTAGACTAACATAGCATTTCTCCTCTTTGGGGATTACTTTGTTTCAAATTAAATTGGAATTTGTGGATTTTATTCAGTTTGATTGTTATGTAAATAACAAGGTAGCATTACTCTGGTTTCTACATGCTAATTTCCTTCAAAATTCTTGATTCTACCAAATAAGGATCTATCCCTTATTTATATCTGCTAATCATCTTTGCATCCTTCACCAATTCTCAAACTTTTATCATAATCAAATCAATCATGTTTTTCATTCATTTTCCATATGCACACATAGTTAATTTTAAACTTAAATACATGAAATCCGGGTGAGATCATCCTTCACCATGGATTCAGGTATCTGCAATATGCCAGTGATACCTAGCTCGATACTCAATTTCCACTGCTGTTGACCCAAGTGACGCCGTTGCTGCCCTGTTGTGGTGCCTGGAAGCTGTGGAGGCCTGGATAGAGGACAACAGGCTTTGACTGACAAGACCAAATGGCTTTGGGTGCATGGGGTCCCAATATCTGGAACTTTGTTATCTTTGACTCTGGATGGGTAGCACTACTCCAGATAGATCCAGTCTGCAACTTGGGGGTTCTCCTGGATTCACAACCCTGGCCTAAACAGCAGGTGGCAATTGTGGCTAGGAGAGCTTTTGCAAAACTTCAGATTGTGCACCAGTTTCAGCCTTTTCTGCATCATGAATCCCTGTGCTCAGTCATTCAGGCTCTAGTCATCTCACAGGTGGCTTATTGTAATGCGCTCTACATGGGGCTACCCTTGACCAGCATTCAGAAACTACAGCTGGGGCAGAGTGTGGTGGCACGGACAGTTCTAGAGGCCAAAGAATTGCCCATGTAATACCATTGCTCTGCAAGCTGCATTAATTACCAGTCTGCTTCCAGATGCAATTCAAGGTGTTGGTAATAATCTTTAAAGTCCTCCATAGCATGGATCCGGGCTACTTTGGAGACATCTCATCCCACTGGGATTGGCCAATTTCACCCTTGCTGGCACAAAAGGCATATTGTGGGACCTGTCAGCCTAATTATTCTGGCTAGTGGGGTCCAGGAGAAGGGCCTTTTCTGCCATTGTATCTGCCCTCTGGAACATCTTGCCCCTAGTGTGAGGTTGATCCTAACCTTTCTGATCTTTCCTAAGGGCCTACAGACCTGGCTCTGTCAGTTAGCTTGAGCTCCAAGCATCAGAGTGGAGATGGTTGATCGAATAATAACATAGCCCCCCTCCTCCCATAGTGTTTGTGGGTATTAGTATATATATTGTGATTAATATTTATATTTTTTGTTAGGGTGTAGACATATGCATATGTATATATACATATGTATGTATATAGCATATCTATATGTGTGTTATGTATGTGTATACTTTGGAGAATAGGCAACAGAATTTCATCTTTAATGTGTGTCAGAGCCCACAGAAAAAAATGACAATAAAGCTTATTTTATATATTAATAGGGTGAGAGGATGGGAGGAAGTGGGCTCTGTTGTTAATTGTCTGTCTGTCTTGTCTGTCTGCAAATGCAACTATCACCAATCTCTGGATTTCTACTATCATATATACCCACATAATCTAGATAATATGAATTCCTGTCTTGATATATATTTTAATTCTGTCATTCGTAACTATACCTATATCTTCAATTTCTTGCATGTCTTCATTATTTCCACTCTAGAAAAACATCATTCGAGTATATCCATTTTTTCCTCTTACTTTTACAATCAATCTACATTTTTATTTTCTTTCCTGTCATTCCATTTGATAATTCACATTATTTACCATATATTTTCTTACATTCTAAGTCTAATTTTCCATATGCTGTAGTCAACAATAAATGGCTCTATAGATATTTACCTTTACAATCAATTAAACTTTCACATAGCTCTTTAATAACATATAGAATGTATAGAGTAAGTTACTAGCCTTAGTCATATTTGTGCTATTTATACTTGGGACAGTACTGATGGGTTTTTGACACATTTTGACCAATATGTCACAACTTCAATGAATTTTATTTCAAGAATGATCATGTTTTGTGTTCAGATTAGGATATACTCTTTTAGTGACCATTTGTTCAGTGATTGAAATTATGAGGCACTGAATTAATGGTAGTTACGACCAGTCCCGGAACTTATGGTCATTGCCGTATCCCTGTGGTAACATTACCAAAATTCATGTACTTGGCAACAGCTGTCTCCCTCACTTCTATCTGCCCTTTTGGCCATCCTGCACTTCCTGAAAGTAAATGTCAATCTTTATTACAATTGAAATTTTAAATGTTTTCCCTCTAGGACTATTTATCTACCCTTTTGCTAAATGGCTATCAGACATTAGAAGATTTGAAAGATCTACATGAAAAGCATTTAATTGAACTCAACATCAGAGATCCAGAAGACAGGATGAGGCTACTTTCAGCTATTGAGAATCTGCAGGACTCTGAAAGTATGTGCTACATTTCTGTAAAAAAATAATAATGATGAAAGTTGGACATACTACACAATTGTGGCTGTGACTCAGAAGGCTTTAATATATTGCACAATCTGTTTACCATTTTTTTAAGAGTGAAAGAAACCACAAAAATATTTTTAAAATATGCAAATGGTGGTGTAAATCACTTAAATAATGTAAAGAATTATAAATATCACTGTAAAGATCAAGTCCATTTGTCACTGGCATCTATGACAAATTTCTTCTTTATTTTAATTGAACTGTGACTTGCTAAAGTTATCTTAAGGATGAAAGAATAGCTTCCTATTATTCATTGGAAATGGTAAAGGAATATGTATTTCTCAACAATACTATGAAGTATCATATGAGAGTATACACTCCTGGAGTTACCCTGATTGCCCATCACAGGCATGGGATGCACTGCTGATGGAAATGGCACATTTGCTCCAATATTTTTATTAAGAAAACCATACAGATATCCATAATCAGTACAATGTCAATGTTCTATTAAAGATAAGTCACTTAGAGTGGAAGATATCCAATGAGCTGTTAGGGAAGAATAGAAGATAAGTATATGTAACACAGGTGTTTATAAAATAGCTGAATTAAAATTGAAAGGATATTCAGTTGCTGATTACCCAAAGACAATAGGAAAGTTTGATGCTATAAAATATGTATATAAACATTTATAATGTTGAGCTAAGGCAACTTTAATTTTATCAGCATAGAAATGTCAAGATGAATATTTATACCTTGAGAATCAGCAAACTGAAATCGGCTGGAATATGTCACTTAACAGCAGATAGCCATCAAATTCTCTACTTTGTAAAGAAAATCATAGAAGAAAGGGAATAGCCATTGTTATTAACAGAATTGGGTCAAAGGTAGTGCTCATATGCAACACCAACAATATTTGCATGATCTTAGGGTTTAGATGGGCATTTTTTTCTAATTTTAAAATTACATTTTTTCATGCAAAAATGAGTATATAGTGCTTAAAATTTTGCAAATAAATATTTTAGTTTTTATATAGATTTCAGCCATATATGGAGTGAGAGCTGCCATTCTTGGGGCCTGAAGAATGGGCCCATGTAACACCCTTGCGCCACAAGCTACATTGGCTTGCAGTCTGCTTCCGAGTGGAATTCAAGATGGTGGTAATCACCTTTAAAGCTCTTCATGGCATAGGTCCAGGCTACTTGAAGGATCATCTCATCCCACTAGGATTGGCCTGTTCCACCCGGGTTGGCAGAGGAGGCATGCTGCAGGCCCTATCAGCTTGATTATTCTGAGCATATAATAATTACAGTTTTGCAAATAAAACTTTAATGTTTTATGAAGATTTCAGCCATACATGGAATGAGAGCTGCCAAATATACACTGAAGTAATAACCAGTTTTAATTTCCTAGGCTGCAAAATTTACAGGGATAATATTTATGGTCATGAAATAAAGTGATGACTGCTGCTTGAGAGAAGGACATTAGTTTGGTATAATTGTCCAGGAATTTCTAGATTGAAAAGTCAGTGTGTCTTGTTGGTGTTTATTTCTAAACTTCCTGGAGCTGGAATTCTGATGGCTATTATTTCATCAGAAGATTGTAGCCTTAAAGCCCCTGGGCAAAATCTTGCATCAGAGATACTGTATGTATGTTTTATGTTCTTCTGCTGACATTGTACATGTAGCAGGAGACTTGTATTCGGATTTTAAAAAATGATGTCCTTGGCCTTTCAGATTGCTATAGAATAGTAGTTCTTCTACTTTATAAATTAGTAACGGAGCCTGCCACTTTATAAATAAATAAACAAGGTAATGGAGATGACCAGAAAAGAAAAGTATGTGAAGATGCATAATAGGTTGTTTACTGAATTAATTGTAATGAAAGAAAGGCAAACCAATGTATTCCCGGGGTTAACATTTAGCAGAATAACTAATTCTGCATGACCTTTGCAAAATCGCAGCACTGAAGTCAAATCAAGTGGAAAATTGGGTTGAAATCCTGGACATCTCTAGTGTAACTAAATATTACATTTGAAATCAACTTTCCAAGGTCAATATTTATAATTCGGCCTGCTAAAAATGATTGTTCTAATTAAAATTGATTATGTGTACTGCTTAGGAATCAGAAACATAATTTTATAAGAGGGCTAGTTATCAGCTAGAAAAAAAATACTGAAAAAATACTGAAATACTCAAAATTAAAATTAGCCTTCCCCTCAATATATAAATGATCATTTCTATAAAACTGGATAGGACAGTGTTCTCAAAAATTTGAAGCCATATGTTTGTTTTGCTTGAAAAAGAATTTGCAATGCTTGATTGATATATGGTCTAATTATGATATGGATTTTCTCTGTGTCCAAAAGTTTAGACTCTTGGATTTCATTCATTTCACTGCAGAGATAACAAATTCATATAACCAATCACTTTAATACTGATTATATCCAAAATAAATGACAAAAACTAAGAGAAATAAATATTTGTATTATTAAAAATAAAGGTTCTTCCATAGTAAGTAATATTATATTCATAAAGCTTTTAAAACTAATACATTAAAATAAAATGTGGTTCTAAACTAATACATTAGCATAAATGAGTCTCCAGGCTTCGACAGGAATTCATTTTAAAATGTCTAACAGTGAACCCAACTAGGGAAGCATATTTTTGCAAATTCTAGTGATTCAGTCAAGCAGAGCTTCTGATATCCATGACAACGTTCTTTGCACATGTCCTACTGAAATTCATGGCACTTCACTAATAAAGTTTATTAACTAATTCTATGTAAAAACCTTTTACCTTCTGCAGGAAAAATGGTTTATCTAGGACATTTATGCATGCTTCATGAAATGCATACTGTCATCATTTTTATATCGTCCATAATTGTAAATTTGCATACTAAACAATGCCAAAACAAGTGAATCACCTTATAGTATATCACATATATATCACATCTGTGATCACAACAAGATCATAGACCTATTTAGATAAGATAAGCTGTAAAGGATCCTGAGTTTTTAGAGCTTTGTTGGAGTCCAGAAAGGCTGCAGCAATTATACTTACATATAAGAATAAAACAGGAAATTACACATTTAAGGAGAAAAATAAGTTTCAAGGGTAAACCAAGGGTAAAAAATGCACCTAATGAATATTTATAATAAAGGTCTCTCAGAATGTATATATCAGATTTATACTGCTTCAATATCCTCATCCTAATCCTACAGACTAAAGTAGTACAGAATATACATGTCAAAATGATGCATATCATAGGCTCTGCTAGCGCTATCTTATATAACTCTGACCAAAAGCCATTTATCTTTTATGAAACTGTTTTACTTTAGGGAAATTACATGACGTCTACAAGTTGATAAGCTAGTATATTCTGCTGATTCAGCGACAATTAGTAGTGATTTTTTTTTTAAAAAAAAGGAAACCGATTTCTGTATCCTGCGCCTTTAACTAATATTTTACAGATTAAAACTGACATTTGTCATTTGTGGTAAAATGCTTTAAATCAAAATACACATTCAGTTAGGAAGCCATATGAAAAGATTAATGTGTCACATCTTTGAGAAATGCAGTCTTGCGGTAGAAAGGTTCACACTGTAGCCTGAGAGCACAATTGATTCACAGAGAATTGGATCATATTGGCCAACTGGTTGTTACCTCCCTCCTGACAGTGATTCCCAGTGACAGTGATAGTCACTTCTCTCAGCCCAATTCACCATCAGGCACTGTGACAAGCAGGCTAAAAAATAGAACTCTTTGTCACATCGTGCATTGATAGCTTTCTTATAAGAAAAACAGTAAGCATACTGGGAAACAAGCAGACGGTACAACCATGCAGGACAAGCCTTGGAAACAATAATAGCCCCACTCGAGATAGTACCATTATACTTTGCTCTGAATAGTATTGCTTATCCCTAGCCTTTCTTGGGGGGGGGGGGGGGGG
>WNWU01000016.1:26028732-26081044 GCA_012654045.1 Ptyas mucosa | reverse complement strand
AACCCCTCCAATCCATTCATGAAGCAAACTGACACCCACCACGAAGATGTGGCACGACCACAAACGCAAAGCCAAACAACAGCAATGCAGCTCACCAGCTCAAATCCCCCTGCAACTCAGAGTAACCCGAGCACAGCCAAACCCCCACCCAAACAGAGCACACCCCCATCCAATCAGAGCACAGCCAACCCCCCATCCAATCAGAACACAGCCATGCTCCCACCCAATCAGCTCCCACCCCCACTGGCAGTTAAAATGAGGAAACAGCTGCAATCACACATTGCTCCTGGAAGCACGAAGCCGAGAACACCAGCCTGAAGATGACGAATGAGACTTCGTCGAAACGTCACCAAGACACTTCCAATTTTACGCGGGAGAAAACCCGAATAACCAAAGACCTACATACAAACACCCGCAAAAACCTCAGAAAACATATATATATATATATATATATATATATATATATATATATATATATAATTTTATATGCCGCCCTTCTCCGGAGACTCAGGGCGGCTTACAGTGCACTAAGCAATAGCCTTCATACTTTTGTATATTTATACAAAGTCAGCTTATTGCCCCCACAAACTGGGTCCTCAATTACCCTACCTTAGAAAGGATGGAAGGCTGAGTCAACCTTGAGCCTTGGTGAGATTCGAACCTGCAATAATTGCAGGCAGCTGGTGTTAATAACAGGGTGCTTTAGACCACTGTACTATCCAAGGCTCTTTGGAATAACTACCCTGTTTCCCCCAAAATAAGACATCCCCTGATAATAAGCCCAATCAGGCTTTTGAACGCATGGCAATAAGGCCAAGCGCTTATTTCAGGATTAAAAAAGAAATAAAAATAAGACAGGGTCTTATTTTCAGGGAAACATGATATTTAGGGATAAACTTGAATAGCATGCTATAGTAGTTTTATACTACTTTTAAAACATTTAGCTAAGGTAAACTTTAAAGTTATTGGTGAGCTTCACTTTCTAGGATTCTTGATCAGAGGTTCTCCCTGCAATGTTTGAAAATACCATAGGTATATCTGAGACATCGATCTTCAAATCAGTCTAAGTTTTGCATTCCAGGCTTTGCAACAAGATGTTCTTCATCTTTATTTTTTCATTCATGAATTAAAAATGCAATACATTCATTATTTAGATAATTTTTAAATAATCATACTGCAAAATTATTTTAATATTTAAATAATTACTATTTAATAATGTAATGGCTGCATTAATATTTATAAAATAATAATACAAACTAAGTTACGTTTAATAAATGTGCTTCATAAATAAATAATAATAAATTAAGGATATTTAAATATATATATTTATATATTATATATTTAGAAAAATCCTTTTGGATCAAGATAGTTAAGATGGCTTGATCTGTATAATTAACTGATTTAAGATCTGTTTAAAGTTTCTTTATGCCACAGAAGTTACATATTATTGCTCTAATCTATGGCTATGGAGAGTGGTGGGATTCAAATTTTTTAACAACTGGTTCTGTGGGCGTGGCTTGGGGGATGTGGCTTGGTGATCATCTGGCTGGGTGGGCGTGTGACTAGGTGGTTGTGGCCAACTCAATATCACTCACATCGAGGGGTGCCTTGCCTGGCCTCTCCTTGTCCCTCTCCTCCCAGCCAGTCCTCACCTTGTCTTGCATGTTATGATGAGAGAGGAAGCTTTTCCAAAGTCATCTTCCCCTTGATACTAGCTAATAAGATGAGATTTCATCTTATTTCATCTATCAGAAGACCTGATGTACATGATGATGGCTGATATCAGCTCCTCTCTGTTCTAACTGTGATTCAATAAGAAACTTTCATTTCACTAGTGGAAGAACTTTGTATGCTATTTTATGCTTTTTCTCAAGTCTTGTTGACTGACTGGTTGTTTTTTTATTTTTTAGATGAACAAGACCAGGAAACAGAACCAATGTCACAGATGTTAAACCCTAACCTCAGCCCTAACAAACTACAATTAAATGACTGTCCAAGAGATTCTGGTTGCTATATCTCACCGGAAGTGTCAGACAATAGTAAAGAAGATCTGGATGCAGAAAATCTGTCTGACATCATCCAGAAAATTTCCATCGCTGAATCAGATTGAAACTTGCTTATATTTCCAGCAAATTATTAATACTTATTTGGGAGTTTCGAGAAGTGTACTGAAATGATTTGTTTCTACAAGTATAATTATAGTATACATTATTAGTTTTGAGACTATTTCATTTTACCTTTTTATCAAATTTTGCAAACAAATGATATAAATGTCCTATATTATTATTTGCAACTTTCTTAAAATATACTAATTGGATTTTATACAGAATTCATATAAGATATTATATTTTTTACAATATGAGTAAAATTATTTTATAATTCTGTTTACCTAAAAAATTAAATATTTAAATTTAATATTGTAAAAAATGTATATAATTACTATCTAATTTGAAATAAAACTATATAGCCATCCTTTTACTCTAATGCTATGTTTCTATATGGTACTTTTTCCTAATACAATTAACATATAACGAGCTATTTTTTTCATATAAATATTGCTATGCCTATTTTAATTAATCCACCGTGAAGAATGATGTATAATGATGTTAAAACAGTTTATATTGCTTTAAGGTAAATGAATATATATCTATATAAATTACATTATTTATGACATTTAATTCTGGATCCTGATACTTTGTCCATATGTTTATTTTTTCCCATATATTTTTCATTATTTTCTTCACAGTGTAGAAGATTAATTATTAGCAGCAAGTAATTTTCTTTTCTCAAATTTTTTTTCAATATGTGTGATATGCAAATAGACATTTAGGAATATATATTTATTACCAAGCATATTTTTTAAAAAAGTTTGTTCTCAGTAATGTCACATCAGCTTTATTTTATAATGATATATAAATATTCTCTTGCAAAATAAATTAAGTATGTGCCATGAAGTCAGTGTCAACACTTTAGTGACCATACAGATAGACTTGTCTAGAATGATCTGTCTACATCAGTCTGCTCAGCATTTCCCAACCTGCTGCTACTGTAAATATGTCCACCCATCTGATACTGGACATCCTCTTTCATCTTTCCTAGCAATATTGATTTCTGGACCATTGCATCATGTGTCTAAAGCAAGAGTGTCAAACTCACGTCGTCACGGTGGCGTCACGTGAGGTGTTGGGACTTTTCCCCCTTCGCTAAAGTGGGCATGGGTGTGGCCAGCGTGTGACGCATCCAGCCCGAGGGCCAGGAGTTTGACAGCCCTGGTCTAAAGTATGACAAAGTGAGCCTAGCTATTTGTACTTTAACTGAGAACAGAATATTGCTTTGTTCTTTGAGCCATATGTTTTATTTCTTGATAATGTGGGGTGTTTTCAAGAGTTTCCACAACACCATAGTTCAGAATAAAATAATATCACTGAATTGTAATGTAAAGATTTTTTCCAAGAGATGCTATAAAATAGTCTAGCTTTTCCAGCTGGGAAGTCTGTTTAAGTTCTGTAATCGTACAACTTTAAAAAGCAGGCCATCTAATTTGGTTAATGAATTTGCCTAAAGTTCTTCGAGTCTAATTTGTCTCAATTTTTTTTTCAAAAAATGAACTATATTAATACTTAAAGCTAAGGAGAACTGCATTAGGATCAAATGCAGATACTGGCCACACCATCATCATATCAAACAGAATTTATATGACTAACCCTATTGATATGGTTGCAATCTTCAAACAAACATAAATTATAAATAGCTCTGCAAATAATATATTGTGATATTTGTCCAGAAGGAAGGATAGTACAGGATGATAAAGCATAGAAATAAGACTCTAGCAATTTTAGAAAGTGGATTTCAAATTGGATTTGGAATGAACAATAAAGCATACTTTCAGAATTGTCAAGTGCAAGTCAGGTGGGGAAGAAAGACAGGTTTTTTTTTTTGCTGTCCGTTCACTTTCTGACTTTACTTGTTGAGTTGGGTTTATCTGAAAGCACGTTCTGTTTAACTTCAGTTGTGTTAAAAATCCATGGTTTAGGTGTAGGATGATCTCACTAACGTATGTCTTTATTTTAGTTTGTATAAATTGCTGCAGTATTTTGGAGAAAGGGGAGAGTCTATAAAGCTCCTGTTTAAAAGTTTAGAGAGTGTGATTGGAAATATCATTTCTGCCTGAGAATTGTTACTAACAAACTTAAAAATATTGAGATGATAGACAAAGTGTGACCTATTGTTCTTAAAAGCAGAATAAAAGGAAGCTGTTCTTATTTTCATTAAAAAAAAATCTTAACTATATGTTTTCACTGTAAACCACCCAGACATAATTTAGGTGAGATGTGCCATCAAGAAATTAAATTTACTTATAATTTACTCTTACTATTGCACTCATGGATTAAACCACAACTATAGAACTGTAACAAAAGAGTTCATTGGTGACTAAGTCAGACAAATAGCAGTCTAATTAGGATTTATGTTCAACTTCTACAGCAGTTGAGTCATATCTCTTACCCACATAGAATTAGGCATGCCACTGTCAGTTTTTACTTATTTTTTTTACCAAGAAAGAAAACAATACAAACTAAATAATCTAAATCAAATGTTTTCAATAGTTAGATGTTTTAATATGGCTTCTGCATTTATTTTATCTGAGGCATATCAAAGGCTACAAAAAATAATTGGAATGGGAGAATAAACTAGCCAGAACTGGGGAGGGGGGGAACAAAATATGACTTTATTTTAATTAAACTGAGCTAGAGTTATATTTGGCTAATATATACTATTATATATATATGATTAGTTCCCATGTATTTAATAATCCTTCTCTTTTTTGTCACATTCAAATGGCAATTCAATGGCAATTGTTAAGGAAGCTAAGAAGTGGATATTAAACTTCCAGGAAGGTGTAATGCCAAGAGCTCAATATGATCAGATTTCCGATATTCAAAATTTATTGTAATTATCATAAGCAATTTAATAAATAAATGGCAGCAGCATGTGTTTTATTTGGGAAGGTGTAAAAATGATTTAGAAATAAGGCCCAAACAGACAGTCATTCTTATGCGAAGATCTCAAATCTGTACACTGCATGCAACCTTCTGAATCATCTTCATCTTTTGTATGCAATAACACCTTAGGAGATATGGTACAGAATCAGGTAGACTTGGAGAGGAAATATTTTGTCTTAGAATGTGATTGCATCCTTCTTCCTTTAATCTTGGTTGATCCCATTCCACTGGTTATTTTTAGGTAAGAACAGGCAAAAAAGATTTGTGGCTATCATTCTATGCAAAAGAGCCTCTTTAGGAATGGGATATGTTTAGGGGGAAAAAAAGAAAATCTTTTGGAAACAAAGTATACCCCTTCCTTAAATAGCTGGTGAAAAAAGAGTATGAAAAATCAAAGTGGAAGTGCAGAAAAGCATTTATATGATTATAAATTTGTGTACCCCTTAATTTCCTAACTTTTTAAATTTCATGTTTTGATTTACTGTTGAATATTTGTTAAGAGGTAAAATGTAAATGCAAATCCCTGTTGAGTTCAACTATGGAGTTCATACATGGAATCAGGATCAGAGGGGTTTTTTAATTGTTATTTTGTTTAATGCCTAACATTGCATTCTTTATTTTCTTGACTTTTGACTAGCTTGGACTTTTGTATCAATGTTTGAAAAGCTTTTGGTATTGCATCAGTGGATTAATTAATAGTCTTTATGTAGCCTTCATGATTATTTGAATTTGAAACCTCTGTGTTCAAGAGGGAGGCATTAAACGTTTACCTGAAAGGATTAGCTTCAGATTGTACAAATGAAAGTCCAGGTAAAACTCATCTAATTAAAACCTATTCAACTGAAAATCTTATTTATCAGAAACGAATGTTTCTTCTATCAATATCATCAACAAACTATTCACATGAGCAGCTAGCAATAAGCAAGAGAGCTTCACATGAATGTCAATTAATTTAATTTGCTTTTCAAATAAACTTGCTCTCCATGTGTGCAATTTAAGTACTGTTCTGTGTATCCATCATATAAAGGTCAATTAACCTCAATTGCAGTTATTGGACTTGAATAAAATAACCACAACTGAGATGCTATTGTTTTATTTTCTGCTATTGGAACACAAATGCAAAAACGTGGGGAGAGGTGGCTTTCTTCCCAAATGTTTCATTTTGGAGAGACATAGACTAAGTATTCAATCAATCAATCAAATATTTTTTTAATATTTCCATTGTGTATTCAATTTTAAAAGATGTCATTGTTTAGCACATATCTTAACAGAAGTTATATACAGTATTTTGTGCAAAATGTAAAGTTATAGTATAAGAAGAGTTTGAGATATAGTAATTCATATTTACACTAACACCTCTCTTGGTGGAAATATTGTTAAAGATAATTCTAATTCTGTAAAATGGTTTAACTTTTAGCCTTGCATTATCAGCATTTACAGATGATATAGAAAGTGTTTGCAATGTAAGAGAAGCTTTGAAAGCTCTTGTGTGGAATCATGCAAGCAGCACTAATTGAAGGCCCATCGGTGGTTTAGAAATAATTGAACCAAAAGTAATTGGCTGAAGCCAGGATTACTGGTTTGGGAATGCACCAATTTCAGTCTGTTTCTAATATTGCAGACAGGTATTTAGAAAGCACACTTGACTGGAAGGTTAGTTTATCATTATCTCCTGTGCTGACTTTGCTTCTGTACATCAGCAATTCCTTTGCTAAAACATAGCCATGCGGTTATTGTTCAGTGATCGCATAATATTATGTAACTTCTTTCAGCAACTAGTATATTACCCAATTTAAGTAATGGCTGCCTGGTGGCTCACTTGACTGTTGCATTCAAAAAGCATTGGGACACAGCTGAGTTAGTCTACTTCTGTTTATGAAATCAGTCTTCTATATTCTCCCCTCTAATTACCATCTTGCAAACATCCCAAATCCACTCATCCTAAAAGCACTACAAAACTCTACCTACTTGCTTCTTCTGGAAAAGCAAAATAACTTTTTATTTTTGTCTATGGAAATTCTAAGTCATCCAGACCATGGCTGTCCAAAGGTGCTTTTTCAAAAGGCAATTGGACTTTGTTTTTCCTTGAAGACATTTCACTTCTCATCCATGAAGCTTCTTCAGTTTTTCTTCAGTTCAGTTCTTCAGATACAACTACAAGCTTAGCAAGCTCTAGCACAGGAGTATCAAACTTGATTTCATTGAGGGCCGCATCAGGGTTTTTTTGACCTCGGGAGGCTGGGAGGGTGTGGTCAGGGTGGGTGTGGCCAGCTCAACATCACTCATGTCAGGGGATGCTTGTGGTGGCTGAAGTGCTCTGCCAGTGAAAATGGAGCTCAGGAGGACCACCAGCACTCCATTTTTTCTGGCAGAGGGTTGCAGGAGGCTGTTACAGCTGAAAACGGAGCTCAGGAGGGTTATGCGTGGCCCTCCCGAGCTCCATTTTTGTTGGCAGAGGACCAGTCCTTCACTGTTTCCAAGGCATCCCCGCAGGCCAAATTTAAGCACCCTGCGGGCTACATCTGGCCGGGGGAGGGGGGCTTGAGTTTGACACCTCTGCTCTAGCATATTTTCAAACTCAGTCTTACTTTTACTGGACTTTTTTTCTATATCAAAGTTGGTGCTGTTCAGTTTTCAGAGAGTTGTGCTGAAGAGAAACAAAAGGACAGAGCCCTAACCTCCTTTACAAAATTCCTTTCCAATATTCTATTTGGTTGGATAAGAATAAAACTCCCCAGGATGCATTACTTAAGATTTCTTATTAATTGGCAAACACTCCAGTGGGCCATCCCAGTAGACTGAAAGATATTTAAGAGAAGATAGTATGATTAATAACTCATGTCTTATACTTTGATAAGGCTATGAGAAATTTGCTATCTAAGACAGCCAGTTTGGATTGAGGCAACGCCTCCTACGAAGCATCTTAAACATCATCAGGGTCTTGTGGAACAACATTTTGATTAGCTAAGTGAAAATGAATCACAAATGTTGGCATACAGTTATGGTACAGATTTTATCCAAGGAATGATCAATTGGTTGCAGAGTTTATGAAACATTAAAAGAGAAGATCAATGGAAGACATTATATCCTTATAAGACAAAGATGTTCTACTCAAGGCCTTACAGTCTCCACCATCCTCATCAGGCATGGATTGCAATTACAAAGATATGGTAATTGGTAGCATTAAATCAAGTCCCTGAGTGAGATCTGCTGTCACAGCAGCAAGTCCTTCACTGAAAGCTGGCAAAGAAATTCTCCCTCTTTCCTCTGGCACAGCAGGAACATCAGCCAATCACTGGCATACAGACAGGCTACATTTTCAATCTGTTATAACTATACCCTCTAGAAGCAATTTAGTTAATTGTTGGAATCAGTCTTTTATAAAGAATCCCGTATTTTCAAGTTATATTCTTTAACTCAAAAATAATGCATTTATATAGGCAAGACTCAGGGAGGGGAGAGGCAAAGATCCAGAGAAATAGAAAAAACTGACTTAAAATTGTAGTCAATGCTACAGTCTATGTTTACTCAGAAGTAAATCCATAGTATGTCCAACAATTGGGGGGGAAATGGGCAAATATACAGAATTTTATTGGACAGTCTGGTTTGATCTTCAGTCAGCTTTATCGTCTGGCAGATTCACTGTGAATCCATTTGAAGTGCGCTACATTACAATGTGGAGCATTGGCTGCAGCCAGGCCAAGCCAGTGTCTTGAGGCAGAGAGAAAGTCACGCATCTACCTGAATGACTAAGGTGCACGCAGCACCAACAAGGGCCAGAAGAAGAGACAAATACAGGGTTGCTTCACTCCCACTCTGGAATATGGAGCGAGTCTCCATCCGCCACAGTCACCCTTACTTTCTCAGGCAAGGAGTGAGTGGGAGGGGAGGGCGAGGGGCGGGGCCAGCCAGTGGTGGGATCACCCGACAGGGAGCCACAGCAGAGGCCCCAAAGAGCCACCTGCAACTCCAAAGCCATGGGTTGCCAATACCCACCATAGACCATAAAAGGAGAAATTGGATGACTGGCAACTCCCAAGATAATTTAGCTGATGATTCAAGCAAAGAACCTTTAATTTCCACATTTTTCATCTAGGTTCATATAATGTTCTAAGCCAAGGTTTGTTGGCTTAGCCAAAGTTGTACATACAACTTAATATAACAAATTGCAGTATCTGAGGTCATACAACATGCTAATCTAAAAACAAATAAGCCATATTTGTCTTACTTTCAAATATGAATTTAACTTTGAACTGTGAACAAATTCCATCAGAAGGCTGCTTCTAAGTTGTTTCTCACCCTGAGTTCAAAATTGCACTGGCAATTAGATTCTTCCTAATTTATTCTTTGAGAAGAAATTTCCTCAAAATATACTACATGCTTTAAACATGGTTAGGAAATAGTTGAGCAAGTCACAAATAGTTGGCAAGCTCTACTGCATTTTCTTATGCTACATCCTACAATGTAGGGCTTTTGGGAAAGGTTGAGAAGAGAAAAATGGCAGAAGAAAAGAATTAAACTACTACTGAATTTAGAAACAGACATGATAATTCTTATATATTTCAGAGAGAAATATAATTTCTAAAACTGTTTACATTTGTGGAATTCTTTACCATCCTCACTAGTGCAGATATTCTGACAAAATCTAGCATTACCAATTCCTTTGAATACAATCCTTAACAAGGCTTATTCCTTACACAGCATTTTAACTGATGCTCTAAAATATATTCGCTCTCAACAATATTGGTTAACGGGCTGTTACTATATATTTTCAATACTGACAGATTTGCTTAATCACACAATGATGATACATGGCCATGGCCAATAAACTAATATATAGTTTGAAAGTTGCCATCTTATTATTCCTTGCAGAACCCATTCGATGCCATGGTGTACTTTTCAGATTAGGGTAAAGAAGCGTTTAAATGATTTAAAGAATCCTGGTTGCAGACATTATTACTTATATGTCATCCAATAGCTCCTTGGACAGGAAAATGGTTTAAAGCAGCTCTGAGTGGATGTAAAATATTACCATCATGTTGTTTTTAATTCTCAGTCTTCTACTCTACCCCCAACTCACCTGTATATGTTAGTCTAAGCATTGGGATTCAGAGTGAAAAAGAAATGTTAATAAATAAATACATATTTCATGAGTAATAGAGACCAGCACTAGAATTAATCACTACAGCCCTTTGACTGACCTAGCTGTCTATTGATAATTGTGCCATAATATATATAGCTGGTTTTGACAATAGAAACAAACTGTTTGCAAATAATAGCCTGAATTGCTGTTATGAACTGGCTATTCATACAGGACTTAATTGGGTATCTTTGGATCAATCATTCTATCTCAGCTCCAGCCTATCTCTTAAGCTATATTTCTGAGTTTAAAATGAGAAGGGAGTCCCATAAATGCTATGTGAAACTCTCAGACAAAATCAAGCTATAAATATCGTAAAGAAATAATATGCATGCTTGTCCCCATGATTTAGATGTCATTGCCAGCAAATCTGTCCATGTGTCATCTCTTTACCTTTTAAAATGGTAACATAAACAATTATTTATGAATTAAAAGGTATATACTCTGAGCAGTAGCCATGTGCATAAGTAATTTTCTACATATTTTCTACAAAATTAGAGACACTTGCTAATACAGTAGGACTTTGCTTGTAGAAAGATAGTTCCACAAAGATTGTTGTCATTAACACAAACTCTTTCAAATAGATTTTTATGATCAAAAGAAAAAAGAAGGAATGCTAAAATGTAGTAATAACTGATTGGAAAAGGTCAGTATAGTACTGTGATGGTGAACCTATGGCACGGGTGCCACAGGTGGCATGCGGAGCCATATCTGTAGGCACGTGATCATTGCCCTAGCTCAGCTCTAGCACGCATGTATGCACCGGCCAGCTGATTTTTGGGTCTTCCAGGCCCATTGGAAGTCAGGAAATGGGTTGTTTCCTGCTTCCATAGGGCCTCTGGGGGGTGGGGAAGGCTGTTTTCACCCTCCCCAGGCTCCAAGAAAGCCTCTGGAGTCTGGGGAGGGCAAATAATGGGCTTACTGGGTCTATTGGGCCCACCGTTACCTTTTTGCCATCATGTGCCAAAAGCGGGGGTAGCGCAGGGGGTCGCATGCGCGGGAATGCAGGGTGTCATTGAATTATGGGTGTGGGCACATGCGCACGCAACCCACCCACGCTCCCATTTTTGCCACGCGATGGCAAAAAGGTTAGCCATCATTGATATAGTATGAAAAAATTGCTAGCATTTGTAGCACTCTAGCGTTGGAGGTAGGGTGAAACAAGTCTTTGAGGATGCTAGGTTATTAAAAACCTTCTTGGACAAAAAAGAAAAAAAGCTACAAAAAAAGGTGCCAAAGTCTGAGAGAACTGACATTTGTAGCCATAGCAATAATTTTGCAAATGACTAATCAGAAAGAGTCAATAAGCAGAAAGATGTTCTCTGAAGTGAACACTATTAAATTATTTCAGGGAGGAAATCAATTATCTCCAAGGCAGCTATATCTTCCCAGCTCAATATCCAAATTTATGACAGCTGCTGAAACTATAAAATGCTGAAATTTGAAACCACTTTGGTTTCTTGGGTAAACTGATAGTTATCTTACATTATATAAATAACTTTTCAAACATTTCTGCCTGTTATCCATAAAACTGGAAGGTAGAAATCACACTTTAAAGGAACAAGAAACCTAAGTAGAATAACTAGCATTTGATATTGAAACAAATTCTGTATTACATGAGAAAGTATGTTTTGGAAACACTCTAGGGTTTCCAGTTCCACGTATACATTTATGCATCAGAGGTTCTTTTATAATGAATAAATCTTTTTAAACACAAAGAGGAGATCTGATGACAAATAGGCAAAAAAACATTTTTAAAAAATACATATTTTCAGTTCAATCAAGGGTTCAGATACTAAACCAGACATTCCTCTTGATTTTTTTTCTTCTCAACAACTATCAAAAGAGGATACTTTTGATATGGAAGAGCAGATGTTGGGGGGGGGGGGGAAGGAACCAATAACGTGGATCTCCTTTATTTTTCTGGATAAACTGCACAAAAGCTAAGAATGCTTATAAACAACTTTAACATATTTAACATTTTATGCAAATATGGTGGATTTAAAAAGGGAAGAAATGGGGGGTTATGTTATACATAGAAAGGTTAAATGAACAAATCAATTTTATATCTGAATATTAACATTTTGGGTTTTTTTCTGTAAAAAAAAAGCATAATCTTTTAGCTCTAATATTCAATGACTGTTATAATGTTGGAGTCCAAAAATTTCAAAGGAGTTTTAAAGCTTTTTTTAATTAGTATTTTACATTTTTAATTATATCGGAATGAATTGTGTTTTTCATATTTGTTTCAAATATTCCTTCTAGTGACACCCACAGACTAATACTGCATCCATGGAATTTACACTTTTACAGTATTCTGATTTCACATTTCCAGGAAAAAATGATCCTCTACTATTTTGCAAAACATGTTAGATTCACATCTGTCTTTTGATCAGTTTTCACACCTGCAAATGTATAGCCGCAGGTTGTGAATTTCAGCTTAGTGAATAAATAATTGTCAAAGTATTTAAATAATTGCTCTTTCTGAACTTTTCATCCAATACAACAAATATTATACAAGTGTAGTAGTGAGAACTATAGTTTCTACTGTATCAGAAAAGGTGTTCTCAAAAAATGGAAGCCTTGCATAAGGATGAAGACCGCACAGAAACGCATGCTGTGACAAAGAAAGGCATCAGCAAGCATTCAATAAAATATAATGGTACAGATTATCCCTTGTTTCTTGGTCTAATTGAAAATGCTGGTTTTGATCTTTAAAGCCCTTGTCCAGTATGGTGGGATCCAGCAATGACTTCTTGAGAAGCGGTGAACCAGCACCTCCTTAAAGGGACAAAGCAATAACCATGTTCAAATAAGAATATACCACATATAGAGCCAACCCATGCAACAGCGCCTGACAGCTTTAGTCAACCAAGGGAAGCATGAATCTAAAGAGCAAATGGCCAAGCTCACAGTCATAATGATCCTATCACTTCTTCAAGCCCAACAAAATCATTCCTGGATAACAGGACAAGACTCTACCCTGAGCATCTCCATAGAACTACCAGCATCCAACTGAGAATGGATTTGAGCAACCTTATCTGACAGTTGCTATGCAAATTCTTCCACATAGCCTTGTAGGGAGATCTCCAAGGCCCCTCTACCCAAGAGGGCACATGTCACTTGAAACAAGGCTATGGGACAGCTATTGGTAGAAACAGTAAGGGCAGAAAAGTTATCCGTCCTTAGTACATATCATTATATGCCTTAATTATACCTCTTCCTCTCAGAATTTTTAGTACATTATACCAATAAAAGTCACTTCCTGCTTTTCATTTTTTTATAATTGCAGTTAATGCAAAATGATAATCAGTGTAAGATCTAATATTGCCTCCATTTAGATGATACATTCACTGGGTTATGTAGTTTAGCCTAAATTAATTTTCCTGTTTTCAGCTACTCTAATGCACTGTCTACTCTGATGTTCAAACTGAATAGTATCACTGTATATCATTATTTAAATGAAGTTTAATTGAATAACAAAGCATTTGTTTTACATGTCAATAATATTAGAGAAGGAACATATATGGACAAGGAGATTCAGTTATGTTACACTATTCATTTAGAAAGCAACATTCTTTGTATAGACAAAGTATAGGTAAATTGCCTTATCCATGGCTGCAACTATTTTATGTACTTACACTTGTTTAGATCTGAATGATCTGATGATATACAGTGGCAGGGAAGACACCATTTGCACCAAGTAACATACTTTATGACAAATAGTCTTATGCAAAGTTTTGAAGGGATGCTTTGACCAAACTTTGATTGATTCATCCACCAAAGATGATTTGCAAATCAAAGTGGAAACCTTATGGCAAGTTTCAAACCAATTTGGTTGTTTTTTAAAGAAGAGAGTGGTAAAATGTGTGGAAGCGTCATTAGTGGCTTTATCCACATTCTGGAACACCTTGCTTCCTGAGTTATGGTCTTAATCTCTTGACTTTTAAGAAAGTACAAGATCTGTTTTATTTCACAGGGCAATTGTAAGCTATGATGATTGGCCTACTTTAATTTGTTGTCTGTAATTGGTATTACTTTTAGTTACTTTATGTTCTGCTGCATCCCTATAAACTGCCTTGAGCCATGCAAAGTAGATAGTTTGCACATTTTGTATAAATGAATATATTAACAAATTAAATCAGGCAGCCCTGAAATTCTTGACAATCTTGTGTAGAGTGCCATAGATTTAATGCTTTCTGTTGTTTTGCAATTGTTACCAATAGTATAGTATGTTACAAACATTCCTATACATTATATGGAGAAGGCTAATAGAGAGTTGAGTGGAATGATGGGCTGACAATAACATGAGGACATGGTCATACTTCAGACATGTTGGGCACTCAGCAACTGGCCCATAATTGCAGTTATTTGTAGCATCCCATGGTCATTTTACTGCATTTTATGAGAATTTTACTAAAAACCAGCATTTACTTCCAGTTTTTGGCAAAACCGAACCATAATAAATTACACTAATGACAGTGGCAGTTGCTTAATGACTGGATTTAATTATTCAGTTAACAATTGCCCCCCCCAAAAGATCATAAAATTGGGTCAGTCATGTGGATGATCCATTTTATGTCCATCATGACTTATGACCATAGTGAGCAGGCTCTATTACAGGCATAAGTCAAGGACTATCTGATTTATAGGTAGGTGGAAAAGTTAATTTCAATTGAAATAGCAATGCAAGAGAAAAGACTATATCCTCTATCCGTAAATATCACAATTCTGAATTAATTAGGATTTAAAATCTTATAGGGCGAAAACTGGACATCAAAAAGGGTTATGAACCAAATGAAAGAAAGCAAACAATTTATATATTTATAGAACAGTATTTCCAATACATGCATCCATATTATCTGACATATATTGTACTCTTAGTCTAGTTAATATAACAATGCAAAACTGGTTTATTATATATTATCATAAGATAATAAACTCTGGTATACCTAGTTTGTGCATTGCAATGAAAAAGATTATGAAACCCTATAATATTGGTAGCCTTTGAGTGGGAAGGGATAAGTAGTTTTAAAAGTATTTTAGGGTTAGGGTTAGAGTTCTCAGCAGTTGTTCAAATACTGATTTTAAAAAAATAACTTGGAAAAACTATGCATGTTTCCAAATATTATATATTAATCTCTCCATTCATTCACAGAAAACGAAACAGCAATTCATGGTATGAATGCCTTCAGAGCATATGGCAATGGGGAATTCCATAAAGAACTAACAGTCACCCTGGTAGGCATACAAATATCAATCAAGTAGAAAAAGAAGACAATCTGATTGTATTTGTATTCTTTTGTGGTTTGTATAATAAAGAGTTGTTTTTATTTTTACAAGCAGATTGTTTTCAAGAGAGCTGTCCTTATTCTGCTCAAGGGGTGTAGGCTCATTCTCTGCTTTCAACATTCTTCTTTTCTTCAGGCAAAACAGACACTTGGTACCACATGACAATATATAAGCGAATGATGCTAAGAAAATGAGACAAGTTGTAGCTAACATTTTTGACTGTCTTATAAGACTAATCTGACTAATGTCGGAATGATTCTATCGGCATTGACAGAAATAACTTTAAGATCCCTCCAGGTATGTTGAAAGCTTTAGCAGAGGTTACAGCTAATACAAACTAGATGCCAGATGACTAGAGATTTTTTAGAAAGTTATAAAGCAATAACATTAAGGACCTTGACTTATGTTGATAAGCTGAAAGTTTCACTTCTATAATTAGAAGGATGTCCATTGGAACTGAACTTTCTGCATCTTTACAAATTGTCTTGTATAGCATCTAATAGTTTATACATGATCATCCCTAGAAAATGATAAAAAATTGATTGGTTTTTAACAATTCCAACTGAGTATTATATCCCTTATTAATCATTATTTCACTATGCATTGATTAACTATATTGCACTGTAAAAAAATGATGGATGTTCCCATTCTAATGACACCTCTCACCTCTGCCTGAAAGTCATGGAAGAAGCAATTGTAATCCATAAGCAAAGAATTGCACAAACAGAACAGTGTCTATAAGAAATACTAGACATACATCAAAAAATAACTAGGAAGGTAAACATAGAATAGTTAAATATTTGTTTCAAAGTTTTACCATAAGGATCTGTAAAAACATACTTTTTTCCTGTATATTAATAAGAGAAGTTTATTTAAATAGTTGATAAAGCTAGTTGTACAACAATAGTTTCCTGCTATTAAAAATAGGCAAGTGTTATTTCTTCTAACCTTAGGCAAAAAACTTTTAACTTTCTGAAATCTTACTGACAAAATCTGAAAAGGACTAACACACTGAATTTTCTGTCCTGCAGCTAAGATCTAAGGGTTGCTTGGGATCACATTAATTTTCCATCATGATTCAGATGATGATAATGATGATGATGATTGTAAACAGAAATCAGCATACACAAATACTTTGCATTGTGATAGTTTAAATCATTTTGTTTCACTACATTTCTGAGTTGGATACCAATTATTCTTTGGGGAATGAAGGCTGTGATTGTCTGGAATCAAAAACAATTAGTTAGAGGACCTAAAATAAGAGTCCAATTTTACTATTAAGATTGTTCTTTTCAATTCCCAAAACATCTTCATAGGATATGCAAATTGTAGAAGTTAGAATTTGGTTGAAGAAGAAAGATCACACTCTCTTCCAGTAGCATGACTTTTTAAATAGCTGCTCCTATGCTCTAATTCCTGGGGAGGAAAGCTATGGCAAATCTAGATAGCTTACTAAAAAGCAAAAACATCACCCTGCCAACTAAAGTGTGTATAGTCAAGGCTATATATGCAATGTATGGCTGGAGAAGTTGGACCATAAGAAAGGCTGAGTGCCAAAGAATTGAGGCCTTTGAACTATGGTGCTGGAGAAGACTCCTGCGAGTCCCTTGGACTGCAAGGCGAACAAACCAGTCAGTCCTAGAGGAGTTCAACCCTGACTACTCTTTAGAAGGCCAGATACTGAAGATGAAACTCAAATACTTTGGCCACTTAATGAGAAGGAATGACTCATTGGAGAAGAGCCTAATGCTGGGAAAGATTGAGGACAAAAGAAGAAGGGATGACAGAACAAGGTGGCTGGATGGAGTCACTGAAGCAGTAGGCATGAGCTTAAATGGACTTCAGGGGATGGTAGAGGACAGGGAGGTCTGGAGGAACGTTGTCCATGGGGTTGTGATGGGTCGGACACGACTTCGCAACTAACAACAACATGTTCTAAAATGATGGTGTCCCCAATTCTGTTTGCTTTTAGAAAAACCATTAAGACCTGGTTTTTCCTCCAGGCATTTGACTCAGTTGAATGGAATCTCCTTTTGGTTCTTTAGTTATCTAGTTTGGTTTGCCAAGTATATACTGGTTTGTTCTTTTTTAGTATATAGTCAAACTATTATTATACTTTCGTTGTGCAACATCAAAAATCATATTGTTTGAGTCAGATGCCCTTAGAAATGCTTTAAATAAACACATTTATAACAACTAAATATTAGTTGGAGCACATCAAAAACACTTGTGGCCAAATCTATTAATTAGGATTCCAATTATAATGAGCTGTATAGTTCCTTCAGATACATGAATTCTGGCAAACACACACACACACACACACACACACACACACACACACAAAGATAATTTCTACCTCTATTTTCTATTTCCAGGTTTTGGAAGAAAAAAGTTTTTTTTTTTAAATTTAGGGTGTTATGTATATAGTACATAGAGTATGCTTGCTGATATGTATGCATCTGTGGGTATATGCACACATACCTACACACCAGTTCACATCCTGTTAGATAATAGCCTGGCAGTATCAGGACCTCAACATTGAACACTGACTTAATGTTTCATTTACATTGATGCTCTCAGTAGCTTAATGTTAAGCTTGAACCTACAAACCCAATTGTTTCTTCAGTAAACAATGAGTAAAAAGTATGGACAATATGCTAATTTATGTAATAAATTAGTAGATGCTGTTTTAAAGCAGGTCCAGTGATGTGCAAGAGTAATAAAAAAATGTTTCAACATAAACCCTGGTGATACATTATACTGGACAACCTGTGACCCATTGGATCATTGGGTCCAGATACAGAGATATTTCTCTAATATTCCTGCATACCCTCCTCAACCTTCACTGTGCCCCCACCCACCCTAGCATCCAAATCCCCTTGCATCCTCCCAATCCATGCTGCACCTCTCATGTATACTCCCTGATGCTTATGGTATCTCTCTTACACTCCCTAATGTGCACTGCACCTCTTAGGCACCCCCACATACCCTACTCAACCTGCAGTGCTTCTTATGCACTTTTGTGCACCCGTGTGCCCTCCCTAACCCATGCAGCACCTCAGACACTCTCCCTGTTCCACATGGTGCCCACCCTAGCACATGCAGTGCCTCTCACACAACCTCCTCATCCAGCAGCACTAACTACCTGCATGCAGGTAAGAGATTTCCAACTTCCTGCTAGCTTCCCCATTGACCTACCTTGTGGAAAGCTGGTGGAGAGCATTTGAAATGACAATCTCATGGCTGCAGATAGCAGCGCAGCAATACTGAAGTGTCCATAAATTTGCCGAAATTCAATCCCATAGGAAACACAGATTTTGAATAAATTCTGTAAATTAGTCCATATGAGGTACATTGATTAAAAAAATGTTACCTGTGATACACCATTTTGCCTAATTGAAAGCTACAAATAATCAAAATAGGCACAAGAGTTTTAGTAGTATATAGATTTTTATTTATTTATTTTATTTTATTTATATTTATATGCTGCCCTTCTCCGGAGACTCAGGGCGGCTTACAATGCGTTAAGCAATAGCCTTCATACTTTTTGTACATTTATACAAAGTCAGCTTATTGCCCCCACAAACCGGGTCCTCATTTTACCCACCTTAGAAAGGATGGAAGGCTGAGTCGACCTTGAGCCTGGTGAGATTAGAACTCGCAGTAATTGCAGGCAGCTGGATGTTAAATGCTGCCTTAATAGGAGGCATTAGCCTGCTACGCCACTCAGGCTCCTATAAATATATTCACCATACAGCTATATTTGGCAAGGTAGTTCGGTACCCTCACCTTATAGAGGTAAAACTGAGACCCAGTGGCTTGTTTAAAAAAGTAGAAAATATAAAGCTGAAGTTAGATCAAACTTTCAAGGCTATTTAACATACAAACCAACTTAAATTGGGCCATTTGCTACAAGATGCAATCTTGATATATTGCATGACAGTTATTACTAATGCATCTATTTTCTTAGACCTGAACCAGCTGATCGGTTTTTATTGTTAAAGGGTTAGTTCCTGCAAATTCCCTAACCTTTTTAACTATAAATAAGAAATACAAAAGCTAGAATTGCTATTTTGTTACTTTTTAAAGAGAGAAAAAATGTTTTTGCCTTTACATCAGAAATACTTCTCATGTAAAAAAGTGCTTTGATTTCTTCAGTTGGAAGGCGTTTAGAATACTCTCTAATACCTACCTATTAAGTAGATTCTAGGATCTACCAGGCATAGCTCATCAGAAGGACTCCAATGACCTTTGTGGTTTAGTATAAGGAATTTACAAAATATATAAGGAATTATAAATAAGTGGGGGGAACCATATACATTGGAAAGGAAAGAAAAAGGATATAGCAAAAGTACAGACAAACAAAAGACTGCAGGGAAGAACTAAAGGGAGAAAATTTTCTAGGCCATTAAAGAAGATGTTTTTCACTATTGCTTGGATTGCAAGCCAACATCTAGTCAGAACTAGAGATGGTGTTCATCATCTCTTCTCTGAAATCTAGATCCCAGGAATTGGGATCACTATACTTTTAAAGCATTCCTGCTAAATTAGAACCACTTTTTAATGATAGTTGTTAATCCATTGGTACTGCTTTTGGAGAAAAAAAATCAATTCATAATGTAATTTAGGTGAATTTACTACACAAGTTCATGAAATCTAACAGAGTTTTTAATGTTCTCGAACAAAGTTCTAATGGTTTAATGGCATATTTATCCTGGGACTCATTAGTTGCTCAACTCTGCGGTGGTTTTATTTATAGGGATCATCAAGAGCAAGCACACAACTGCTTCTATTTGGGACTCATCAGGCATAAAAGAGAAATCCCTCTCATCTTCAAGAGGTGGTAGAAGTTGTAGAAAAAATTTCCCTCCCTCAAGGAGCCATATTAAATCAGAGACTAAGACAGCATTACATTGAAGCAAAATGATTTTACTAAATTCAGCACTAGAGGCCAGATGGCAAAGCCTGGAGAAGGAATGGTGTTACAAATCTTTTTATAGACAAACAAATCTTTCCATTTGATTGGCTCTACTTACTGTCTGACACTGATGGAATTAGTGGTTATTATCATTGTACTTAAACTACCTCTATTGATTGATTTGATTAATGTTTCTTTCACTATGATATAGAGAGGCAGGAAAAATGAGATTGCCTTTTCATGCACAATAGAAGCCTTTACTTAAAACAATAAGCCTTGATGATTTATTTTAAATTTGTTAGTTTCCTTAACTGCTATCTAGAAAATCTTGATTCCTGATACTATTAGCTAAGAATTCTCAGTCATTTTAATGTACTCCAGAAGCTACTGTATTCTTGTGATTAACACTTTCACTTATCATTTTAGTACCTTGTTATTTTAAGCATGGGTAGAAATTATAGGTTTGTGTTAGTTTTTTTCTGCTTTTATATTATTATCTTACTGATTCTAGTCTGCTCTAGGCAAGTACAAGTGTAGGCTGGAGTGCACATAGGCCAGCAAGGGCTGCAGGTGGTGTCAGCAAGAACTATGGGTGAGCATTATAGAGCATTTGTAGGTGCTGGGTGCAGGCATGCACTATGGAGCTGGGGCAGGTGGAAGGTGCTGCAGGCAGTACATGTTGTGACCCAGTGGGTTGCTACAATATATGAGATCCCTTGGATCGTGACCTCTGTAGCTGGGTTCCTCAGGAAAAAAAGCAGGAGTGAAATGTGAAAGTAACTTGCAACCATCTTATGGTTTCCCCATAAGACTTGCTTGTGGGGAGCCAGCAGGAAGGTGACAATGGCAATCGCATGACCAAAGCTCACTGCAATATCATAATCATGTGACTGGTATCCAAGTATCTGGATCACTATCATGTGACTACAATGTCCATATCTTCACAGACTGGTCCTAGGTCCCCCTTGTTCAGCGTCCTCATAATTTTGAATGGTTACTCAGAGTGGTCATAACTTGAGGATTACCTGTACAATCCATCTTTCTTTAAGCTCTCAGAGCACAGAGATTATATCATGCCTTCATGACATGGGATTTACATGACTTCCACTCTCATTCTCTTTTATAGTGGATATTCTTTGTGGTTTTCAATTACAGTGACCACCAGGAGGCACTGCATTAATGAAGCTGATTTTTTTTGTGCCTCCTGGTGGTCACTAACATTAAAAAAGAAAGGTATTCATCATTTGAAAGATAATAATTATTGTGAAATTATGTTTGTGAAAGTGAAATAATGTGTTGCGCTGTCAAGTTCTAAAGGTATTTCAGAGGCAGTGAATTTGCTACATTTAGAGGATTAAATATATAATTAGAAAATGATGAGGCCTCATATTAATAATCTGCTCTTTAAATTATTATAGTACATACTGTACCTCAATGTCTAGCAATATTCTGACATCTAGTGGAAAATAAATATAACAGCTGCTTTATTCCTTTTTCTGTATAGTGCTAACTAATGCTGCTGTGACCCGTAATATCTGGATTATGCATTAGTTATACAAAATGGGCACAGGCAGCCATATAAATCCTCTAAATAAATGACTTAACATTTCATAAAGACTGGTGAAAACTGTAATTGGCCAAAAAATGATAAACTTACTTCCTATGTAATTGGAGATGAAAAGAATCTCAGACTGTACATTGTAGATGGACATAAAATGTTTCTTTCATAGACTATTTATGTAATCAATTAAAAAAAATCAGTAAGAATAATGGAAACATTTTGGTCGAAGAAATAGAAGAAGTACTAGGAGAAATTTTTCAATTTTAAGGGAAAATAAAGTACAGGGAAAGTAAGGTACAGTGTATTTCAAATTTCAAGAAAAATGTTTATTAAATTATAATTAATAAAAATAAATTATTATTTTAGAATAATGACAGGTTGGATTGCATGGAATGACTAGCTAGCAGAAAATGCAATTCAAGACGAGTACCACAGAGTATAAATAATTGCAAACAATTCCAGTAAGAAGAAAATAGATGAAAGACATTAAAGACAAGAAGTTTGCAGAAAAAGATCATCTGAAAACAAAAATGGCACATGTAGAAGATGGAAGGAGGAAGAGATCAAAAGTATGTACAATTGGAAATTGGAGTAAGATATGGTAAATGGTATTAGAAAAATTAAGTGGAGCGTGGCAGAGGATCATAAATTTCTTCAGGTAAAGCCGCAATTCCATTCACTTTACTCTTGAACACTGAAAATTTCTGTTTGGAGAAGTCTTCCAAACAACTGACAAACTCCATTACTTCTTAAGCAGTTTGGACAGTTGATGTAATTTAATCATTTCTGTCAATTTAAAATATTTGTTTAATTTATTAAATAAATTGAAATGTGGCATATAAAACATCAATTATATAATTATAAAGCTGACATAAATTGCTACAAATGTAATTTATAATTAACGGATATTTGGAGTTAACAAATAACATTTTCTCTAAATGGCTCATTAAATTGACATCTTTCTTGTTTGCTTAAAATAAAAGAGAGGAAACCAATGAATGTATTACTTGCTCAATAAACCATTAACTCAGAAAAGGCAGAACTGCTCATCCCTCATTTGGCTCAATGTTCTGCAATAACAGTATTGTTCCAAGAAACAATTGTGAAGAGCAAGTGAAGAAGCATGACTGAAGTGTGATCTTGATAAAAAGATGTCCCAGGAAAGCTTATTTGTGCCTGTAAGGATATTCAGAACAGAACATTTTCATCCCAAGGTACTATAATAACTTGCTGATTTTTGATAATACTCTTATGTATTATCTTTGAAGAATTCTGGATAATGGGTGAAATAAAAAAAAATGAATGGAGAATACATGCTATCCCCACTTTTTAAAAAATGGGGTGGGGAGAGAAAATGCAAGGGACTATAGACTAGTCAACCTGGTATAAATACATTGGAAGATTTTAGAGCAAATTATGAAGAAATGAATATAATAAATTTTAAACAATGTAGTGATTATCCAAAATCAGTACATTTTCCTCAAGATCAAATATATTCTTCCATTAAAAATATTACCATCAAAAAATGAGGCAACATATAAGCAGTGGTATTATGGCTCTTTTGATGAGAAGGAGGAAGTAAAACTATAATTGTTTTAGCGGGGACAATTCTAGCATAGTTGAATCCAATAACTCCAGCCTGACTGAAACAGATCAGATGCCTGATAGACTCTGAGATTCACTCACCATCTAAGAAGAGGGGAGCTTTAAGGATAAAACAACAAAAGCAGATGGGCAGAAGAGTAGACTCTAATGAGCAATATATCTCAACTGGGCATTTAGGTAGCTCAGTGTGGATTACTTATTGGGTTCAACCCCCCTAAGAGAACCATTTTTCAAGCCTCAGCTCTGCCATGTTTGCCTTCTTGTGCTGTGCTTTGAATTCCACTTCCACCTCATTTTGTCTCTTTTTCTTGGATTTGTCATTTGTTTCTACATTGCTAGTCTAAAGCCCTATCAAGCCTTAAATATGTAATAGTTGCTGTGTGTTTAGCTATAGGTAAACAGGACTCTTTGCTTCTAAAAGTTCTGCCTGAGTTTGGACTGTGGCAGGTATCCAGATTGCTAGCACCGTGACTTCCATGAATTTGTCCAACCTGTTTTTGAAGCCCTATAAGCTGGTAGTCAGCATCACATCTCATAATAGATAGCAAAAGCTGTATTTAATTTATTAAGATATATTATTGCAGGAAAATTATATCTTGCTTTCAGCAAAGCATGTGTTAACATATCCCATGGCATTCTGATTGGCATACTAAGTTTGGGCTTGATGGCAAAACAAGTGTCTTAAGAGTGTATTTATCACTACTCTTGCAACTAACCAAGCCTATTGATTAGGGAAAGCCATATTTCAGTTCTGAGTCCCATATTCTTCAGCATTTCTATTAATGACTTGTGCAATTTAATAAAGAGGTAAAAGAGGATGCTTGACACCAATCATTAATATCTAGTTTGATTAGTACCCCAATGAGACAGAAACAAAATACAAAATGTATTTTTCAAAAAATTTAGCAGACATAAGGTATTCATGTTAACTACTTCTCACCGTTGGAATTCTCTTACATCCAATTCCCAAAGTCTAGCCCAGAACGCTTTCCGGAGACGATACACATTTATATAAACGGTTAGTGAAGGCACAATGTAATTTTTATATCGCAAAGCTTTAATACGTACGCTAATGTTTAAGAAATGGTGAGATGGAGTGCTTACAATCATTTACCCATTAGAAAGAACAGCAACTACAAGGATTTCACCAAATCCCGAAAACATCAGTGCAAAGAAACGAAAAACAGGAAACGCAGCACAAAACAGCTGTCCTTCTCACACTACATCACCGGGAAACTTCCTTCCCTTCCCATCAGACCCTTCGTGGAGAATGGTGACGTGTCTTGGAGAGCGTCTTTCACGCAAGAGGCGCCATTGTAATCTGCGTGTTGCTGCTTGGGTATCGTAGTTTTCTTTGCTAACAAACTCTATTGGAGTCTTAGGCGAATGAGACTACACTTCCCAGCATGACCCGCACGACGCGAGGGTTTTTCCTAAGCTGTTCACGAGAAACTAAGGTATAGTCAGCAAAGCAGTAAATGATTCCGGAAGTCGGGTAGCGGAGTAACAGCCGGTCCTTGTAGGACGCGCCAGGGCAAGATTGTTAGAAATGGCCGGGGAAATGACGGTGTTGGGTAAGTGTCTGTTCATTGGGGAGCTTTTATACAGTACATCGTTCCCTTCGGTGAATATAATAATTTTCTCCCTTCCCTCCTAGGGAGACAGCCGAAGTATGGTATTTGAATTGAAACCCACTGTTCAGGATCGTAATGTGCCAAAAAACTGGCTCTGCCACCATTAGTCATGGTAGCTGATTAGATGTTTCAGTGGTAGTAGACACATATAACTTTCAGGTGACAGTGGAATGGTCACCATCCTGTTCTGCTTGTGAACTCGAAATGAAAGATCAAGTTGGGAAAACGGGTCCTTGTAATGTGCTCTGAGGCTTAAACTAAAATAAATGCAGGGAGAGGTTGTCAAAATTCATTATTTGCGGATTTTTGTCTACATTTATCTTAGTGGAAATCGACAAAGCCGCAGGAAAAAAAGAACATTTGTTGATCTGGGAATAGAGGAAGCAAAACACCTTGTGTTGTCTTCCTCCCTCCCCCTGATGCAATGTTTAGGAATGTGTGTGTGTGTGTGTGTTCTATCCTCTGACACAGACAGATCTTATTCAAGAAATTACAAGAATGTTTAATTCATATGGCTAAACCGTTTCTAAAATCCCTAGCATAGTTTCAAAATGTTTGCATTCAAATGTGTACTTTCTAATAGTAGAAATCGGGTGTATAGTTCAGGAAGCATATTGTGAAATGCTCATTATAAATGCAAAAGAAATTCGTAGCTTTCCAAACAAGAAGTGCTGTACTTTGGCTAAGGGAGAAAAGAGGTTAATAAGAAAATGCAATAACACATTTACAAGATTCTGTGTTATATTGAAGAAACAGATGATACATTTATTTATATTGGAATGAAATAGCTGATTTTAGTCACTCCTTACTCACCCCACCCTCTTCCTTTTTTTTTAGGTTCTGCTATTTTGACCCTTTTACTAGCTGGATATCTAGCCCAACAGTATTTACCTATGCCCACGCCAAAAGTAATAGGGATTGACCTTGGTACTACATATTGTTCAGTTGGAGTGTTCCTTCCTGGTAAAGGACAGGTGAAAGTGATTCCAGATGAAAATGGACACAATAGCATTCCAAGTATAGTGTCATTTACTGAGAACGATGTATGTGTGGGATATGATGCACTAGAATTAGCTGATGCAAATCCACAGAATACTGTGTATGATGCCAAGAGATTTATAGGAAAGATCTTCACCACAAAGGAACTTTTAAGTGAAAGCAGTAGATATCCATTTAAGGTAAAGTTAACATTTTATTTACTACTTGCCTATGAATGATTTCAAATAATCACTTTCTTGTTGGGGAAAAACTGAAATGCTTAAGATCTTATGAAGATTTTCATGTCCAGCTGCTTTATGAAATATGTTACTGTTACTGAAACTTAATGTTTTTGTTAAGTTTTAATTCAATTATCAATTGTATTGAATATGTGCGTTTAAAATAGATTACATTGTATGCATCCTGTTTATCTCTGATAAATAATGTAAATAATGGAAGATCAGACACTTCTTTATAATTAAGTTTCCATAGCACATTCTGTCATCATGTAGTTCCCATACAAGATGAATGGTATTTATAAACTGCAGAGATAAGTTTGCTTACAAGGAATAAACCTTGTGATTTTAATCATTTTCTTGTAAGTTTAGTTTTGTTTTCCTTGACAACTTTTGGCAAGGTTCCACTCATCATTAAATTAGGATTTGTTGACTCCAGATGCACAAGCCCTCATGTCATGTTCAACCAGATCCTTATTTGTTTTTTCTCCGTTTTCTCTGCCAGTGTCCAGTTAGTAACTCGGGTATCTTAGCAATTATAAGGGATGATTTTACTTTGAGTTTGTAAATGCATTATCCTTACTTATATGTTTAGGAGTATTTTGGGAAGAGTTTTTATTTGTGTGTGAGTATTTTTCAGGATTATGTATGTGTAACAGTTCAATTCTTTTTAATGAGGTGTGCTGCTCTTCTGTGTTCTGTGGGGATTTTCATTTTTATTGAGGGGGGGGGGGTTAGGATATTTTCCTGTGTAACTGAAGTTCTTAGTTTGTGGTAGTTTATTTAATAGATTATATGTTTCTCTTATGCATTTTTTACAATATAACACTAGTTTTCCACTTATGAAATGTGCATTTTCTTATACTTCTTGGGAGGCAATTATGTAGTTTGGCATTTGCAGTTAAATTTTTCACTTATATCTTCTGCTCAGAGTATATTTATGTGAAAAATCTGATGTTAAGGAGAATGAGCATCCTAGAATGTGCATGCAAAAGTCCCGCCTTTCTTAGCTGTTCTTGACTTTTGCTCTGCAGAATTGCAAGAAGGATACAAATGATAAATTAAATAGAACATTAGATTTAGATTTGGTGGATACAGTTGTATGCGAAAGTTTAGACAGCCTGGTCAGAATAATCCCTAAGAAAACAGATGGTTTGGTGTAGTGGTTAAGGCAATTGGCTAAAAACAGAGAGATCATGAATTCTAATCAAGCCTTAGGCACAAAGTCAGCTTGGGAGACCTTGGGCCAATCCTAGAAACAAGGCAGTGGCAAACTGCTTCCTAAAATCTTGCTGAGAACCTCAGGGACTAGTCAAGGCAGTCACCATGAGTCCAGACTGACCCAAAGGCCCACCAATACACATTAAAAAAAACGCTGACACAACTTCTACAATACTAGAAAGTATTTCTGCAAATTTGAACATATTTCTATTAATAGGCAGTTGTTTAAGATTTTAATAAATATAGAAAATGCAGATATTTAGAGAACTTTTTAGTTAATACTTTTAACAGCAAAGGAGAATATTTGTAGTTCAGTGTTGAAATGAAGGGTCCTTGGTGTTCTCTGTTTTCTTGCAGATGTTTCATTACCCAAGCTAGGTAACATCATCAGTGCATATAAGGTATCATGATGATGTTACCTACTTTGGGTAATGAAATGTCTGCAAGAAAACAACCAAGTTCAGAGAGCACCAAGGATCCCTCATTTTTAGCAGTTCTTTTGGCAGAAATAACAATTACAAAAAAATTATTATAGGCAATTAAGAGGTCCTTTATTATTTGCTTCTGCAATGGTTGTAAGTGTGAAAAATGGCCATAAGTCACTTTTTCCAGTGCCTTATAACTTTGAACAGTCACTAAACAAATGGTTGTAAGTTGAGAACTACCTGTAAAGAATTGCCTAATCATCTGCACTTGTCAAAATCCTTGTTTTCTTATTTTGAATCTGTAAGCAACCGGTCATAACTAGTATTCATTCAAATTTACAGAAGTTGTGTTTATACCCAGCAAGCAAAGGTGGTGTTAGTTTCATTTTACTTGGGAATTTGTTGAAACATACAGTTTGATTAAGAGTAGCTGAGCTTTGGAGAACATACATAATGCAAGCGAGTGCTGAACATTGTATTAATCTAATTACATTTTTTTGCCAGAAATAAACCATAGTTTATTTTCCACATAACAGAAGCAAATTATGGTTAAATAAAATAAATACTGTACACTTAATATCAACCTGGGCCCATGTTAGATAATACGTTTTGTGTTTTTGCTCCTCTTCCCTCTCTCAGATTCTTAACAACAAAGGAACTGCTGAATTTTCTGTTGTAACCAATGAGACTATTAGGGTAACACCAGAATATATTAGTTCTCAGCTTCTTTTGAAATTGAAAAGGATGTCAGAGGATTTTCTTGGACTTCCGGTTTCCAAAGCAGTTATTTCAGTGCCAGCAGAGTTTGATGAAAGACAGCGCAACTACACAATTAAAGCAGCTAGTCTTGCAGGTGATGACATACTTTTCTTAAACTCAGTTTTCAAGGGGACCTAAACTGGAGCAGCAATGAAACCATAGGTTTTGTTTGCAGAATTTGAAGTCAAAGTGAAATCCCTGAATGATTAAAGTGAATCATTGTAAATGCAAAATAGGATATTCTCTATTTTAAATGCTCGCTAATTTGTGGAAAGAGTTCCCAAACTAGACATTTTAAGTTTTTGCTTAAATTCTCATAATATCATCATATTTGACAAAAAATATACAGTTTATGCTAGAACATATATTTTGTTGACTATATGAAATAATGTTGGAAAATGAAAATACATATTTTTATCTTTGTAGGTCTGGAAATTTTGAGGGTAATTAATGAGCCCACTGCTGCAGCATTGGCATATGGCCTTCACAAGGCTGATGTATCTAATGTTCTGGTAGTAGATCTGGGTGGAGGAACCTTAGATGTTTCCCTGCTAAATAAACAAGGAGGAATGTTCCTGACTCGAGCAATGGCAGGTAAAGAAATGTTTTTATATTATTTAATTAGGTGCAACAGTTGTTTTAAATTAGCACTTACATCTGTCTACATTACAGTTCATGTCTGAATAATGACCGAATGCAGAGAACATCCAGCATTTCTTGTCATAATATGTGAAAAGACCTAAAACACATGGAAACACTGCTTTAATTAGGTTACTTTTTTTAATTTGTTTTATGTATTGTGTCAATCCAGTTTCTCTGGTGTTTTAAACCATGATTTAGCAAAATATGTGAACTTAACCACAGAAATTCTGTCAGTGGTATTACAGTTACCATAATTTATTCATGCAAATAAGGTTAACAGTTTATAGTTAAATACACATTATAGATTATATATCATTTTGATGTAATGTATTTGCAGTTTGACATTGCATCTTATCAAATATGGGCTGCTAGCTGTGATTGATGGCCTATTACAGGTTCAACTAAATAGTTTCTTTTCAGACTAGGTTAGCAAGAATAGTGTTATTTAGCCCAGAGGTTCCCAATCGTTTTGGGTTCGCGGCTCCCATAGCAATCCGACTTGCAACTGCGCGGCTCCCATAAGCAATCCGACTTGCAACTGCGCATGCGCATTAGACGTTAGAGCCAGCGGGCGGAATATTTCGCGGCGCCCTTATGACGATGCCGCGGCTCCCCAGGGAGCCGCGGCGCACAGTTTGGGAACCGCTGATTTAGCCCATGACTGGCATAACACATGCTCTATTCAACTGAGACATCTTACTCATGTCCAAGTAACAATAATATGTTAAATGTTATTCAAACTATATCTATTGCCCTATCAGTTATCTAATATATATAGATTTTGTCTTTTAGGGAACAACAAACTTGGAGGGCAGGACTTCAATCAACGGTTGATACAATACCTCTATAATGAAATCCATCACACGTATGGCTCTCTGCCCTCTAGAAAAGAAGAAATACATCGATTGAGGCAGGCTGTAGAATCTGTCAAATTAAATTTGACAGTTCATACTTCTTCAACAATCCAAATTTCTCTTACTATGCCGGAGAAGAAAGACCAGCATGAAAATTTGCAAAAAGATAACATGCATGAAAATAATTCTTCAGAAACTGAAATGAAAGAGCACGGGAAAGATAGCTTTTCAAAATCTCTTGATAGCACATGGAAAATAATTAGCTTTGAAACAGAAATTTCTCGAAAACTCTTTGAGACATTAAATGATGACCTTTTTGAGAAAATCCTTGTGCCCATTGCACAGGTACTGAAAGAAGGACATCTACACAAGGCAGAAGTAGATGAGATTGTATTAGTTGGAGGTTCCACACGAATTCCAAAAATACGTAAAATTATTACAGAATTCTTTGGAAAGAAACCTAACACCTCTGTTGATCCAGACCTAGCTGTTGTAACAGGGGTGGCAATCCAAGCAGGAATTGTTGGGGGATCTTGGCCTCTTCAAGTTAGTGCTGTGGAAATCCCAAACAGGCATTTACGGAAGACAAATTTCAATTGAACTTCAGTGTTCTTGCATTATTATTTTTCAATACTATCAACAAAGCAGGATTCTATTTGTTCAACTAAATTCTGTTTGCATGATGCTGGACTTTCAATGTACATTAGTGCCTCCCCATCATTGAAGAGATTCAGAAATTGGATTTTAAAAATATTTCATTTCTGCTTGAGTTAGGAGAACTGTGAGCTCATTATTTAAAGAAAGCCAATGATCAGAAGCTTCATTTATGAAACTTTATCTTATTGTCCTGCTTTAATAATGAACAGAACCTCAAGACTTCATTACTTGAATAAGGAACAAAATAATTTGAGAGTAATGATGACAATAGTGTTGGTATTGTATCCTGATATTTCTCAGGAGTTTGTATTGATTGGGCCTGGCCTGACATGAAGCAGTATTAATATATATCAGTGAAATTCCTTTTAAATGGCATTTAAAAGCACTTTTCTTAACATTGTGTTCAAGCCTGACTATGTTTTAGGTACTGTCAATTCTGTGTCTGTGTTCATTAACACTGTAAACTTTGGGGAGCTACCATTCTTAATAACTGATTTAATAAGAGGCAATCATTGTACACGATGACTTCCCATATAGAAGTTGGCACTAGTTAACCATTGCTAATTATATGACAGAATGACCCTTTTTGATATAATACAAAACTATTGAGTAGTGTTATAAAAATGAGCCGTGGGTTCATGTGCTCCCCTTTTCTCCAGCAAGGCCATGAGGAGATTAAAGTTAATTGCTTCCGTTTTCAATTTATTGCAGTTTAGTGTTACGCCTTAACCCTAAATTATGGTTAATCCCAATCATGGCATACTGAAACATGCCTTCTTCATAACCACTGTTTGAAATTAGCTTGCTCCAATAATTCACAGTTCAAGCTCACCACAGTTAGTTTCTGGTTTAGCAACATATGAATGTCCCATGGATTCATACAAAACTTTCATACAAGTCTATGTGAAAATGTAGTGTTACATCGCAATGAAGTAAATACATTAATTTCTCCTAATAGTCAATTCAGTTTCAGGTTAAAATTATACCTGTGCAAAATACTTTAAACTGAAGCAATTTAACCTGGAGACAAATTATCTTGACTTGCCTGAGCGTTCTAATACTGTTCCAATCATATTGAAAATTTGACCTCAAAGCAGACTATTTTTAACCTTTAAAAATAAGATGGGGTTTAGAATTTCCACTATGGTTAAAATGGCATCAGAACACTTCTGGAAAACAGGAAAAGTTGTTTCAAAAATTTTAAAGCATTTAAATGCATGGGGCATTTAAAGCTGAAGATGTTTTGAAGTTGGAACATTTTTTATATTACTGCATAATAATAATAATAATAATAATACACATAAACTGTCGACACGTTAAGGTTTTACTGCTAATCCAATGCAGGGCAAAGCTTTTTAACCATTCCATAGAACGCATTTTGAAGGACCAAGTTTAGCCAATGCTGTTATAGAAAATAGTGAAGACAAACAAATAATTGTTAACACTCCATTCTTTCCAATAAAATGCTGGTATTTTCAGGCTGCTAATATTGTCATAAATATTGAAATATACATCTTGTTTTTATGTCCAGGTTCATAAATTAAAAGACATGGAATTATTTTCAAATACTTAAATGTCAAAAAATAAATCACAAGAACTGTTGCATTGTAAATGTGACTGAGGCGGTTTATAAATTCATAAATAAAAAATACGAAATATTTTTGTGTACTCCTCTGTATTATTAAATTAGTCTGACTTTATCTGATGCATAACCTAAACAATTTTTCTGATCATGATGGTCAGTAAACATATCAATGTAACTAAGGAAGTTATTTTTTACATTTATAATTACCTCCAATCGAACGACTTTCAGTTGGCAGCATTTGAGTATTTTGCTTAGCAAAATTTGTTACAGTTCAGAGGATTTTGTCTGGATAACGGGATTTGAAATATTGTTATTATAATGCAAAAGTTTTAATTTAGCTTCAGGTAGATTTATTCTTTTAAATATATTTTTCACAACAAAATTTCATATACTTTCATTGTATAGACAGTTTATTTTGTTCCATACAATCATTAATTACTGTTCTTAGCACACATTCAGATTTTTAAAAAGGATCAAAATGCTGCCTCGGCAATTGTTTTTTTGATAGAAAGTGTTATTCTGACCACAGTAATATGGAAACATTGCTACTGGTTTAGGAACAACAGGATGTGGTCTTGTGTTGATAGGACTGATAGGACTATGAAAGGATAGTACTGTATATGTTCTTTTCTCATGGGGGTGGGGGGTGGGGAGGGAAGCAATTCAGAACTTTATTATTGATATATGATGCTTAAATCTCCACTCCAAGAAGTTACAATTTTCTCCAATGCCCTCAAAGAATGTCGAACATAGCTTGTTTAATTTGACTTTCTTCCCGTTGCTCAGATCTCAAATTCCCTCTGAAATAACTCAGTTAATATGCTAAATATTGCACATTCTGGAAGAGACTTTTGAATCATGAAGAGTATTTTTTATGAAACTGATGAGGAGAAAAAACCCTGAAATTTCTTCAGCAAATAGGTATAAATTCTGGTTTGCCTAATTTAGAATTGCATCTGTGCAACCTGATATAGCATTGCACATATGCAATTATACTTATTTATCATACCAAAGCATGCAAAGTATTTCTATCACTATTAGATTGCTAGAACAGGTATTCATAATCTGAGCTATGAACTACTATATTGGTGGTGTAATGCATGAGCTATAAAAACCTCTCATTTGAGAGTTTTTATGCAAAATTATGCATTGTTTAGAATATCACACAACTCATGAGCTTTCTTTTTTAATAACAAATGCTAACAATATTAGTGATTTTCTTTTTGAAGCTATTTGCCTTTCTGTTAAAAATATGTACTGAAATCGCTCTACTTTCTGTACAATTAAATAATATAAGTGTTAATACAAGTTTGCTATTCATTTTCATGCTTTCATTTGAAGCCTAACTCTTGGTTTGATTAATATCTTGCTATCTTTTGTACTATTATATTTCCTTCTGGATTGTGACACACAAAAATGAATGGCTGGTTTGCAGACTAATGTGAAACAATTTTTCTGCATGGCAAATTATACCTTTTTATAAGCGACTGCATTTATAAAATGGTCTTGTATTACCACAATAAAATATTTTATAGTATTTGTGGCATTTTGCCACAAATAACATGGCCTAACCTCTCAGAGACACATACCTTGGGGAACGGAACAAGAACCGATTTGGGTAACAAAGCATAATAATGTAGATTTGACAGAACACGTTTTAAATCCTCTAATGTTTATATTTTACCTATTACTTCCTAGATTATTGAATAAAGGAATTATTTACTACAGTGTTTCCTGAAAGAACTTTTGGCATGGTGCTGAAATTTGAGAAAACATATTTTGGTAACATGCAATCTTTAGTTGAAAATTTAGTAGTAATCAGTATTCAACTAGGAGGGACAATATGTGTTTATGTGTTGATTTTTTTTTCTTTTAATGTACTTTCTTTTGTTTATTTGTATTTTTTTCTTTGTTCTTTTTGGTTTTTTTTAGTTTAATATTTTAACTTTTTTCAAATAAAATAAAAAAATTGATTTAAAAAGATTTGTTTAGTATTACATTTATTTTCTGCCCATCTTGCTGTTTTCTGTAGCTTACAACGGTAAAAATATAAAATTATTAAAAATTTAAATATAACAATCAAACAATGAAATAATAAAAGTACAGTGATTTAATTAAAAGATGGGCAGGGGGAGGTAGGGTCTACATATGAATTACCCTTTAAATTATGACCACTGATTATGTAAAATATTCAAGATCTGTTGAAAACAAATAATTTATATGAATGCAAAGAAACAAAACAACCCCCTTCCCGAGTTTGCAGAGAGGTTTTCATGCACTTTAGAAGAGAGCAAAATATAATTTACAAATATGCACTGTTGACATTTATATTGCTTTAAATTTGCTTTGCAACATATATAGTCCATGCCTGATATGTTCGGAAAGAAATATAAAGCAAATCAGCAATCTTCAAATCTTGTTTTTTGGACTTTTTTCTAGCTAAATGACTCTTCAATTTAGCATTGACAATGACAACATATGAATATTACATTTTCCCACAAAAATGGACTTTTAATCACAAACTTTATGCATCGCATTGTGAATAGTATAACAATTCAATATTTTAACTGTATGTTTGTAATTCAGAAATCTTTCTGCTTACAGTTTGAAGATAGTTGTCAGAACAACACACTTTCAAGTAAAATGAGATGTTTTTCAATAAACTTTATTTAATTTTCATGACTTTTTCAAAGAACATAATTAGATTTCATTTGTGGGTGGTATATATATGTGTTTGATATTTCTTTTATAAATATCAGGATCATATCCTTTTATTTAATAATATTTATTTTTAAATAAATACAATCCTATAGTGTTTAATAACTTATCCCTTTACATTTTTACTCATTTTTTCCTGTATTTTTTCCTACTATTTTCATTGCTACTATCGTTGTCCCCAACTTCCAGAGTTCTTTTTTGTTTGGGAGTATTTTTTGTAATAAGATATTGACTGTGGGTTTTTGCTTCTGAGTAGACACTTTCAGAAGAATCTTGCCCAGTATTCATATAGGATGATACTGGAATACTTGGAAATTGTGGTGATGTCATCTGTGGGTAAAGAAATGGTTGTCCCATTGGACTGTATGGAGCATACTGTTGTGTCAAACATGTCATCTAGAAAAAAGAAGAGAATTTTAAAATATTTGAAAACAAATCATCTTTACCTTCATTATATATTGTATGAAAATGACCATGGGTTGCTTAAAAATCATTTCAAATTATACACTTGATAGCGACATTAAGATGACATATAAAAGATTTTTAAAATGGTAACATGCAATACCTTCAAAAATTAAGCATGAGACACACTCGCAAACCGTAAAGTTGCATAAGCTGTTTGCGCAACTCTGCCTTTTTGTTTACATCGATATAAAATTATCAATTGGAAGTTTGATGAGGTATGACATATTAATTATTTATATGATTCATAGAGCTGTCCATTTCATAACAATGGGCATTATAACAGTGCATCTCCACAAAGCTCATCTAACTGTCTGGCTCAAAAGTCTAGAGGAGCCTCCTAGTCTTCAGAAACACTAATGGGGTCAAGACCACAGGGCAGGTGCAGACACAGAGAAGACATAATTCAGGTTAAGAGACTCAGAGAATGTCCTCTCTGCTAGACCTGATGGGATAAGCAGAAATAATGGGGAACAGATAGTTCTGAAACTAGCCTGGTCCTATGCCATGTAATACTCTATAGGTGGTAATCAGGACCTTGAATCTGATTTGGAAGCCTACCGGAAATCAGCACAGCTCAGAACAGTGATATTATATGAACATATTGAGACAAAACTGCCTTGTACCACTGCTTCTAGACTAGCTATAGTTTCCAAATACTCTACACATTCCATATTATTTCATGTAATTGTGAGGTCATGTGACATCTCTCTAAAACAAGCACTGCTGAAGGATCCAGTCAATTTCTCCCTTTATATCTACAGTATAGATAGATAAAATGGGTAATAAGGCCAATTGCTAATTACAAAGTACATTTCACCTGAAAATTGGTAATAAAATTAGACAATAAAAGATGCAGCCAGAAGCTGAAAAGCAACTATATCTTGGCTTTTTTAATAATTGTTTCCTGCACTAAATAATAAAGGAATCGGCATACACATGACATATTATTGGGATAGTTTTACTATCATTATGCTAAACTTACCATGCTTTGAATGGCAGAATAAATCTGATGTGGATTATTATTCCCCTGATAAGGACTAACAGGTAATGGAATATCACAATAAGTGTCTGCATACCTATTAAAAACAAGGATGGATAAAGTCTCAAAAAGTCATTTATCCATTAACAATATACAGAGAATCTATTTCAATTCTTTACCAATAGATTCCTATATGCTAAGCAGAAACTCTGACTCAACTTAATGTGATTTAACCCTAGACAAATAAGTATGAAATAGTAACAAACAGCTAAATGTGCACATACTGGAATTCTAATTTCTAATTCTAAGTTACAGAGTTATATTAACTGTAAGCCACACAGTCATTGATTGAGATGGGCGGCTATAAAAATTGAATGAACAAATAATAACAAGCCTATAATCTAATACAGCGGTTCTCAACCTTCCTAATGCCGCGACCCTTTAATACAGTTCCTCATGTTGTGGTGACCCCCAACCAGGGGTGGGTTCTAAAACTTTTTACTACCGGTTCTGTGGGCGTGGCTTATTTTGTGGGCGTGGCTTGGAGGTCATGTGACTGGGTGGGCATGGCTATGTGTATAGAGACTACTCAGAGGGCTGAAAAAAGTCATTTCTGACAGGTCCTCGCACTTTTGACTGGTCCTCACACTTATGACCATCCTCACATTTATGCCTGTGCAGCATTCTTAACAACCATGTCACTCATTTCACAACTGCTTCTCTTCACCATGGTAATAAGATAGGGCAAAAAACGTAAAATGTGAGGACAGTCATAAATTCAAGGACTGGTCAAAAGTGCAAGGACCAGTCAAAAATAACTTTTTCAGTCCTCTGAGTAGTCCATGTGCATAAAAGGATATAGCAATAGAAAGGGATGAAGGAAGGGAAGGGAAATTAGAGTAGGAGTGAGGGTAAGAGAGGGAGGAAGAGAGGAGGAGGAGGAGAAAGGAAGAGGAAGTAGGGAGGAGAAGAAGAGAGTGGGAAGAGAAAGTAAGAAGGAAAGAAAAGAGAGAGGTGGTAGGTTTGAGGAGAAAGATTGCTGTAGAATAAAAAAGATGAAAGGGAAGAAAACCAACCCCAAACAAATATAAAGATATTAAGATAAAGAATGAATTGTTAAACTTTAAAGAATAAAAGAGAACAAATATGAATAAATAGCAATAATTAGAAACACACATACAAATATACAATGTATTTTCTTTGAACAGAGTATTTGGCCAGTTCAGCTGAGAGCAAATCAGCTGAGAGTCGGGAGGCTGATCAAATCAACTTATGGTAATTAACCTATGCTGAAGCTGAAAGGGGCTGGTTTTTTTTATTTTTGCAGGCACCGGTCTACTCATTTGTTTTCTTTTAACACTGATCAGCTGTAGGGCGGTCCTTTGAAGCCCTGTGGCAAGAATTTAAACAGTTTTTTTCCCTCTAGCCATCAGCTGGGACTCAGGAGGCAGCAATAGATTGGGATTGGGCGGGATAAGCGACCGGCGACCGGAGATCCAACAGAGGCAGAGGGTGAGGGTGAGTGAAGGCCGGGGGGAGAGGTGAGAGAGGGCTTTGGCGACCCCTGTGAAATGCCCTTCGACCCCCAAAGGGGTCGCGACCCCCAGGTTGAGAACCGCTGATCTAATACATATATACTTATGAAAAAGCTACATCTCCATAGCATTGGATAGAGTGTATGGTTTTACAAATACTTTGAAAATGGTATATAGTGACGTAGATACAGCTTCTGAGCCATATAGTGGTCTACAAGATTATCAAAGTAATATTACAGTGTTGCACTACAAGGTTTCTGATGTGCAGTGTCACAAAAGTACCTGGGCTTGTGCTATGATGAAGGTGATTTTTTCTTCTTCTCCAGTTTCTGTCCCCACCATTACCTCACAACAATGGAGACCGCTTGAATGCACATTACCTGTAGGTTGATGCCTGTACATCCTCATCCATATTCTGGGAAGGACTGCTTAACTCTAGGCAGTGAGTACTTCCTATGAATGAAACACTAAATATTTTAGGATTAAAAATATTACTGCATTTGTGTACACGTCTAAAAATGCATAGAAACAAATCTCAGAATTATACCAAAATTAATTATTAGTTTCTTTTCATGCTCACTAAAAGAACATAAACAGTCCAAAATATATATTTTTTGTAAACTGTTGTAATTACACTTAAATTGCAACCTTTTAATTAAAAATGTGTATTGATGGATAAGGTAGGGATATTCAAAGGTTAGTGAGAAAATATCTATTTTGGTATGCCTCTGAACATTTTTAAAAAGTCACAATGCAATGAATGCAAAATTCATTTCATAAATGATAGGGGGTTCTAGATTTCTTTTTCTCACTCAACATCTGTCTTTCAGTGGTCATATATTCTGGAAGAAAACAGAAGATCCTTATATGAATCAAAACACTTCTCTATATCCTAGCCAAGGTAAATCTTACTTGTATCCTGCCTTTATTATTTTACAAACAATTGAAGCTGGAAAAAATATCCAACACACCTTCCTCATCCTATTTTCCTAACAACACTGTGAGGTGGGTAGGACTAAACTCACAATTTCCCAATTTCTAGCTTGGTACCTTAACCATTAAACCAAACTGGCTCATTATTGATACATTTCAATTTGTGCGTATAAGTGACATTGACTCATCAGAAAAAAAATAGTAATATAAAAAAAACATAAGCACAAAATGTGCACGTGGGAGCATAATGCTTCTTTGTGAAAACACAATTTAATGCTAGTTATAAACAGGAAAAAGTGAATATTTTGATTTATCTTTCAGGGATTACTCATGTGTAATTTTAGGATGACTCCTGAACACCACTATTGTCTGATCTACTAAAGAAAAAAAACCAATTGAGGCAGGTTTGGACAAAATCTGTATGGGGTAAGAATTCTTTAAGACTAGGAGAAAGGCAATCTGACAAATCGTTATTAAGAATGGATCAAAGCACTGGTTTAAAAATAAGGGTTAATAATTTATCACTGCAGAAATAAAAATGCATCTAATATCAAATCACTCTTTTTACTTTAGTAAAATTTAAATTTCTTGCTTCTTGAAAGGGAATGACTATTTAAGACCAGAAATGTAATATATCAGTTTTATTTATTTTTTTAAAAAATGTTAATTCAGTAAATGGACCCCAAAGTATAGAAAAATATACTTTGTCATAGCAGAATTTTGTTTGACATATTATTTTATGTGTCAGGATTTTGACTACATTTACATTCCAGAGATCTCTGAGTTTTTATTAAATATTATTGGCAGGTAACTAAACCTACCAAACCGATATTGAACTTTAATTGGTCTTCCATATAAACGAATCCCATTCAGCAAAGCCATAGCATAAGGCACTGACTCTGTGTGTTTAAAGCAGACAAATCCAAAACTCTTGGGGTTTCCATCTTTGTCCTTGCATACGGTGACTTTGGATACCGGTCCAGCCTGCAAGAAACTTAAAATTTATTCTCTTATCGTTCTGTTATATGAAACAAAATTGTTACTTACTCATTCAAAATCTTGATGGACCCTATTCTACCAATGTATCCATTTTTCTTTTGTGCAGATAGGCAGTGCATTGTAATTTTCCTTGTATGTTCACAGCTTACTTACATATGTCTTGTTTTATTCTGTTATGGGCATAATTTACCGTACATGGACCTGATGAAGTATCAAAGCAGTTAAAGAATTTTTAAAAATGCACAACAGCAAACACTCTGCTATTCAAACAAAAGCAAACATATACTGTCATCAAATATAAGATATAACCAAAATAAACCCAAAGTATAGATTTATTAATATATATTTTCCATGTTGTATTGGCAATCAATAGAAAGTTTCAACATTATGACAATCTTGTAAGTTTAAATTCTGTAGAAAAATAGATAGTCCAATAACAATTACTATTTTCATAATCTAATTAACATATTACCCTCAGATACAAATGCTGTATCTAGTCCACAGAATGAGAACCATTTCTCATTCTCCAGTAGAATGAGAAATCATGGCAACAAGCATTGTGGAGAGAACAATTTAGACTGACAATTAGTGTTGGTGCATTTAGAGCTGAGAAAAATTTGATCATTATTTTCTATTGATAAAAAATATTTCCAATGACACATTCTTATAAGCAAATGCTTATGAGAGCATTTACTGCTGTGCCCAGCTATGTCTTTCATGGTATTTACCAGTCTGTTCTTAGGGAAATTCTTAGGAAGTTGCAGAAACAATTGAAAACATGTAAACTGGCATGATGTACGAAGAAAGAAAAAGAAAACAAGAGCATTTATCTGGAATCAGTTGTACACCTATAGAATATATAATTCCTACTTTGTTGTTGTTAAACTAAATGTTCCCTTTTCTTGGAATCTTAAATTTAACAGTAGGTAAATCTTATGGACATTGGAGTACATTAACTAAAACTTGTTCAGATAGTAGCTTCTGAGCTGTCGAAAGCTAAAGGCATACGAAGTGCCTACTTTGTGGAATTAATTCCAAATCTGATTCTCACTGACATTACAATGAAAGTAGAAATAGCTTGTGACTAGAAAAAGAGAAATATTGTTATTTTATAGTAATCAGTGCTGACAATACACTCATTGTTCATGCTCAGTGTTACAGCTATATATATTTTTTTCATGTTTTATATGCAGAAGGAAAAAAAATAAAACGTTGCAGGAATGTTCAACTCTAATGTTTGACAGTAAATAAAGGGATACAATTAAATTATGAATATTTCAAACTAAATGAGGCTTATCTATCCAAATATTGAATGTTATTTAATCACAGAGATAAATATTCAATTATTTTCAGCCAAATTTCAATGATTGCCCTTAGGCACTCTCAACGATTTGTTTGATTTGCTTCATTTAAATTTATTTATCTTTCAATTATGTACTTTTGAAAATTGATAAATTATTTCAAAAAAACTTAGTAGCTGCTAAAGAAATAATTCGGATTTAGACCAGGCAATAAACACCCATTATTTATCAATTAATGTTATTTTAAATTATTCAAAATTATTCACCAGAACTGAGTATTTATTAATAAGTAGAATTGAGTGTGCTACAACATCTGGGAAATAAATATAAATAAATATCAACAAATATAAATTTCATTAGTTTAGCTAATACCACATGTGAAATAAATAGCATATGATAAATCAATAAAGGTGAGAATAATTCTGTCTCTTTAATCTTTCCAGTAAAAAGTAGTTACTCCAATAAAAGGCTAAAATCCCATTTGTACTCATTTGAGTTTTTGGGGAAGAATAACAAACTTATAGTTCATTTTTAATTCCATTGCCTAAAGATCTAATTATTAAAACATTGAAAAAAGGTATTGACTTCAATTTTATTTATTTTTATAAATAACTGAAGGTGGAGAACATAATTAATATTCCTTCCTCCTCCTATTTTCCCTACAACTCCTCTGTGAGGTAAGCTGGGCTGGGAGAGAGTGACTGGCCCAAAATCACTCAGACTGCTTTCATGATAAAAGTGGGCTAGAATTCAGTTTCCTGTTTTCTGATCTGGTGCCTGAGCCACTAGACCAGGTGTGTCAAACTGGTGGCCTGTGGACTGGATGTGTCACATGCAAGCCACACCCACCCCAGTTCCGTGAAGGAAAAAAAGTCGCAAAATGGCACATGACGGCAACATGACACCACGAGTTTGACACCCGTGCACTAGACTAACTGGCTCTCAGGATTTATTGATTGAGGTTAGATTTGATCCACACATGCAGAACATAATGGATTAGCAGTGTATTGCCTTAACCTCTGGGCCAGGTTGTTACTTTTTGAAATTATTAAGTTATTACAGCAAGATTCATCTCAGTGTTATTTAGATCAATAGATTCTACATTTAAGGTCTATTAATTTTTTAAATTTAAGATTTATTTATTTTTTAAAAATAATATTTTGTACACAATCAACATTTCCAAGCAAAATAGCTTGTTTAATCCCCACTTTTAGGAGACAGAAAATTTTAAAGAAAAAAAAACACATTTCCACTCTTCTACTTTGGATTGCCTACTGAAGATGATGAACTTCTTCAAAGGTAGGAAGTAGACAATCAAACATTCTGAGGCTTTTTCTTTTAAACATGTAGATTCTTCCTGTTTATAAAAAAAATAAATAAAAAATCTGCTGAAGCAAGCTACACACACAGGTAGTGCTTTAAAATACAAATAACCCATTTTAAAATTATTTTAAAATTATTTCTTCACCCAACAATAAAATATAAAAAGTGGATTGGGCAGATTAAGTCAAGAATGGAATATTTAAGTTGTCAGAAAAACTACTCTATGTGGAAAAATGAACATTTTTTATACTATTCCTATTTAAGAAACTTTTTATCAAATTAAATTGCAGAAATAAAATTTAAACGATGTTCAAGTCTGATTAATATGCCCAATTCAATTTCAATGTATCACTTACAAAGGAATTGAATCACAACACCACCGCTCAATATTTCTTATTTGCTCTTTACTACTGAAGTTCTTAATATATCTATATTTATAAGAAAGTATCCATATTAAATAAGAAAGGACTACAGAGGATATTACATGTAATTACACTCCCCTTCATTTAATTCTGAATATATTGTTAAGGATAGGATAATTTACAGGGAATAAATTATGAGTAAATATAAGGCTTATAAATTTATATTCCTCCTAACAGGTTAGAGTATTGGATTTAAGGCTGGAGATCGTATCAGATTACCTGGTAATAATAATAAAAAGTCAGATTCTTTCAATTTTACTTGATTTTCCAAACAATTCTGTTGCTAGGATTTACCTGACATTCTGTATTTTAAGATTAACTTCTATGGTGTGCATTAATTTCTATCCCTTATTAAATGTTATTGCAAATTGTTTTTTCTTTTTTCTATTTAAAAATACTGCAGGTTAGCTCTAACGTTTTCCACACTCAAAAGAAAATCATGCTCCTTTCACTTGTCTAATATGCTATTATTTAATAAACCAAAGTCCTATAAATCTACTAATACCTATTACTAGTTTTCTGTTTATTTCTTAAATCTAATGCCCCACTCTACGTAACTTGTCTTGATTATAAGTCATCATCAATATTTAGCAGATTGGGTAGATAAAATAAACCTTGTTTGAAGCATATGCACGAATTTTTTTTTAAAAAAAGTTTTTCCCCCCAGTATTGTATTTCAGAAATGGAACATAAAATAAATATAGATTTCACTTGCGCGGCGACCCCGTCAACTACTGCAGAAGACATGCCTCGGTATCTTCTGACAACATTCAGCTGCAGTAAAAACAGAGCCCTGTGACACCTTCAAGCTTACTAATTGTGCAGTGACGTACGGTTTTGTGAAATTGTTTATGTCGTACATTTTTTTTTTGAAAAAAAGTATTTTGCTATTAAATTGGGGGGGGGGAATCGTGAGACGGCATCTTTCCGCCCCAACTTCCCGTCGCATGGGCGGACCCTGAAATCCCATCCCTTGACATTACCGCGTACACGACTCGCAACACGAACACGTGCTTCCCGGGCCCGGCTACATCGCTAGCCACGCCCACCTCCCACCTGACACACCCACCTCCCACAGGACCCGCCTCATCCGCTCTTGCACCTGCAAGAAAAGCTCATAGAGAATCTCCTCCTTCACGCGACTTTCCAAATTGCCCACGAAAAGGGTCCGGTCGGGCTCGTCCGCCCTATATTGGGTTGTCATGATCGTGAAGAAGATCAGCGCCGGCAGCCGAGAGTTCTGGCTTTGGAATGGGAAGCCGGCGAAAGGGGAGGGGCCCCGGCGAGAGCGCACACGAGGCCGTAAAGCACAGGGGTCGCGCGACTGTGCGGTAAAAAGCGTTCTGGACTGCTTCTGCGCTTTGCGGCAGTTGCCGGCGTGATGCTTCTTAGTTATGGGAGGTCGGAAGAGTAATGATTAAAGTCACTTTCTCCGATGCTAAGAAGCAAATTTTGTATGTTTGTATGTATCTTTCTCATATGTAAAAGGCAAAGTTACACACACACACGCACGCACGAGTTGCTTTAAACGCCGACATCCTGCTGCGCGAACTTCCTATTCTTCGGTATCCTAGCAACTCTCTTAACTCACTGAATTGGGGTCTTTTTGTGTGTGTGTGTGTGTGTGTGTGTGTGCGCTAGATGAGAATGAGTCATTCCCAAATATGGACTGCCATCATGTGGCAAATCTTGATAACGCAGTGAATCTAATGTCCACGTTTCATCTTTTTTTACGTTTATTATTAAATTTATATCCCGGCATTATTTTGAACAATTCAAGGCAGCCTACATAATGTTCCCATACCTTTCCCTCATAAAATAACTGAAATTGAATTATCTGTGTTATTTATTAAGGATTTTTTTAAAAATACGTGGACAAGTACTTTAAGAGAAATTTACTCTTTTATTTCACATCAGTTTCATCACTGTTTCTTGGCGTAATATGATGTTACATTGTTATTAAATATTTATTCTGCCTTTTTATGTATAACTTAGGGCGGTGTAGAAAGTTAAAACCCACCCCTCCTAGGAAAATGAGATATTTTAGGAAATATTAAAAGGGCAGAATAGGTTCATTTAGTGACCGTTTGAAGTTACAACAGCACTGAAAAAAGTGATTTATGACTATTGCAGCATCTCCATGCTCATGTGATCAGAATTGAGACGCTTGGCAATTGACTCACATTTATGACGGTTACAGTGTCCTGGAATCATGTGATCTCCTTTTGCAACCTTCTGACAAGCAAAGTCAATGGGGAAATCAGATTAACAACAGTGTTGCTAATTTAAGAACAACAGTGATTCACTTAACAAATGTGTTGAGAAAAGTTGTGAAATGGAGCAAAACTCACTTAACAAATTTTTCACTTAGCAACATAAATTTTGTGCTCAATTGTCGTAAATTGAGGACTACCTGTAATACCTTCTTTAAATTACAAAATATAATAATGGATTATATTTAAATTACAAAATACAATAATGGATTATAATGCTATCAAATAAGTTATCTGAGTATACTGCATTCATATTGCATTCAGATGTCATTGAAAATATAGTCAATTTGTAAGAGCTGCTGTTGCATCAGTATCCTTTTTGCAGCCAATGAAGTCCCCTCCTATTACTGAAATTTAAAGCAGAGTTTTCATTTTGAAACATTAAACAAACAAAAACCTGTATTCTCTGTGTGTATCCCAAAAGTGAATATTCCTCCCAATTAGATTCTCGTATTAACTTGTTTTTCCTTTTGTAATCAAATCCAGGCAAACACTTGGTTTTTCTGCCCTTGATTAAATAAATGCAAGATTTATTAAGACATTTTAGGGTGCCATTCACAAAAAATGCACAATGGTAAGACATCAAAAATATCTGTTGCAGTTCCTTTTAAGTTTTTTAATTGGAAAATTGCTTCACATTTCTGTTTATGACCAATTGCTGAAAAAGGGCAGGTTTTTCTAGAATTTGTCAGAGCAGCAATCAACTGACAAAATACAAAGTTGTCATGAAATTGACAACCAGTTGTGCTATCTTTACCAGGAATTCAACTGTCTGTAAGTTTATTTTTTTATTGTAATGTTATTGTACTTTCTCTGCAGTTTGGAACAATGATCATTCTCAAACTAACGAATTGGCCTTCTCTGTTTTAAGCTCCATGTTTCTCCAATATTTGAGGGGCTGTCACAGACAGGAGGGAGACAACTTACTTTCCAAAGCACCCAAAGGCCAGACAAGGAACAGTGGATGGAAACTGATCAAGGAGAGATTCAACCTAGAAATAAGGAGAAATTTTCTAACAGTGAGAACAATCAATCAATAGAACAACTTGCCTTCAGAAGTTGTGGGTGATTCATCACCTGAGGCTTTCAAGAAGAGACTGGACAGCTACTTGTTAGAAGTGGTATAGGGTCTCCTGCTTGAGCAGGAATTGGACTAGATGACCTATAAGATCCCTTTCAACTTTGTTATTCTGTATTCTTCTGTGGCAATTTATGTTGTGTCTCCTTTTAGTTTTCTCTTCAGATTGAACATCCCAAAGTCTTCCAATCTGTATTCATATGGCATGGCCTCAGATCGTTGTCATTTCCTCTTTGTTAGCTTTCTCTGAATAACCGATCAGTCTTTTGGAAATATGGTGCTTAGAACTGCACACAGTATTAAGGTACCACTGGGATGCTCTTGGCAGAAAAGAGATGAGAGTAAAAAAATGATTGTATCATCTGAGACTACTTTGTCGTGCCAGAACTGGAGTTGGTATGTCAGGAGAAAAAGAATACTAAACAAATTGGTGGAAGTGTGATACTTAAGAATTGTGTATGCTAAACAAAAAGAAGTTAAGGATGCATTAGGGTTGAAGGAATAGATTGAAAAACAGTCCCAAATCCAGGTATGTTGGGGAGGGCGTGTTGAGTCATGTAGAGAGAATGAAGGATTGGATTGCAGAACAAATAAGTGAACTATGAAGAGGTTGAGCTAAAAAAAAAAGGTTGAGCTGAAGGCATAGATTAAGAAAGTTGTGACTGAATGGAGCTGCTGAGGTTCTCAAACAGAAATATGAGAAGTTTAAAGAATAAAAGGCAATGTACAAATAGGTATATGATCCTAGTGCCATGATGGCGAACCTATGGCACATGTGCCAGAGGTGGCATATAGTGCCCTCTCTGTGGGCATGCAAACTGTCCCAGTTCAGCTCTACCATGCATGCGTGCGCGCCTCCTGCCAGCCAACTGGTCTTTGGGTCTCTGTGTGAGGGGCAGGGCATGTACGCGTGCACGGGGAGCAGGGCGTGTGGGGGGCCATGGGTATGGGGGCCTATGCCGGAGGGCTGCACATGCATGCATGGAGGTGGGGCATGTGCGGGGGGGGGGCACACACACATTGCATTTTGGGGGTTTGGGCACTCAGTCCGGAAAAGTTAGTCATCACTGTCATAATAGACGGATGGTTTATAACATTTGAATGGTGTGGAAAAATATAGATTTACTATATTTCCCTTTATTATATTGCTTTTAATTCCAAATTACAACAGATAAGAGTCTGCATCTAAGAAAGGCAAGGAATGGATGAAGTTACATCTGATATGCCATTGGAGTTCATTGCATGAAAAATAATGAAGTGTTATTTTTGATATTGTACAGGTAGTCCTCGAGTTACAACAGTTCATTTTGTGACCATTCAAAGTTACAATGGCAATGAAAAAAGTGACATGGCCAGTTTTCACACTTATGACCATTGTAGCATCCCCATAGTCATGCAATCAAACTTCAGATGCTTGGCAACTGATTCATATTTATGATGGTTGCCAAATCCTGGGGTCATGTGATCCCCTTCTGACAAGCAAAGTCAATGGGGAAGCCAGGTTCACTTAACCACAGTTTAACAACTACAGTGATTCTTTTAACAATTGTGGCAAGAAAGGTCGTAAAATGGGGCAAGCTCACTTAAGAAATGTTTAATTTAGCAACAGAAATTTGGGCTCAATTGTGGCTGTAAGTCAAGGGCTAGCTGTATTTCAGTACTTCCTACTTTTGACCTGGGCATTGATACAATTGTAAAGGAAATTACTTCAGTATGTAACTCTGTCAAGATTAAGCTGTGAAGAAAATTAGTTTGATCCTCCAGGAGCTGGCTTTAGGATTTTATTTTTATTAAAAAACTTGCACTATGGTTCAAGCAATAAAAATATTAGAGACTTAGAAGCTTTTTCTTTCCAATGTGATCTTATGTAATGCTTTGTAATAAGAGTTTTGCTTATTTCAGGGTTAATTATTCTTCTAATTCTTCTAATTTCTAAGGTGGGTAAAATGAGGACCCGGTTTGTGGGGGCAATAAGCTGACTTTGTATAAAATATACAAAAGTATGAAGGCTATTGCTTAACGCATTGTAAGCTGCCTTGAGTCTCCGGAGAAGGGCGGCATATAAATAATTTTTTTTAAAAAAATTAACCTGATCTTACTATTATCCTTTCTTTTAGACAGCAGTATTCTAATAACTAAATCTCAAAACAAACACTTTGGCTAAAATTTAAAAGTTCTGAAATTTATTAATTTTGAATAATGGAATGGATGAAAATTTTAAATTCTACAGCCACTAAATTCAAGGAAGCCAATGAGTCATCTTCACATCTGCAATATTTGAATATCAAGCAGCTGTTTAAATAGAAGATGGTTTACTTTATAAGAAGGCCGTTTGTATTAATTTATATGATTTCTCACAGTTAGCATTATTTGAGATGTTTGCAAACCATAGCTGAAAGGAGAGTCCAGCAACTGGGTGGTTGAAGGAATACTCTATATTAATTGATGGCTGGGTTACAGTTTCTACAGCTGCCTTAGATTTAGAACTCTTCTTGGCTAATGTCCCAGTCACCTTGCTATTTTAACAAAGGAACAATTTGGCGCCTGATGAAGCTTATCAAGCCTTTCATTAGTGCCCAATGTTTTTTTAAAAAGATTAAAAATGCTGTGTTTGCAAAGGAAAGTCACTAGCTTGACAGACAATCACTCCAAAGATATTCACATACAGATAAATTACCTAACATTTCCTCAGTCTTGGTTGAGGCAAAATTTGCTTTCTTGTGTTATTACTTAACATAAATTGTTATTATGTGTTGGAATGTGTTAGTTGAAAGCAAATACTTCAGCTGATTTAAACATTTCCAAGGATTAATCTGTCTGATATTGGATTTTGGTCTGTCTTTTTCATTTGCTAATATAGGATAAGACGTGACAATGTTAAGCAGTCTTGCCAAAATGTACTCTTCATTTGAAAGTAATAAAAGAATAAAGAAAGTTTTCACCCCAGATAATTACACTCTCTCTCTCTCTCTCTCTCTCTCTCACACACACACACACAAACATATTATAAAGCAGAGCTACAGTCAGAGCTGTATCGCACATTAAAAAAGCAAAAAAAATGAACACAGACATCTTAATATTTTGGCCTTTAACTAAAGGTATTTGTGAAATCAATAGATACTTGTCAGTTATCTTGATAGCCTTAGAACCGAGTTTCCTAACGTTTCCGGCTTTGTAGACCAGCGGGGAGGGAGAGGAGATGGTTCTGCGTGAGTGGCTCACGCAAATGGAGCATACATGCATGCGCTTGCCTGCTGCTCACACAAGTGAGGATGTGTATGTGCACATGCTCACTGGCCATCTCTGTGGCTCAGCTGCAAACCCCTCACAGCCCACAGGTTGGGGACCCCTGCCTTGGAAGACATCTGATCCACACTGACATAACAATTCTCTTGCAAGGAAACCTCTGTTTCCTGCCATATCAGCATAATGTCTGGACAAATGATATACAATAGCACATATTCAACATGTAGAATGTGTTTGTGTGATTAAACACTCATGTTCATCTACTGTAAAACAGTTTTTCCTTGTTTAAATAACCAAATACCAATGTTTGACACTACTCAGACTGATCTCATAACAGATGACTCGGCGTTTTTCAGCAGAAAGGATGACTTTTGACACACTGATCTCAGCCAGGCCTAGCCATGCAACTTTTATAGAATGAGCAAAACTGCACTCCTCCCTCCTGTCATATCAACAAAAGCATTACATGTATTAGCAACTGTTATAACTGAAACTACCAAACTGTTTCCTCTATAGAAACTGTTAGTGTCTATATTGCTGTTTTCTCCCAAGAGGAAGATTGATACCAACATCTGTCTTTCCCCATTCCTTATAGTCCAGAAAAAGTAACACTCTACTGCCTGGTTTTGCTGATAAATGCTTTTCTTCTGACAGGATAGCTGCCTCTTTGATGACATACATTGATGATACAGTATAATTTGCTAATGCATCTTCTGAATCCTTTGTGCTCTGTGTATTAAGCAATTTTCTTTTGACTAGTTCTCTATTTCAGTCTATAGGCTGAATACTGAAATACAGAATTTAAGCATACTGTAGCTGGCTTTCCAAGTATAATTATTCTGAAAATCACACATTTAAATTTAGAAACATACTTTTTGATTTTTCTCTATTCTTTTCCTGAAGGTACATCGCTATTTTCTTTTGACAAGTTCTAGGGATTTTCCAAAAGAATGTCTTGCAGGTCATCAAAACTGACAAATATATGGTCAAGAATCATACAAATAGATTAGCGAGACAATATAAAAATAAATACATTTAATAAAATCAACAGGTTTCAATGAAATAGCATAAAGAGAATACAAAATAAAACAATGATAATCATTTCAAAACAAGAAGATAAAAAAATAAAACATCAAGACTTATTGTATATACCCGAATATAAGCCGAGTTTTTCAGCACGTTTTTCAGGCTGAAAAAGCCCCCCTCGGCTTATATTCGAGTCACGAAAAAAATGCCTTTTTAAAAGAAAACAAATGAGTAGACCCCTGTCTGCAAAAATAGAAAAAACAGCCCCTTTCAGCATCAGTATAGGTTAATTACCATAAGTTGATTTGAAGAGCCTCCCGACACTCAGCTGATTTGCTCTCAGCTGTTTTACCGGGGCTCTGTTGCTAGCTAGCTGCAAAGAGGTAAATTGCTGGAGCATTTTCCCTCCCCCTCCCAGCTATGCTAAAAAAGCGAAACTGAAACTAAGCAGGGTCTTTGCTGCAACGTGACAAAATGAGGCAGAAAGAGATTTCTTTTTCTTTTGCTTGCAACGTTGGAAAGGCAGATTTCTTTTTCCTCATCAAAAAAAGTAGGTGCAAACAATGGGAAATTCATGGCAAATGGCAAAAGAGGAGAGTTCAAGATTTTAAAACACAAAAGAAAAAGCTCTATTTAACTAGGGAATTGTAATAATTGAGATACTATTAATTGTATATTGTGTTGAAAGCAGAAATGGTTGTGGTTTGGAAGAATATATGGGGGAAATTATTTGGTTTATTATTATTGGTAAATATAATTACCGGTAATTGATTTGTAAGAAATTGGATTGCATGGAAATAACTGGAATATTCATGTCCATATTGATTAATATACAAAAAAGATAGTTATATAACTAATTGATTTATATTAAAATGTTGAATTTGTATTGAACAACTGTAATATTACATAATTAACCAATGTGAGGATGGATATAAAAATAGATGACAATGGGAAGGGGTATAATATAGAATAGAAGGGAAAAATTGAATTTGATCAAGATTAGAGATGAGGATGAAGGATAATATTGGTTTTTTAAAAAAATAGATGAGGAATAAATATGGCAAAAAGTATAGAAATTGTAAATTTAAGTGAAATGACTGAACACTGTTTAAATTTGTGAACCAGCCAAATACTCTGTTCAAAGAAAATACATTGTATGTTTGTATGTGTGTTTCTAATTATTGCTATTTATTCATATTTGTTCTCTTTTATTCTTTAAAGTTTAACAATTCATTCTTTATCTTAATATCTTTATATTTGTTTGGGGTTGGTTTTCTTCCCTTTCATCTTTTTTATTGTACAGCAATCTTTCTCCTCAAACCTGCCACCTCTCTCTTTGAGGGAGGGGAGAGAAAGAGAATGAGAGAGTGAGTGGAGGAGAGAGAGAGAGAAAGAGGGGGAGAGAAAAAGAATGAGAAAGAGAGGGGGAGAGAGAAATGGTGATAAGATAGGGCAAAAATGTAAAATGTGAGGACAGTCGTAAGTTCGAGGACTGGTCACAAGTGCG
>WNWU01000016.1:26002326-26028722 GCA_012654045.1 Ptyas mucosa | reverse complement strand
AAAAGGACTACCCAGAGGGCTGAAAAAAGTGATTTCTGACAGGTCCTTGCACTTTTGACCAGTCTTTTTTTATTTTGAAATTTACCAGTGGCCGCTGCATTTCCCATCTCCGGCTTATACTCGAGTCAATAAGTTTTCCCAGTTTTTTGTGGTAAAATTGGGGTCTTGGCTTATATACGGGTCGGCTTATACTCGAGTATATATGGTACTATATTACTGTGAATTGTAAGGAAAGCAACATAATGATCTGTTCTCTCATTCTTGGTTTTAATACTTATGTAGTGTTAATTGGAGTACCTAAATTCTTTAGTAAGCTTATATTACTCATTGTCAGACTTAAATAATACTAAAGGAGAAAACCACAAGGTTTTTTGAAAATAAGGAACCATTGTATTATTCAAGGGGGAAAAAAGCTAAATTGCCAAATTGCTAATGTTACAAATATCTATATCATCTTTTATATTTTGAGTATTCAAATGTGTAGATGTTCTAAAAACATTCAAATAAATGAAATCAATTGTTTTTGTAAATGGAAATTATTGTATCTTCCTGTACTCTTTAAATGGCACAAAATATTGCCTGTTCACAGCAGATCAAGTACTGTAAAAGGGCTGTATAAAATCTGGTTTTGAGAATCTGGAGGAAAGAACTTTTCGTGATTTAAAAGATATACAACTCCTCAGGAAAAGAAACTGCCTCGCCTATTTAAATTGGGAGGAGGAACTGTAGGTTGCAAAAACTCTTAAGACTGGACTTTAATCTGCCAACTACTTCCTTCAGTGTACCACGCCTGTGGTGACGTTTAATTTAAGCAAAAATCAACATGTTACAAGGAAATAGCAGTACCATCCTTTCTGTTGCATGCTGCTTTCCGAATACTCCTAATGTTGAGCTTGTGTTTTTTCATTTGTTGTGTGGCATACTGTGCGAGAGCAGGTAAGAAAGCCAATGGAATGTTACCTCTGAACATTTTATCATACTCAAATTTTAAAAAGAAATAATGAATCATTGTCTTAAATACTAGTATGAAACTTGAATTAAAAACACTTCTGAATAGAGTTAAAAGGTTTTTTAATGTAGAACAATTCAAGATATTTGAACTTCTATATAAAGATTTGTTGTCAGATTAATTCTATGTGGTTTCATTATTTCAGTTTAATGCAATAGGTTTTACAGCATTAGACCAGAAGCATGAGAAGGTGTTACATTTTCTAATATCTTAAGTTAAAAGGACATACTGTAAGCTTGAAAATTTATTCACTAGATTCACAATGTACTAAACCATATTATTGGTTTGGACTTAACATGTTGAGCATCGTGTTATGTACTTATGAGTACTGCTGTCACTATTCATTAATTTGAATCGACATCCTACCCCAAGATAAGGACAGTTATTGAATTTATCTATCCTTTTGATTTGTAAACCATACTACTTATTTTTCTGAGTCTAATCAATTATGGTTTGTTCATTAAACTATGTTACATGTGACTGAAGACATTATTAGAGAAGGTGTAACATGTTCATTAGTTTATCTGATTTAAAAGACATAATTAGGAATGTAGTCAAAACCAGATTATACTGAGTATATTGAGGCTTGTTTTTAGGGTAGTGTACGCATTATTATAATAAATTATAAATAAAATAAAATCTCCCCTTTTACGAACCTGTAATCCCTATTCAGGGTAGAGTCAGGCTTGATTCACAGAATTAATTGAAAAGCATTGTGAAATTTTGTATTGCTGTTGATTTATATAAGCAAAATGGCATAGGTTAAGCTAGAAGACTAATTTATGTCCAATGTAGCCTTTAACTGTCAGGTTGTCTTGTATTCATGTTTAGCCTCAAGGTATTATCTTATTTGAACAGAAATAGCAAGGGGAAAGGCTGAAGTAAAAGTAAAAATGACCTTTGGCTTTACACACCTGACCCCTCCTGCTATAAACACTAGCACAGTTTAAGTATATAAAAGTTAGGTTTCCAGAGCAGTACTGTATTACAGAGCTAATTTGTCTAAATGGCAGTGTAACAAACCAGCAGTAGCCATGCTTTGATGTTAACTACACATGGATTCCTGAAGCTATGTGAATTTTTGAGCAAGTGTTGGGAAGAATAAAAATAACCCATGTTGAACATTGGCACAGGAAATGTTTTATGACATTTTGTATTATGCTGCATTATTGTTTTATGATAATTTTTACATCATTAAATGTTTTATAAAATTTGAGGTACCCATTTGAGGTACCTTGCTTCAAAATTATTGCCCTATGATGCACTGTTTTGTCCAATTGAAGATTACAGGAACAAAAGTTGTAGTAGTATATAGAGAAAGTTGGTTGCTAAAATCGTCTGAGCAACTATGCTAAGATTTATAGAATACTGGTGATAATGGGTCAAAGCTCACCGAAATGTTCAAAGGCATCCTGAGTAGAAGAGTGCTAAAGAAAAGCTGTATTATAGTATGCTTGACTAGATGATCTGGGACTACAGTTGAAAATGGTGGAAGATGTTTGCCTGGTAAAGGGCCAGCAGATTATTAATGAATTTTTGATCCCGAGAGCTCTGAGTATCAGTCAATAGCAAAAGCTCTTTTTTCTTAAACGTATAGTATTAAATAAGAGTAATACTAGTAATTAGGCCCCAGCAGGCCATACACACATGTTAGGCATACATCTTATCACATTTTACAAAAACCTTGCTTAGTACTTTTACATTAATTGAGAAATGGGAATCTGCTAAAGAATGACAAACAATTGACAAAGTTGTAGCTGTGAAACGTATCTGCTCTGACAAGGCTTGGTTTATATCCAAACTGTATATTTTTTGTTGTTGTTTCTTAATAAAATAAGAAAAAAATCTGGAAACTGATTTTTAATCTGTTCCTATGTTTTATTTAACTCATATTTGTATGCCCTCGATAATAAGACAGTAAATGTAAACTTAATTATAGCCATAGAAAGGAAAAAAAGCTTTTGAAATATTTTGTAAAATATAACCGGAGTTTAGTAAAGTTCTGCCTAAGATTCAGATGTGCTTCAGATGTCAAGAGAGCACATCATCATTCTACTGCACTACTAATTAAAGCAACCATGGTTTCCACAAGAGAAAATAAAGCAGCTACATCGTTTTTCAAGTTTGCACAGTCACCTGAAAAAGATGTTTTAGATAACAACAAAGATGTGCTCCTCTTGTGATAGTCTTGGTTGCATTGGAACTTTTTCAGTGATGCTTTTGAAGTTATTGTATTGTTGTAACACTGGGAGAAACTGTTGTACTTACACACCTTGTGTCATTCTGCAACTGTCCATGATTTCTGATTTGAAAAAGCCCTATGGAAGGAGCTTTGTTGTTTTTTTCTCATGGGGGTAAGTGTGGAAAGGATGGTAGACTGCAGACTACAAGATCTATTATTGTACTACCAGAGAGAGAACATTCCAAAACAATCTTTATTATTAATGATGAAGATGCAAGACTCTGCATGTCATCAGTAGCAATTTCACAAGGTTTCCTTCTTTAGAAAAATAAAAAAACTCAAAACATTCAGTTAAATGCTATAGAAGATAAGGTTTATTTAACAATTGATTAACATCAGATGCTTCTTGGCAGTTTATTCAGTCCTCATGCCAAAGATTTGAGCATTTCTGTGGAACTGTTTATTTTTTTAAGAGTTATACCTGTTTATTCTTGTATGTGTTTCTCATGCTAGCTAATGAGGGGGCTGAACTCAATTCTTTCAAATCATGTTCTGGAATCAACAAATCAGAATTGCTTTCATCCAGAACAAGCAGAATAAATTACAGTGTTTTCAAAATCCTGGATCTACTCCTTAAAGCATAATAAACAATTTTTAAGAGCCCTAAAATGCTAAGAGATTTTTTTTGTTAATAAGGTTATTCTGTAGTATTTTATAAGTTTTTGAAATTTATATTAATTTTTTAAAAAAGGATAAACAAATAATAATTGGATGAACTCAGCCCAATTATATCTGACTTATCTCTTTTCAGCATAAAATTTGAACTTCTTAGATTTGGTCTTTTATAAACCAGGAATTCTGATCTGAATTTATTGTGTTGGTGAAGTTAAATAAAATATTCTTATTTAAGATTCCATAGATGTCTTGCAGAAAAATGAAATGCAATGTGATCTTTAAAAATCATATTGATCAAATGTTTCTTTTATTTATATTTTACAAATTTAGGTCAAGAATGTCCTAAATTCACAGATCTTAATTTTGGCAATGCTGTGATTGGCACAGATCTGAAGGTGAAACTGCTTTTGTACACACGAAGAAATAAAGACTGTGCTGAGCTTCTTGATGAACATAATATAACAACTTCTACACATTTTAATGTAACCAAGAATATTGTCGTTATCATCCATGGGTATAGATTTACAGGCTCTCCCCCAATATGGATTGATACAATTAAAAATCTTCTGCTTGAAAAACAAGACTTCAACATCATTATAGTAGATTGGAATCGGGGTGCAACAACAGTGAATTATTTTAGTGCTGTTTCTAGTGCGAAGAATGTAGTACCCATCTTAAAACATCTTATTGATCAAATGTTGGTAAGAAAGTTATATATAATACTGATATCAGAGAAAGATTCTTCTATTTGCCCAGTTAACTCTATCAGGTTGATTGTACTGTATATTCATTGTTGTTTCTTGTAAAAATAGAGAGTTCTGGGCTATAATAGGGGATCATTATCTACTTTATATACAATGCTTTTGTATTCTTGTGGAAAATGCATGAGCATGTATTCAGTTATGAGCAATTCTTACACAACTACAGTATAAAATATATTTGGTCTAGTGGTTAAGGTACTAGACTAGAACCCAGAAGATTGTGAGTTCTAGTCTCACGTTAGCCATGAAAGCCAGCTGGGTGACCTTGGGCCACAAGGGCATTGTTGTGGGGACAATAGGAGAAGGAAGGAGTGTTGGATATATGTACCAATTTGGGTTATTTATAAAAACATTAAAAGTGAGATATAAATAAATAATATCTGTTCTGTTATATGCCATTTCTAAATGGTTGTCCAAACTGTAGATGTGTGATCATTGCAAGAGTAACATGTGGACATTCCTTATTTATTTATTTATTTATTTATTTGATTTGATTTGATTTGATTTGATTTGATTTGATTTATATGCCGCTCTTCTCTGGAGACTCAGGACGGCTTACAATGCGTTAAGCAATAGCCTTCATACTTTTGTATATTTATACAAAGTCAGCATATTGCCCCCACAAACTGGGTCCTCATTTTACCTACCTTAGAAAGGATGGAAGGTTTGAGCCTGGTGAGATTTGAACTTGCAGTAATTGCAGGCAGCTGGTGTTAATAACAGTGCGTTAGTCTGCTGCGCCACCAGAGCTCTGTTATTTTCACTTATTTGTAAATAAAATGTGTTTTAAAATAAAACACATAAAATAAAAATTAGTCTCCAAACTGCAAACATCAGTTCTGGCTGCTTTATGTTTGTGAAGTTCTGAAATGACTGTCATAGAATTTTACTATGATAGGAAAATAATGTGAATAGACAAAGCATAGCTAAGTGATGCTGGGTGTTAAAAACTTTAGCTTCTTTTATGGCTGGGAAACTGGAAAACTCCAACCATGAAAAATGTTAAAATGTATCAAGATTCATAAATTATATGTCTGTATATATAGCACTTACTATCATATTGTAGTTGTTCCTAGGGTTCCTAGGAATAATTTAATTTCAGATGGCAGCCTTGTTGGCAATGCCATAGAAGGCTAACTCCCCATTGTCGTATCAGAATTACTTTACTCAAATACACAGATACAAATTTCTTTGTGTATACTGTTTTATTTCACTGTATTAGAAATCAAGCTCTACTTTCCTGAAAGCTTTTTTTCCACTTTACGATACGAATTAATTTATTGTACATCCACAATCACTAATCAGGATTAGATTATAACAGTATCATTTCATTTTCTTTTTCCACAAAACAATTCATTTGTGTTCAGCTACATACAGTGAAATGTGCAATATCCTTACGCCACTTACAAATATCTCTGTTGTTTTCCATGAGCTGATGATTATTTGGAGAGCTTCTGGATAGGATGTAATCTGTGTGGTACTATTACAAAATTTACCTCAGTCTGTTGTAGTGTGTAAGGGGGGAAATGAGCTCATACTGATGTGTTATAGTTTTATTTATAAACTAACACAGCACATTTCTGAGATGAAATATGCAATAGCCTTGGCCTTACTGCTGCAATTTCATATTTTTATTCTGAAGTTATTTAATTGTTTTTTTTAAATCTTTGGATATACAATATAACATATTGGCAGGATGGGAATGTAAAGAACTAGAATAAATTCTGTTTGAATTTCCTAATTACCGGTATATTAAATATTCTATTATTTACATTTCTATAACCCTCTTTCCATAACTTCCCCCCCACAGGAAAATGGTGTTGCTCTTGATTCTATTTATATGATTGGTGTAAGTCTTGGGGCTCATATAGCTGGATTTGTTGGGAAGAAATATAATGGGAAAATTGGAAGAATTACAGGTGAGGCTTACAAGCTGAATAAACTTCAAACAGTTCTTCCAGGTTGAATTTTAGAAGCTGGCTAGTTTTAGCAAGTTTGGAGCATGTTTTATAGCAGAATTCTTTCATATAAAGTATTGCAATTGGAATCTATTTTCACTCTCTTTTACAAATGAAAACAAAAATAACAATTCTGCAACTGAGCAGTGTCACCACACATTTCCATTAACAAGAAAAGCACAGGAATGTTGTTTGAGAAATGTATGACCTGCTCTAGACATTGCTATGCCTGCTTGTCAGTTTTAGGGCTTTTCACAATGGGGATATACCGTATATACTCGAATATAAGCCGAGTTTTTCAGCATGTTTTTCAGGCTGAAAAAAGCCCCCTCGGCTTATATTCGAGTCACGAAAAAAAATTCCTTTTTTCCTGCAACCGTTTTGGCTCCCTGGGTTGCTGGCAGACTTGCTAAAGCCAAAATGGGGCATGGGGGGGTGCAGTGCCCCTCCCCTGCGCCCGTTTTTGGCTCCCAAGAGTGGCAGGCATGCTTGCTAGGGGCATGAGGGGGGTGCCTAGCAAGACTCCCTGCAGCCCCCTGGAAGCAAAAACGGGCTGGGGGGGGGCTTAAAGGGAGAAAGAAACAAAGAAATCCTCACTGTTTAGGGAGATCCCATGTGCACTGAGCTTGAGTTGAGAGCTGATTGTAATTGAGAGCTGATTGTAATCGGCTGCTAGCTAGCCTTGCTCAGGCTAAGCCAGGAGTGGGTTCTCCCAGCTTGGCTGTCTCAGGAATTCTGGGAGTTGAAGTCCACAAGTTGTAAAAGGGCCACATTTGCCCACCCCTGGGCTAAGCTAATCAGTAGTGGAGCTCTAAGAATGCCAAATGAGAAGGAGAAAGGGAGGGAGAAAGAAAGAAAGAGAGAAAGAAGAAAGAAAGAGACAAAGAAAGAAAGAGAAAGAAAAAGAAAAAAGAGGGAGAGGAACTTGCCTGAAATTAGATCAAGCCACTAACTGGGTGGGCGTGGCTAGCTGGTCATGTGATATATGTGTATAGGGCTACTCAGAGGGCTGAAAAAAGTCATTTCTGACAGGTCCTCGCACTTCTGACCGGCCCTCACACTTATGACCATCCTCACATTTATGCCCATGCAGCATTCTTAACAACCATGTCTCTCATTTCACAACTGCTTCTCTTCACCATGGTGACAAGATAGGGCAAAAATATAAAATGTGAGGACAGTCGTAAGTTCGAGGACTGGTCACAAGTGCGAGGACCAGTCAAAAATTACTTTTTCAGCCCTCTGAGTAGTCCATATGCACAAAAGGACTACCCAGAGGGCTGAAAAAAGTGATTTCTGACAGGTCCTCGCACTCTGACCAGTCCTCACACTTATGACTGGTCATCATTTATGCCCATTGTAGCATTCTTAACAACCGTGTCACTCATTTCACAACTGCTTCTCTTCACCATGGTGACAAGATAGGGCAAAAATGTGAAATGTGAGGACAGTCGTAAGTTCAAGGACTGGTCACAAGTGTGAGGACCAGTCAAAAATAACTTTTTCAGCTGTCTGAGTAGTCCATATGCACAAAAGGACTACCCAGAGGGCTGAAAAAAGTGATTTCTGACAGGTCCTCGCACTTTTGACCGGTCTTCGCACTTATGAGTGGTCATCATTTATGCCCATTGTAGCATTCTTAACAACTGTGTCACTCATTTCACAATTGCTTCTCTTCACCATGGTGACAAGATTTTTGTTTTTGTTGATCCTCTTTTCCATTTACAGAGCTAGTTTACTGTTTTTCTTTGAAATCAATATTCAAAAACATTTAACCTACTGATGCCTCAATTAATGTAATTTTATTGGTATCTATTTTTATTTTGAAATTTACCAGTAGCCGCTGCATTTCCCACCCCCGGCTTATACTTGAGTCAATAAGTTTTCCCAGTTTTGGGGGGTAAAATTGGAGGTGTCGGCTTATATTCGGGTCGGCTTATACTCGAGTATATATCACAAGTTCACAAACTGAACTTGACTAATGACTCAGAGAAATGGCCAAGAAAACGCTCCAAATATCTGCTGTTTAATATATTACTATAGTTTGTTAGAGACATCAGTGCATTGGTTTAAATGAAAATATCCTTTAAATTAGGCTGTATCTCACCTGAAAGTAGTGTAATGTGAAACCAATGGAGGTAACTTGGACCTAAATTCCTGATCGCTGAACAAACCTTTAATCTCTTCATAAAATGATGTTATGTCATGTTTTCTAACATGATGTTTCTATCAGTATGCACATTGTAGAAACTTTCCATGTAAAATTGCAACTTGACTTTTTCCTTAGTGTCTCCTTAGTAATATCTCCATACATATACATTAATTAGATTGCTGCCACTACATTTAAGATTTAGACTGTTAGGAAGGGGAGCGCTAATGAGAAGTTTACCTGTCCTCTAAATAATGACTCTGTTTTGTTGTTAATATTGTGTTACTTAATAGTAATTACATTTAAACAATACTTGCATATTTTTCTTATGAGCTCTGCTTTGAATCTGCTCTTTAGGTCTTGACCCAGCAGGTCCATTGTTTACCAGAAAGCTGGCTAATGATAGACTGGATCATACTGATGCCCAGTTTGTGGATGTCATTCATTCTGATACTGATGGTAATTATTACACATTTGGATCTTGAGCATTCTGTGTTTGAATGATTCTCTCTCACTCCACTTCACTTCCTGGTATGATTCCACTAGAATCTGTACATATCTATGAGAGAGTAAGTTCCATCTCAAAATACATACTTTTGGCCAGGATGTATGCAATTATTATGACTGGAATCCAAATAGGTATTTAGGATATGCTAAAAGGCTTGTGCTTAAAGATTTGGCAAAAACGCAGTCAGAACTTTTTCATTTGTCTCTGAATTGCAGACTTTCCTGATACAGAAAAAATTATTTTCTAAACTACAGTTCCACATTGGAGAAGCTATTTTTTACAATATCAATTCAAAATATATTTCTTACAGCAGGTATAAATTGTTTAAGTTCATTAGAAACTTTAACCCAGCTAATAATACCAGTGGGTTTAATAATAATCCTAATTATGAACAGAGGATAAATCCCACATTATAATATTTGTTTTAAAATCCTTTCAGTTCAAAAGTATTGCTTAAACTCATGATGGTGTTGTCTACAGTAAGATATTAAAGTTCTTTTAAAAATATTAACAACAAAGGGAAAAAATCAATTTAGCATTCACATTTAAAAGGAAATTCCCTTTTATATAAGATTACAGCTAAGATATAAAATTACAAATTTGAAAGTAAATTCATAATTTGAGCAAATATTTGAGCAAATATTAGGACATCACCTTGATGCTTGTAGATTCTATTTCATCTCCTAACCAAGCTCCTTGAAGTGATCAGTTCCTTATTTTATGACTAATTTCAATGAAACGTTTAGCATTCCTGTGATGTAGATTAGTGATCATTATAAATATCAGTGTTTTGGTAATACACATCCTTAGCTCTTTGATATCTTAATGCTATTATTTAAATTTTTATTACTTTTAATGCTTTTACAAATATGTGAAAGATTAAGCTCTAATTTTTTGTAGGCAGGAGTATTGGGGTTAAGATGGTTTATTTATTTTTTCTTCACTATGTATTTTATTGTTAGGTTTTGGTCTCAAGGAGTCTTTAGGAGACATTGATTTCTATCCAAATGGAGGAATAGATCAGCCTGGATGTCCAAAGACAATACTTAGTGGTAAATATAGATAAATTAATTATTACAGGAATTTGTTGAGGGGTTTAATTGTAGTTAAGTCATTCATTCATTCATGAAGGCAATTATATTAGTGTACTTTTTTAAAAAAATTACAATTTTGTCTAGAAACAGAACATCTTGAGTTTACTTTTTGATTCTTCTAGGGCCATCTTATTTCAAATGTGATCATCAGAGATCTGTTTTTTTGTATATGTCATCTTTACAACGTAACTGTAATATAACTGCATATCCTTGTGAATCGTATAAGGATTATAGGAATGGAAAATGTGTGAGCTGTAATTTTAAATCGCTTCCATGCCCAATAGTAGGTAAGTGTAATGTGTTTCAGATAATATTTTATGGAGACTTTCTTTGATGGCATTCTACAGTATACAGAACATTGTAATGTAATGCTTTTTAAATCTGATACAGTGAAAAATTCTAGGAATAAAGCTATCCAGTTTATTTGGCAGAAATAAAACTGGAGTTATATATGTTTTTGTCTGTTTTAAACTTTAGAACAAATATTATATAAATATTATATTAAAGATGAATAAAGTACCAAAGTCACTGCGCTGCACAAGATATCTTCACTTAACTCTCATCTCCAGTTTCTAGAAGAGTTAGTTTGGTCTAATGCTTAAAGCACCAGGCTAGAAAGCAGGAGATTGTGAGTTCAAGTGCTGCCTTAGCCATGAAAGCCAGCTGGGCCAGTCATCCTCTCAGCTTAAATCACCTCACAGTTATTGTTCTAGTGGGGGAAATAGAAGGAGGAAGGTGTGTTGGATATGTTTGCTACCTTGAGTTATTTGTAAAAAGACAGGATACAAATAAAGAAATAAAATAAAATATCTCCCAATAAATCATTAGGCTATCTGTGTCTTAAACAGTATTAGCCCTTCTTAGATAGGAGTAAAAGATAAGCAGATATCTTAATTTTCAAACTCAGCTTTCTGAATCATTTATAAAACATTCCCAACTATTTCTTAGCTGTTAACTTCATTTTAAAAACAGTCATTTAGAAACAATTACCAAGAAACTTTTTCCATTAGCTACAACTATTATTTTCAGGTTCTACACATTTATTTTTAGGTTAGTATTTAAATGTATTGTAGGTGATCGCTGGTGCACGTGATGAGGGAATAACAATGATGCTGAGAATGGAGATTCCAAAACATCAAGTTATCATTACTAACTATTGTGAAACTTGACATTATCTTTCCAAAATATATAAGATTTTAGGCAAAGAAAATGTTGTAATATCTCACAATAACAATAGCACTTAGACTTATATACTTAGCAATAGCACTTAGACTTATATACTTAGCAATAGCACTTAGACTACTTCGCAGTAAAAGTATTGAATTATTTTGGTGTCTTTTAGATGCCATCATATTCTGTTGTTCCTACAGGTAACAGGATGAGGAAAAAGTTGAGAATTATTTTCTTCGTAGAAGAAAATGTATATGTTATATATTTCCTCCATTTCAAGCAATGTGCAATAAGGTTTTATCCATATGTTTCTGATACTGCATCAGAATCAAAGGGTGAATGTCAATTTAGCCATTGTGGAAACCGAGTTCTTCATGGTTAATTTTACTCCAAAGGAAGAGTCAGAAATTGTATTTTTTAAGCTGGGAGACTTGATGGAATCTTAAAATTTATTTCCAAAACTGGAAGCCTCCATATCACACCACCATAAGAGTGAAAGATAGCTTAAGAGAATTGGATATCTCTAAAGTTTCCTGTTGCAAATGAATTAAAAAATATATATGTAGGTGCCTGAAATATATCCTAAAAGAAATAAAAATGAAACAGGTGCACTATTTGTAAATCATCATGCAAATAAATACATTTTTTAAAATCACTATCATTATGCTTTAAAAGAATTAAGTATTAATTCTTAAATATACAAATAAACACACTGATTTAGTGTGTTGGTCATATTTTACTTGCAGGGTATATGAGTACTTGAAGTCCTACTGGTACATGACCAAGCTGCATCCAGGATTGCCTTCAGCTATAGTAGGCAGATTCCCTTCCTGAAGACATTCTGCATCATGTGAATAGAAGCTAGCATCCATTAAATGGATTTATACTATTTACATATTCTAGATATATTTTACGTGAGGAATGGCTGATGAAACTTACATTATTAAATATTCTGTCATCCTGATCAAAAATTGTTTTGGCACTCTCTGTTGGTTGTAGAAACCCAGGGAGACTTTGTTGCACCTTGGTCATATTATACTTCATATTAAACCAGAAATCCTAATATTATAAATCATAGCTGAATGAACAGTTTGCTAACACAGATTACTTCTGCTTTTCTGAAAAGTAAATTAGAAAAATAGATTAGGAATAATAATACTTTAAACTGGCTTAGGACCATAGCTTGTTTGAATGCTGTTATTTCTGTATATTTGTTTAGCTGCTCAAATGAAGAGACAAATAATAAAACATGCAAATTATCTATGTGCACTGACAGAATGCTTGATCTAGTTGTCATTTCATTACTGCCATCCATGATTTTGTAATATAAACCTGATCAGTCAGTTTGCTTGCTGAATGAATCATTAAAAAAGCACTCACACTTTCAGATGAATTTCTATACTACTTTCTTTTCCTTATTCCAATTTCATTTCTTCATAGCTTTTGACTAATTCATAGTATTATGTGGAATCTTTCTAAAACTAAATAAGTGAGATTGTGAGCAGGTTTGTTAGGCTCAAACAGACAAAACAGAGCACACAATCCAATATATTTATTTACTTTATTTATTCGTAACATTTCTAAAATGGAAAAGGTTTAGCTTCTCTTTCAACCATGCAGTACTAATCAATCACTTGCCCTCCCAACAACTTCTAACTTATGAAAAGAGTAGAATGTGGCATGTTGATTTATGGTCTAATTGCTTTACCAATCAAAAATCAATTGCCTGCCTTCCTGCCTGCAATAGCAATGCTTCTGCTGCTAGGACAGTGTGCTGTCTGAAGCTATTGCTTAATATAACATTATTACTATGGTAAATTTGCAAAAGAGTTAATCAAGAGCTTCACTTAAAATCTAGCTGATAACTTCTCATAGCTAACAGAACTTTTGTCTTCTGGTATAGAACTGTAACACTTAAATATTTTTATTATATTCTGAGAAAGTTAATTTCATGGCGCATCATAAAATACTATATCGTTAGTATTTTTTGCATCTGTTTCTTTATTTTGCATTTAACATATTTCAATTCCAGGATATTATGCTGATGAATGGAAGGATCATTTACTTAAAAAGAATATTCCCATGACAACAGCTTACTTTGATACTTCAGACAAAGACCCATTTTGCAGTAAGTCATTAACTATTTACCGTGCATCTACTTCAGCTTTCTTTTTTCCCCCTGCTATGGAAAGAGATAGGAGGAAAAAAACGTGCATTTTACTGTCCAGATAACTTGACATATACTTGATTAAACTTAGTTTTTTATTACAGTTTTATTTATGAAATAGTATAATGCTGAAAAGGTCTATGTGCTTGGAGAAAAATGTTAAAAACAGGAAATTATCTGGGCAACCTAGTAAAGGATGACAAATGAGCTGATAAAAAATGAGAAAGAGATGGATTTATATTAGATAATAACAAAATGAATGTCAAGAAAAGAAGTATAATGAAACAGAGAATTTAGTAAATATTTACTACCATGCATTAAAAAAGGTCCATATGAGAGCTGTCCTAGTGTCTCTTACAAATAGAGCTGTGTATGTTTCTGTATGTGTCTGTTTTGATGTTTTCAACTGATAATTAAATAACCATATTCAAGGTCTTTGCAAGCTAAACAGAACTTGAAGCAGAGATAATAGTGCAGTATTAGGAAAATCATTAATTCTGGCTGATTGACATGACTAAAAGATGGATCTGCTTTGGAATCCTTTATGTAACTCCTTAGAGCGCCATATTTAAGTTAAATACAAAAGCATTATATTATTATAAACATTTCATACTGCAAACCAGATATCCGTTTATTCTATTGTGCGATATCACAATATAGTCAGTTTTGTGCAGTGGTTAACTGCCCAAAAAAACTGCACAGATTAGAAATTGGGAGACCGTGAGTTCTAGTCTTGCGAAGCCAGCTGGTTGACTTTGGGCCAGTCACTCTCTCTCAGGTCTAGGAAGCAGGCAATATATGGGTGATATAACATATGGCTAGGAAAGTGTTATATTGACTATTGGCTATTTTGGATATGATAAAAGTAATGCTATAGTTTTTGTTTTTCATACAGAATTTTACTGATAATTGTGAACCCAACAAAAAAACCTGCATGGTTTTTAAAGGCAAAAGACAAGAGATATTTAGTAGCAAGTGATAATTTAAATTTGAAAATTCAAAAGAATTTTAATACTAAATTTAGCTGAATTCAATGACATCTAATTCATTGTAAGAATCCATATAGAGTTCAGATCAGTTGTTTAAACGCCTGTTGTAGAAGACTATTTTCCTTATGTTGTATAAAATATATTTTATATAATGATCTATCTTTCCAGAGTGCTGTGGAAATGAAGTGATTGAATGTCTCATTCTTAGGAAATATGACTATGTTCTACGTTTACTATCATAAATGTAATACAGAATGAGTAATTTTAAAAAATATTTTCCTAGTAAGTACAGCAACTATAGAATATAGAACAAAAACAAGAAAAAATCCAGAATATATAGCAAAAGACATCCATATCATCTGCTAATTTATAAGGGCATCAAATATAAGATTTATGTCATGATTATTTAGAGCATAATAATGTTACCTGCTTTCACCTTGCTCCATCTTGCCATTAATGGGGTATTTTGATCAATCTCAGTATAATAAAAAAAGGTTGCTGCTAAAAGAGGTACATTTTTCAATAAAATGGCTTAGCATGAAGCTGTTACCTGCTATGATGCAGCTAGCTCTGAAATGTATACATTATTCTGACAGTCTAGCCTGAGAACATTTTCAGTATTCTCTTGATTCTCTCTGGCTTTGCTCTATAAACTCAAGTCCGTTTTCCAGGATTCTTCTTTTCCATTCTGAAAAAGAGGAAAATAAATCAAAATAAAATTACATTTTTTTCCTATCTCCCACAGTGTATCATTATTCTTTGGATATTATTACATGGAATAAAAGCACTAGGAGTGGTTTCATAAATATCAAAATAACAGATAATTCAGGAAATACAATAGAATCCAGAATTAATAGGTGAGATATTTATTCATTTTGGTATTCTTTATGCAAAATAGTATCAGCTATAATTAGAACTAGTTTGAACAAAGATTATAATATCTTTTATTTGCGGTCACAGACCAAAATACAAATATAATTGCAAAAGAACGTGGGGAAAATAACATCATAAACAGTTGGCTACCAGAAGCCAATAAAGAACAAAGATTAATAAAATGAGTACTTGATAAATGACTTTTGAATTGGAATGGAAATTTGAAAGTTAATATGCAAAAAAAAACATAATAGAGGTAGATCTTCGTTAGCAACCATAGTTGGAACTAGTAGCTCTATCGTTAAGTGAAGCGGATGCAAAATGGGACATTACATAACTGTGACTATATTTTCTTTGTCCCCACTCTCCCAACCTTTGGAATTCCCCACCCTTTGATTAGTTCTTAATCACAAAATTATTTTTGGAGCCAATTCTAGTGTGACTAAAAAGGCCAAATTGTGTGTATGTTATTTATTAGTCTTATTTATATAGCTGCCAACCTCACAATCAAATTACTCTGGGTGGGATACAAAATTATACAATAAAGTTGGGATGAATAGATATAATCTGAGAAAGGCAGTCCTTCAAATAATCCACGTAGAGCTTTAAACATCAAAATGTGCACCTTGAATTGAATTCAGAAACAGATTGGTTAACAATGCAGCTTGCCAAACTAAAGTATAAACATGTGTTTGTACAGAAACGCATAACTGCCTGGTCTGTTGCATTCTGCATTCTGCAGTAGCTGACACTTCCAGATGTTCTTCATGGACAGCTTCATGTAGAGCACATTGCAATAGTCCAACCATGAGGCATGAGTGACTGTGAGCAGAGCCCCCTGATCTTGGAATGTAAGATGCAGAATACAAAGTTGAGCAAATACTATTTCAATCAGATTTTCTTTCTGTTTTCTAATTACGCTGTTTATTTTTGCTACCTGCAAATATATCAGGAGAGAGAGGAGGGGAAGGGGAGGGAAGGAAGACAACAGGAGGGAGAAAAAGAGAGTTTGCATTCAATTTACATAAGTTTATATCAGTACATGCAAATCCAGAAATTGCTATTGTCTAAATAAAGGTATTTATAATAACAGTAAAATTCTTTATAAAAGAGGATGCATTCAAAGGCTGAATTAAGTAGAAAAACCACTTATTTCAGTGCTCAATGGAAATATAAATGTAGCAGTGCCAAAGGAAGAATAAGAACGTAGATGGTGTAGGCGGCTGGAAGCGGCCATTGCAAGCTACTTCCTTCACTTCATGGTTATTTTTCAACAGACTGATACCAAAAGCCAATGCTGATAGCCATAGCTGTCTGCCTACCTTACAGTATATGTACTAGGTAGTTCAAAAGGAGAAGTTTTTGACAGGCTGCAGCAAAGATGGTGGTGCATGTCTTTTCTTGTCTTCTAATCTCTTGTGGACAAATAAATGGCTAATCTTGCTTGTTCAGCCTTCAGCTGAGCAGCCTTAAGGTATAATAAGACATTTCGTAGGTCAGTCCATAGTGCTGTTACAATCTGTACTGGAAATATTTGAGAATCCAGTTGTCAAAACTGCTGCTTCTGCCTGGACCAAGGTTTGTAATCATTTCTATATTCTATTCTGGTTTGTTTTTTAAAGATGTTTGGAACCCATTGCATGACACATTGAGTCTTATTTTATAAAGGGGCATACATTGAATAATTCTTTTTTTTTCTTCTTTAGTGATGCCGCTGTATTTCAACAATATAGGCAAACAAAGATACTTGCTGGATTTTATCTGGATTTTGGAAACATTTCAGCAATTGCTTTGACATTTTCTACAAGAAGTACAGTGGGCCCCAAGTACAAGCTTAGGGTTCTCAAAATGAGATTAACATCTCTCTCACATCCAGAAAGGTAACACAGATTGTCATTTTGTGATAGCTTCATGATCTGGAGAAAGAATTTAAGAAAAGATAACTGAACCACAAATCCTGTTGCTCAATGATAGCACTTACAGATGACAATAGTTTTGTTTGAAGGCACTGTTTCTGAAAACTGAGGCAGAAAATAAATACAGAATTTGCTAAAGCTGCATCTGAGGGGAATATTTTTAGTAGAGTGTCTGCCATTTGAGTGTAGGCATGCTAAAAACACTAATTTAAATAAGTTTTAAAATCTGTACCAAATTAGGACACAAATAGATAGAAAATATATAGATATAAGGTAATATTCTAAGAATTACATTAATTTAATGCATGCCAACACTTTAGTTTAGAAGTTGAGAAAACCTGGAGAAGGAATATAATTTTACTATCTTTTAAATTTATTTATATGTGAAATGTCTTAGAAATATTTTCTTTTTCTGTATATACTGTGGGGCCGAAAAAGCAGAACTACATCTGCAAGAATTCTTGATTATATTGATAGAGAATGTATAGTTGTATTGGTTGCTCCATCTCAGGAACAGTCATGGAAATCACTTCTCAAATAAAGACTGGTGCATATTATATAGAAATTAGTAGCTGGTTAAAAATTTATTTTGCTTGAAACAGAAATGCTTTTTCCCAGAATTGATTTCCCTTAATATTATTCAGCATATGCAATAAAATAATTGGGTATGCAGTAAAATAATTGTTCCGACACTTAATTTATTAAAATAAGTTCTGAAATGTCAACCAGATAGTTTGTGATTAAGGTACACATATCTAAACTATAACACTTAGCTATGGATGAGTATCCACGGCTGGGCTTTATCTATCTAATAGGTTTGGCTATTGGGTGATACTTAAAGACTTTTGCAAAGAGTAGTGGCTTTTACTCTAAAAGATTTGGGGGGGGGAGGAAAGCATTTCTGAGAGTGTACAGACCAGTGTTTTCATACGCCTTTATATACGATTTGGAAAGAGTACAATATGGATTTTAAAAAATAACTTTGGATAATCATATTAAAAGATAAAACAATTAAAGGTACAGGAGTAAATAAAATTAAAATTTATTCCCATCTGTTTTGGACATGGTTTAGTATATTATTATTATTGTTGTTGTTGTTGTTGTTGTCATCGTTGTTGTTAAATTTATTTGCTGCCTATCTTGCCATAAAATACAAAGAAATAAAAAGGAAGTTTAAAGAATAATAGAACAATACAACAAACAAGGAAAAAGAGAACAAAGAAAATACATTAATAAGACTAGTAAAAAAGATAGGCTTGTGGGGAACAAAGAACGGGGGTTGGGGGGGATGAATCTGCTATCATATATTATGCTGTATTATATTGGTAGTACACTGAAAATCAGTCCTGGTTTCTCTTAAAAACACTGGTTAAATATAGGATGAATATTACTTATGGACAATAACAATAAAATACACTTTTTTTAATTGTATATTTTCTTCTCTCTGTACAGGATCCAGTTATGTAGATACGATTTAATACTTGTGGAAAATGTTGAAACAACTTTTACACCTATCCCATGCTATGAGATAAATATGCAGGACAATTGATTATTTCAGGATATTGTATGCAAGAAATTAAAGAGAACAACATGAACTGGTAACAAGTTTAATTGGCTTCCTTCAAGACAGTTAATTTGCCAATTTTATGACTACCTCTGAAGATCACAGAATGAACTTTTAAAAGAAATTCAAATATTTTCCATGTGCCTGGTTGCATATGGTAGCAATCAATTTCTAGTTAACAAGCACTCAGAGCTGTGAATTATTTTTTGAGAAGATTTCGATTTCAATCTTATGCACAATGATGCTGACATACCATTGAAATTAACAGTAATAATTTCATCACTAAATGCAGGATCATAGTACATTAAAATATATGTGTCAATGCTTTTATATTTGACGGATCTAATATCTTATTATATGAATATGAAATGCTACAGTTTAGAGGAATAGGTTCAAACCAGCATTTGGGCACATGAACAAGGATACTCATTAATGGGAGCATCTCAGTTCATAGCGACACCCACAGACTGGTAATAACTTGTTAAATAGAAACTGAAATTGAATCAAAATAATAATATGCTTTATGAAACAGATGCAGCATAATTTGTAAATATCCAAAATACAGAAGCTACAGTTTAGCTCATCTTATTGATCCTAAAACACAAACAAACCATTTATTACAGCCAGTCTCTTGGTAGCATCACTCAAGCCTCTAAGCAACAAAATTATTTGGTATCTTCTGAAAACCACCTTTGCATGTTCAATAGGTGTAGCTGCTAACTATCTGCAAAATTTGTGCATATTGTTCATATGGATAAGAAAGTATCTACCTCTTAACAGGTGAATAACTGGGCTGTATAATGATAGATATTATTTAGCATGTGAACTTTAATATTAATTTAAATAAAATATTTATTAAATCATAGAGCAAATAATTATAAATACCTTTATAATTAATACAAATGTTATATATATTTTATGTATGTTTCTTTCAAAGATCTCCATAGCAATTTTAAGAGACAAATCCATTGTGATGGGACCATCACTCACTGATAACACAAAGCAAAAAATTGAACCATTTTTTAGTTTTGCTTTCTCTTCTAACTGCCATTATGGTCCTGTATATTGCACTATTCTCTAAAACTTTTATTTGGTGGTGTACTTGCTGTGCTATGCAAATCTTACCATTGTTATTTGTTTTATGTTTAGTATTATTTGTGAATCCGATGATTGTCAGTGTCATTGCCTGGTATAGATATACACATATGCACATATAGATAACACACACACAAACACACACAGATTGATACATGCCTAGATAGATATGGTACACTAATATCTATTGTTGAAATTAGCTTTGAGTTTTGAGGATCGATCAAGCAACTTTTCCATTAGAGTTAACAGCAAAAAAACCCCAAACCCTAAATACAATAAACATATGCTATTATGCTGAAACTTAACAATGTCTTCCCAGATTTACATTTTTGTGAAAGGACATGTACAGACTTGTGAAGTTGAAAAACAAGGATATAATAATTTTCTTAATGAATGTACTAAAGACAAAATTAATCAAGCCTCCAACATGACTGTTGATAAAGATGGGAATTCAGGGAGATTTCCATTTAAACATAATTTTAAAATTGTAAGCAATGGAAGCGATGTCTGCTATTCAGGATATGAATAAAATTCTAAGAAATTTGAAAAAGACTCCCCCTAATGCTAGCACAAGGAATAACCTTTGAGATTAGAACAAGCAGACACAGGTATACAAAATGAAGATTATGGATGGAGGATTTTACCAGAAGCAAGAGCAAAGTGAGAAAATATATATATATAGTTGAAATCTTTAAACTGACCAGTTAAAGATCTGGCACAGTTAAAAATGTACATAAGTACTGAGACAAGTAAGTATAAAGGGAAATGGACAGTAAAGATTCACAGTGGATCACTCTGGGCCATTTCTTGGGGAAAATAGATCTAAGGGGGAAAATGTGAATCAAACAGCAGCTGCTTCTCATGATAGATATCAAGAATTGCAATCTGCTTATTAGTAGAGTGGCTGAGAGTCCCCTTTGATGGTTGTTGACCCTTATCTAACTTTCATCAGGTTGACCATTAGTTGAGAAGATTCCTCTTCATAGGCTTTCAGTCAATTTGAATCTTTTCATGTGGACTTGGTTTTTCCACACCAGACATACAGCTTTTTAAGGACAAAAAGCATAAAGAACCTCATTTCTTAATCACTTTTTGCATTATTTTCCTTCATTACTTTGGATAGATTATACCCTTCACACTGGAATTTTTTTACTGTATTTGCAGGCGAGTTGCCTTCTCCTTGAAGAAATAATTTATTTAATATTATTTTAAAAGTTCTGGATATTTTTTTTATTTAACAGCAAAAGAATGCTTAGAATATGAATTTTGAGAAGTTAACAGAGGATTAAGGTATCCAGATAGACTTTGAAGTATAATTTTTATTAATTAGAAGAATTCTTCTCATGGGAAAATGGTGATTGGAGATTTTTTAAAAAGGAAACGTGACAGTGGTACCTTGAATATTTGACACTTGTGGAAGCTACAAGATAATATCTTTTTCTTGTTAATTAGCAATGGAGCAATTTGATGGTATTTTGGGATATTTAATAATTATAAAGTCTGGACTGTACTTTTGCCTGAGAAAATCTCTGAAAAAATCCATTGTATGACAAAAAAGCAAGTGGCATACAAGACTATAAATATAAAATAAGCTTCCTGCCAACAACTTGTATCAAAAATTATGGGCAAGTTAAAATGTGCCAGCACTATATAAATTTTAGGATTTAAAAATTTAAATAAAAATAATGAAAAGAATATTGCTCTGGCACTAAGCTTTTCAGCAATAATTTCTTGGATGAAACTTGCATGTATCTTTCAACTACCAATTTTCAAGATGTGCATTTTACTTTGGTGAAGGTTTGGCTTTAGTAGCTCTTTAGAGGCTGGAACATTAGATGGGATTATTAGTGCAGAACTCATGAGGAAAACCAAATTGAAGCATGACAAAATCTGGAAAGCAGTCTCATCTATGTCCCAATGAATTTCATCCACAAATTAGAATTTGGCAGCAATCCTTAGATTTAATTAATTTTGTGTTTGTTTATATTAGTCTGATTTTAACAGTATTAGAAGGTGCTTGTTCATCCAACAAAAATTTATCCCAGGAGTAAATTGAGAATATGCAGCTAGTTTATTGCAGCAATGACAAAGAGGCCTCATTAGCACATACTTATAATGAGAAGTATAAGCTGTTTTGCATTTTTATGATAGAAGGTTTAGAAAGATTTGGAAACGTTTATTTTTGTCATTTATGAAATTTGCAGAGTGAAATAGAGATTGACAGCATTACGGCAAATAAATTTATGATGTCAATATCCTTAGTGAATACAAATGTAGTTTAAATTACTTGGATATAAAATGTTTTCATAAGAGAAGTAGGAGGAAACATTGCATTATATTAGCTAGTTTAGAAGGAAACTATATTAGTGTCATGTTCTTCATGTGAAGGACATTTGTATAAGCTAAGGCAATATTTCTCAAGTTTGGCAATTTTGTGATGAATGAACTTTAACTCCCAGAATTTATAGGTAGTACTGTTACCACTATGTTAATCCATTTTCCCAATACAGTATTACTCAAAAGCCTGCATTTTCATGTTTCATATAATATAAGTTGCAAATTGTTCAAATTCTAAGGTAAGCTCACTTTCTGTGTTAGAAAATACAAGCAAGGTATTTGATTAGATCAGCTGAAACTAAATGTTCTTATTTACTGCAGCTTAATTCAGTCCTATTGATTCAATATGTTGTGAACCATAATGGAGTATAAACATGAAAATTAAATTTGCCTGATTGTATCTTAATTCACAATTTTCTCAAAACAATTTATTATAATAATTCTATGAAGTGTGAATGTATCTTTGTTGATAGCACTAAAATATTTTCAGAGTTGATACAAATTTAGCACCCTGGTTTCTTTCTTGAAAATTCTGTTCATTAATATTTCTGGGAAATTCTAAAGGGGAGTTGGATATTCATATAGCAGAATACATGAAAGCATTTTAAAACCCTAGCAAGCCACTATTATTAACAACATTTATTGTTTATGTATTACAGTACTCTTTATTTAATATAATAATGAAATTTTCCCCAATACATTGATTTTCATTAAGATTTTAAATTACATTTTAAAATTAATATTTGGGATTATAAACAATCAACTCTATTAATATTGGGCAGTTGAAACAGTTTAAATAAATTCTGTTCATCTTGTCATTTACAAGTAGGATCAAAGACTGCCTGGCATGGCATCAGACAAAGTCTATTTAAATTCTAATATTAAGAACTAGTTTGGTTGGAGGATTCACACTGGGACTTCACCACTAAAAGAAATCTTTCCAATGAAAATGGTTCCATAGGTATATCAATCATTAATTTAACTACTATGTGCTTGACAACAATCTAATATGGTACCAATGGTCACGATGAATGTTGCTAATAAAAAAAATTAAATTTAAAACTCAGGTGGCCGATTAGATTCCAAGCTGTTGTCATTTATTGTAATTACATATTCCCTTAGTACACTGAGTTTGTTCATCTTTATTGATTTTATCAACCCTAGATAGTAACAACACACAAAAGGGAAAAATTGATATAACCGCAAGATTTGCTAATTATTTTAAGGGCAAAAATTATAAGAAATATTAAAAAGCAAAGTAGGCAAGTAAGCAAGAACACCAGAATGAAAGCTGAACATGATAAGTACCGGTAGCTACAAAACAGTAAGCTTCTTAACTATAATCAACCAGATTATGAGTAATGTTCTGGTTTTGAGATGTCTTTGCTGCTACTCAATGGCCATCTCAATTTTTACAGTGCAGATCTGATATCTTTAGACTCTGTGGCTGCACTATGTTTCCGTGGCCTGTTTAAAGGATGGACGGTAATGTGATATTACTGCAGTAGCAGGCTTTACATTTCCAGACCTCTGTTTGTTTTTGTGTGTGTGCCTTTGGGTATGAAGATTTGTAGGGACAAAATTGTTGCCTTAAATTGCATAAATTGTGACTTCTCTCTCAATTCCTTCTGCAAGCTTTTACCCAGTTCCTGCAACACACAAGGTCCATTTCAGCTCAGTTAGCACCCCAAGTTTCATTTATCCTAGTGCTGACATGAAGGAAAAAGAAAAAAGAAAGAAAAGGAGAGAGAAGAAGCAGGTTGACCTTTCACACAGTTACAACCCGGCAGATAACATCACCTAGGAGATGGGTTGGGAGGGAGACATTCCTGTGAAGTGATGTAGTAAGAGTGACTTGGGAGATGGCCAATGAGATGCTGGGAAATGAGGGACAGAAAGGGAAGGGTTTGGGGATTAGCAGATCAGTACTCGCACCAATGGAGTCGGGACCAGACATGTTCGTTCTTAAATAAATGAAAGATTTCATCAAAAACTATTTTTTTGGAAAATGTGATTTATTTAAGACAATGTCAGGACCTGATACTCTGCCTTCTTTAGGGGCTACTAGTGGGACGGTATCATCCATGGGCTGCAGAATATCAACTTGTGCAAAAATCATGGTTTTAAAGCTGCAAGCCACAGTTAAGATTCCACATCATTCTAAAACAAGAGTGAACCCCAGGATATCAAAGATTATAGCTTCTCAAATGCTCAAACGGCTTCTAATAATTGCTGTTGTCACTGGATTTCCAAGCCTAACATAGTTATTTTACTCAGCATACCTAGTGAGATATGCAAAGGCAAGAGAAGGAAGGATATGAATTCAGAGTATCCTACTTAATTGAGTCACTTCATAACCATGAGAACAGAAACATACAGATGCTGAAGCACACACAGCTTCAGCTGATGAATTATCAGAATAGAGATAAAGAAATATTGTGATAATAAGGGATGGATATAAGGAAGATAGTATCATACTTAGAATGGGTGTTTGTTACATTCAACCTCTGGCACTAAATACTATATGCTTTCATTACATTTTGTGCTAGCATAAAAATATGGAATAATTTGACCCTGACCTGCAGGCATAATTCAGAGATCAGACATTTGTAAAATATTAACTTTAAAACCCCCAACATTTATTTTGCTTTTTTTTGAAAATTACAATATTCTGGAAATCCCATATGTATAAATAGGAAGCATAACAATGATAACAAGAGAAGACAAATGATTAGTTTATCTAAAATGAGGCAGTTGGAATGGAGCCTGCTAATTTACCAAATGTCAGGTGCAAGTTTTTGAATAAGTGCCCTGTACCTGAATATAATAATAATATATTGTGAATGATCAGATATAGTCTATCTTGAGAAAAGGAAAAACAGTTTTGTGATAAAAAATATTATTATGATTGTCTCAAATGAGGCCATGATGGTGTTAAAGTTGCATTATTCCACCAATAGGTCTGGCTACCAGAACTCACAGGGAGATTATGTTGACATCAAATACAAATCTGAAACCAATGAAGGGAAAATCCATAATCACTTCCAAGTCCATGCTACTATACAAGTAGAACTTAGAAAATTCAATTTATTCCAATGCATAAGTAAATTAATGAAATAAAGTTCTATCAGTAGCTGTTCTAATTATCTACTAAATCATAAACATTACATACTTCTGTTCCACAAAGATTTATTTTAAAGAAGAAGTTGGTTATTGCAAAAAGGGACATCAGACTGAAAACAAAAAGCTCAGAGTATCTCTCTAAATGAAGCCTACATTTTTGCCTACAATTCTAATATGTTTCACTTCAACTTTTCTTAAATATAATTCTGAAGAATATGAATCCACTAATCATGTCTTTTACATATGGCATTTTATTAATGTTCATTTTCTGATTTGCAAGTCTGGTTCATCACATTCTGTACTTAAATGCTGTAATTCATGAATTTCTTACAGCAAGAACCTATCCTAGGTAGGCATTTAAAACAAATATTCATAGTGTACACTGTTGCACATTGTTTAGTTGATAAAATTCCTATTACTTGTGCTGTGAATTGTACTGTAATACACCAACACCTCAGGGATACTTTAATCATTCAGGATAGGAAAATAGAAATAAATAGATTGATAAATTGTTGCATGATTGTTCATAAATAAAATATTTCTAATTTGAGCAATAAGCCTTTTCTCCCTCTTAATTTAGGCTGTCAGAACTTTTGTGATTTATATGCAGATTTGTACTTGCATATACAATTACAATATTATTTCACAGACTTTACAGATTTCATAATCTTAAGAAGATGTTTTCTATATAGCATGAAAAACTCATGATGAATATATATTGATAGATAGATAGATATAGATATATAGATTGATATATATGAATGTTCATAAGTTATTATATATATATATATATATATATATATATATATATATATATATATATATA
>WNWU01000016.1:25972050-25997353 GCA_012654045.1 Ptyas mucosa | reverse complement strand
TATCTATCTATCTATCTATCTATCTATCTATCTATCTATCTATCTATCTTGAATGACACTGACTTAACAAATCTGAGCATTTTGAATGCATAGGATTCTTTTTTTTACACAGCAACAAGATTCATTCACTCTCCAAAATTTTCTATGAAAACTGCTCACATTTCTGGTGAATAAAATATGACTGGAATAATCAAATAGCAGGCTTGGAATAGTAAACCATAAAGGAATGGTTTGATCATGCATACTTTAATGGTATTTTCCTTAGGCTTTTCAAATAGATTTAGCCAATTACAACCATTATTGTGAAATAATATTATAAACCTCAGGAATTGTATTGTATCCATAAATTATGAAAGACTGTTAACATAATGAATTAACCACAAGCGCTATCCAAGCAGTTTCCTATATGTTTAACTGCTAAAAAGCAGCACCCTGCTATTGTGAGTTGACAAATATATAAATTATCTGGTGGAATTCAAGCCAGGGAGAATGCTATTTGTACTATCTTTTTTCAAGTAATCATTGGCACTTCGAGTGCTCTTAATCAAAATTTATTCCCTTGCTGGTCTTCTAATTGTGGAATCAAACATGATGCCTTTTTCTCCCACAAGCATACAAAAATTAACAATAAAGACTGCTGATGGCCATTTTGAATTAACCTCATATTTCTATTTATTTGGCAAAACGATCTGCCATGATTTGGGTGTGGGTGTTGGCAAATGTCTAGGACTTTTCCTGTTAAATAATTTGGGACAAATAAATAATGGTAGGGTATGAATTGAAACATAATTTCTTGGTGTGTGTGGTGTGTGGCTGTCTCTCTCTCTCTCTCTCTCTCTCTCTCTCTGTGTAAACAAATCCACACATGAGTGATGCAATGGGAAAGAAAAGAAAGAGTATGGATGCTTTGTACTTTGCTGATAGAGAAGACATGCAGAGAATGCCATGACTTGCAAAGAAAACAAACCATAAAACAAATCAACTCGGAGTTTGATCATTGAAAGACAGACGATTTTTATGTTCCTTAGACATTTTCAGTAGATCAGAGCTTAAATACTATGTGTGTCTAGTTTCTTCAATGGAACAAGGTAGCTAGAAAATAGCAGATAAGATTCAAGACAGATAAGGAAAAAATTGCTGATAACAAATAATCATTACTGAGTAGTAAGGCAGCAGGAGAGTAAGTACTAGGTAACAAAGTAGTTGTAGACATAATCAGCTGCAAATCCAAGCTGCATATTAGCAATCTGCCCCCTTACATCCTGGAATTTTACAATTGCAAACACTTTGAACGAAGGGTGAAACCCAGCAGGTTATGATAGGTTCTGGAGAACCAGTAGTGGAAATTTTGAGTGGTTCGGAGAACCGGCAAATACCATCTCTGGCTGGCCCTAGAATGGGGTGGGAATGGAGATTTTACAGTATTCTTCCCCTGGAGTCGGGTGGGAATGTAGATTTTGCAGTATCCTTCCCCTGCCATGCCCACCAAGCCACACCACGCCCACCAAGCCATGCCCACAGAACCGGTAGTAAAAAATTTTGGATTTCACCATTGCTTTGAACTGTACAAATTGGCTGTAAAATATGTTCTGATCAAACTGATTATATTCTACAGGATTAAACAAATGCAAGCTTGCTGGTTTTCCAATTTAAATTTGTAGATGAAGACTTTCTTGTTTTAATAAATAAAAAGCCTTTGGGGTTTTAGGGAAATCATATTAACTTTCTTGCAGTTGCACAACTCCTAAATTATTTATAGCAAGTATTTGAAGTGTAAATTGTATATTTCCCTCTAAACAATTAGACCAAAAGATAAAAAAAAACAACAATTTGCACTATAGGCAAAAGAAACAGAGAAAAGACAGCTATTTGTCACAAGAAGGAAGACTTAATTTGCATGTTTCATCTACATGGTGAGGTGTAAATGAATTTTATTTTTATCTGGATGAATATGTAAATTCCCTGAAGCTTTGCTACAGTACAACTATTCTATAGTACTAAATAATAACAACTAAATCCAGTGTATTTGAAGGTTAAACATCTATAGAGATTCTCAATCACCCAGGTCATGGTTGTCCCAAAGGTGCTTTTCAAAGGCAACAACTTTCTTGCTGAAGAAGTTTCTTGGATGCAAAGCGAATTGTTCTCAAGGGAAAAAAACCCCCCAAAACCAATTGCCTTTGAAAATCACCTTTGCGACATTTAAAAGTTATTTTATGATCTTACTTCAGTATTTAAATTATTTCAATGTAATGATTATAATTCCTAGAACTTCGAGAAACTATCTCTCAATCCTACACCTATACCTCTAAAACACTCATGTTGTTTGATCCTTTGTATCATTCAATTGGGCAAAATATTGCATCATAGAGCGATTTTGGGAATAATTATGTAATTCGTTGCTTAGTGAATCGAGGATCCAGTTTGGGACTACTTATGTAAAATAAGTCTTGTTTGGTGGGAGGGGATACATCTCATTGTTTTAAGATAGAAAAAAGGGTAATTGGGTGAAACAAACTGCCATAAATGTTGGAGTGACAGTAATACATATTTTAAAATGATCTGCTGATATACATGCAACATGGGGTTTTCTTCAATCCAATTATCATCTGACCCAGGGGTGGGTTCTAAATTTTTTTACTACCAGTTCTGTGGGTGTGGCTTATTTTGTGGGCATGGCTTGATGATCATGTGACAATTCTTTAGCAGAGGTATTGGTCTACCAGGCTTTTAACTGCTTGCAGAGCTGTACCGGTCTACTCATTTGTTTTTGGAGGCACTGGTCTACCCATTTATTTTTGCAGGCACCGGTCTACCCGTTTATTTTTGCAGGCACCGGTCTACTCATTTGTTTTTGGAGGCATCGGTCTACCACCACACTGCCTTTTAACACTGATCAGCTGTAGGGTGGCCCTTTGAAGCCCCGCGGCAAGAGTTTAAGCAGTTTTTTTCCTTCTAGCCGATCAGCTGGGACTCAGGAGGCAGCAATAGATTGGGGGTGGGGCCAAATAAAAGGTAAGAATAATGCGGGGAGGTGGGAGGGGCTGGGGGGGCAGAACCGGTTCGGTGACATCATATCATCACTGCTACCGTCTCGGGAGAACCGGGCCGAACTGGGAGGAACCCACCACTGATCTGGTCTTCCTGTCATTTATACTATCAGAGAAGGATATTACATTACTTTTATTTATTTAATTTATTAATCAAATTTATAAAGCATCCCATCTCATGATCAGTGACTCTGTGGAAGTGATTATATAAACAAAAACTATACCTATAAAAACAAGCATTTAAAATATATTTTAAAAAATCAACATTAAAAACTAGAAGTTAATTAAAATTAAAATATATACAAACCACAGGCAGAGACTGAATGAGTGTATCAACCTCAATGGTGGAACATTCTAAATATTCTGTCTCATTTTTGGGGGGCTCCAGGCCTGATGAAATAATTGCTCTGACAGGAACACCAGATCTGCAGTGTGACCATTGCCCCATCTCTAGATAACCTGGGGTAGGCACATGGCTATCATAGTAGCTATGTTTTCGGAACCCATTTGTAGGAAGGCAGATTGAAATCCCCAAGTACACCAGTACATTACAACATTTTAAGTTCTTGTGAAGAATTTTATGCAAATGAAAGCCAATAGTAAAGAACTGACAGCTGTTATTTCATGTTGCTGTATATATGATATTATAATAAAATATAATAAATAAAATCAGGCATGAAGTCTTAACTTTAAAAACTGAACTACTAGAATATAAACTCAAAACACCAAGAATAGTGCTTGTTTGTTTATATAAAATATTAGCTGATTCATTAACTAAAAGAACTCTAGATGGCATTCAAAGATAAGAAACAGTTTAAAATCAGCATAAACATTGCCAATTATAATGAAAAAAAATATAAACTATCCATCATGGGGAAACAACAGTATAAAGCAATAATAACTAAATAAAGTCATAAATTACCCCATTGAAAAGCCTGCTGAAAAGCCAGATCTTCAGGGTTTTTCTGGAGGACAACATGATTGGGCCCATGTAGGTTACAGAGAAAATATGATACCAAAGGGTAGGGTTAGCCACATAAAAAATAGATCTCCAAAGTAATTGAAGTAGCATTGCTTCTTGGGAATAACTCAGTGTGTATGAACACCAACATCAGCCAAAGAAATGGCAGCTGTGATTTCTCATTTTTTTATAACAACAATAATTCCTCAGTGAGGCTCTACTTGACATGGATGTGGGGTTTGCATGCACAAAGAAGATGATGAGGTTCCACCACACTGGATGGTTCTCATTAGACAACTAAGAGAGAAAGTACATCTTCCATAAACAATATGGTGAGAAGCAATTTACAGAAGCCTACAGCGGGACAGTCAATCACCATTCAGTTGAAAACAAGCTGTTTCCACCTGTGAAAAAAGCAGACTGCCCAAACAGTAAATGAACAACAGATCAGTCCCTGATTGATGAGATGATTTTGTAAAATCTCATGATAACAAAGACCAACTTGAATGTAGCTTGGACTGATTACAAGGCATTTGATTTCCTGCCACATGATTGGATAATCAAATTCCTAGAAAGAGCATGAGTCAGTAGAAACATTAGAAGCTTTGTGTAAAGATCATTGGTGCAATGGAAGACACACTTGCTGATCAATAATAGATTGGGGGAGGTTAATATCAAGAGAGGATTCTTTTAAGGAGACAATAGAAGTAATATAACATGTAATAACAAATTTAAAGTGAAATAATATAAAATGAAGCAACTTCATTACATTCTCTAAGAATTTAAAATTCAAACTGACAAGCACATGCCATAACATTACAGTCTTAACAATTACAGTTTTAACAATTAACAAGAAAGACAAAAATATCAGGGTAGTGGAAATTGTAGTACCTGAAGAAAGCACTACAGAAGAGAAAGAACTAGAGAACATCACAAAATACAAAGACCTACAAATAGGAATAGAATAACCATGGCAAAAAAAGCAAAGATAGTACCAATAGTAGGCACTTTGGGTGCAATCCCAAAACAACTTGAATACCATTGGCATTGACAAAATCACCATCAGATTTTGCAAAAGGTCATTTTACTTGGAACAGCTTACCTCCTGAGATAATACATTTAGCACATCAAATAACATCTTCCTTTCCCGAGTCCTTGGGAAGAATTTGATAGACAGATAAAAACGCCAAATCCAGTATTAACATCTGGCTGACTGTGTGATCAACCAAAATATGCCATTAGGGCAATTAAAATAGAAGATTTTATTCCCAATTGTTTTCAGGTGTTAAGTGCATAGTCTACACACTGTATATATGAAAGCCTTTAAAAAATCTTTGCCAATCTGATTCACAGCATAAACATTGCATAATAATCTCAGTGAACTATAAAGCTTTATATTTAAAGGATATTGGGTTGGGGAAGGCTGGCATAAAGTGGCATAAGAGCTTTGGCTGGGTTCCCGTTATTGTTCTTGCCTTATTGGCTGAATAATTCATAGTAGCCTATTCTCACAAAATTGAATCATAAATCATGATTTTCAAAACACAATTGTTGACTTAAGATATTTATTAGGTTAATTTCCCATCAAAATGTTATGATTTAATATGATGTATGAATTCAGCCAAAATCTGTAGATAGATTACTTACTATCGAGATTTTGATGCATGCTATTTTATGTTATTGATCTACTGATACTGTAAAAGGCCTATAATATTGGCTCAAATAAACAAAAACAATAAAACTAAGTCTAGCTTTTAAACTTGGAACCAAGTATATCAAATTCATGAGGTTATTTTCTTAACTAGTGTACTATAACAATATGTTATACTAGAAATTGGTGAAATTGATGAGGCTTCCCTTTAATTGTTCATTGGCAATGACTTGGAGAAAAATGAAACCGTGGTTTTGGATATATTCTTCCTTTTTATGTGTTCCAAATAAGATTATAAAGTTACATTAGACAATTAAAATTCCTTCAACAATAAAATAAATGCATGCATGCTTTTTACTCAAATGTTTTAAACCATACTGCAAACTTACTTAGCTGAGAGTCATGTGGCCATGTCTAATCTAATTGAAGCACTATAGAAAGGTCAAGGAGAAAAAAGTAGGATCAGGAAAGAGAAAGAAAGCATCCATTAACTAATTGCAAAAAAGAGGTACCCATCTTATGGTCGAAAGAAATTCAGTTTTAACTGTGAATTGTAAGAAGCTGATGAAAGCTTGAAAGAAAATCTGTTTTAATTACTGGGAATATCCTGTGCTGATTCTCTATATTTCTTGACAATGATCCAATGAATGCATATTACCTAAATGAAAATAACATTAACATAGATTAAAACTTTTTTCCCCCTGTAGGCTATAATCTAAGCAGTGTAGATGTCACAGAAGTAATGAACATAAATCCAGCCTAGAAGATCACCCAAAAAGTCACATAAATTGAAGCAAGAAAGCTTGACCATTCATTCAACCATATGAGACAATCTCCCTGTTCAGAAAAGATAGCACTCTCACAGCATTGTAAAATACTTTGGCCATCAGAGAACAGCTGTGTTTGTCATAGTTACTTATGCCTTCATGTGATAGATGAGTACAGCATATAAGGTACAGGGTCCAAACATTAAAATTAAATATTGAATAAAGTGCACTGTATCTCATAGTGCTCAATCATAAAAGAAAATAAACTTTACTTTTTAAATTTGACTTTATATAAAAATGTGATATGCTTAACAAGGTGTTCACATTCAAGAGCTTGTCTTGGCTTTTTTAAAAAAATCAGATTATTATTTCTGACACCTGGATTATGTTTGTAGGAGGATGATTAAATCTATGTTTTTTTATGCCTCTGATAAGTTAAGTTTCCCCAAATTCTTTGTGGCTTAATCTTACACAGTATGAAATAGAAATGTAATATTGGTATCAGTTCCATTTCATAAAATGATTATAGAAATACAAAACTGCTTAAATCAATAGGCAATGACTCATCAGTCAGTGTAACTGAATACTACTCTTAATTCTTTAAATTAAAAGTAGATGACTAATACGAATAATTTTATGGATCATACATGTTTAGAGCATAGATTTACTGATCTAGAAGGTATGGGGTCTCTCACCTTGGCTGGTGATCAAGGCAGGGTGATAAAGAATTTTGTAGGTGTTCAGAATCTGAAGTTGTAGTACATTTTATATATGTAGGTCACTTGTCTGCACCACTGTGATTTTAATAATTTTCTTTAGCTCTTCTAGCAAAATTTTATATAGTAATCGATATAAAACTATGAATACCTGGTTCAAACAGCACAAACATTGCTTATACACCTGAACCTCACCAAATAAACTGCACTGTAATCAAATAGACTGTGTCCTAGGCAGCCAATAATTGACCAGTACAGTCCTCAATGTCAAAACATATTCAGATGCTGACAGCACTTCAGATCATGAATTAATAAGAGTTAAATTATGAAAGATCAAAAAACAGCATTACAAAAAATGTTTGACATCACCAAAGTCCTTTCCATATATGCAATTCAAGTGAAAAATAGGTTTGGGCACACAACCATACCACCCCCACCCCCAAAGGGGGAATAGTGTTCTCAATGGCCTAGGTCAGTGATGGCTAACCTTTTTGCCATCGCGTGCCAGGAAAGGGGGGTGGGGTGGGGGAGGTTTGTGCGTGCCGCGCCCACACCCATAATTCTATGCACCCTGCCCTTCATGTGCAACCCCCCCTCCGCTTCTGCCATGTGATGGCCCGGGAGGCCTGTTTTTCTTTCTTACCTGGCTCCAGATCCTCTCTGTGTATCTGTGGAGGGCGAAAACAGCCTTTCTACTCCCTTGGAGGCCCTCCAGAGGCCTGAAAGGGCCTATTTCCCAACTCCCGGTGAGACAGGAAGTGACATTTTTTGCTGTCCCCAGCCTCTCTAGGAGTCTCTGGAGGCTGGGGACAGAAAAAATGTCACTTCCTGTCCCACTGGGAGTTGGGAAATGGGCCCTTTTAGGCCTTTGGAGGGCCTCCGAGGGAGTGGGCAAGGATGTTTTCGCCCTCTGCAGATGCATAGAGAGGATCTGGAGCCAGGTAAGAAAGAAAAACGGGCCTTCCCCCCCTCCAGGCCCTCCAGAGGCAGGAAACAGCCTGTTTCCCTACTTCTGGTGGGCCCAGAAGGCCTGAAAATCAGCTAGCCGGTGTGCACATGCACGCCAGAGCTGAGCTAGCATGCCCACTGATATGGCTACGCGTGCCACCTTTGGCACACGTGCCATAGGTTCACTATCACAGGCCTAGGTTTTGGACATTTACAAGAGTGTTACATTTGTTACATCTGTTATTTTTAATTGCAGAAAACTAAAGAGGAGCTATAAATGCTTGCTTCTTCAGACCAACCAGTTGGATAAATACTGATTTAACTTTTTGCCATTCAAATTATTTTAAAGGCCATATATTTTCTTACAATATGAAAAATTGTATCATGTTATTGTAAAACAAAATCTTCCTTTTTGATCTTTCATCATATTCTAATAACTTCTGTTCAGGGATCAAAATAAGAAGTTACTAGACAAACCATGATCTCCTGGGACATTATTTCAGCAATATTTCCTTACCAGATTCCTCAATGCTTTCAACAATGTTCTTGAAAATTTAAGGAGATATTCAGCAAGTATCTTCATTGAATGTAACCCACATTGAATTATATAGTACAGTTTAACATCAGGAGTGATTACAAGAAATGTTTTGTGACAGTTTGTATTTCGTCATCAAATGCTTTATGATAATTTTTATGTCATAAAACATGTTATAAAATTTGCTAATTCAATTCCATGGGAGCCCTGGGTCCCAGATTTTGTATACATTCTGTTAGTCCATTTGAAGCAACTTGGTTGAAAAAAATGATTTGGCTCCCATGGTTAAATTATTTCAAACATGAGTTTTAGTAGCACATAGAAGGTTGAATATCATAGCTTATCTTTATTTTTAACTTTTCCATTATGAACAGTGATGTTACTTACCTGCCCAAATCAAATGGCACCTATTTCTATTGTATCTGTTTATTACCATAATGCTGTCAAAAATATGTATGTTGAAATATCAGTGTCTAAGCCATCTAACAATTGAAGTGCAGCATTGTTTATATTTAAAATTCCAGATACTGGACTGGTATATGTTTTCATCTTACGGTTGGTTGCGATGTGATCTACACTTTGACATGGGACCCCGTCACTTACACTGAGGGGAGGATATTATGCCCCACTTATAAAGAGAATCCCAACAGATAACTGAGGTGCAATTCTATTCAGGATTGTCCATTGCTGACATGATAGTTCAAAGCCTGGCACCATTTTTGTGGGGTGTCTTCTATAACTGGGTGTTCAGTGACCCTTTGGCTTTCCATTGGGAATTGATGTTAAAGTTGATGGAGAGATATTGTGCAAGTGTCAGTGTGGGCTTCCTAGATTTGAGTCTTCCTGCTGATAAATGAGGAAGGTTGGCATGCCCCGGTAGGAATGAGTTGTTGATATTTTTTTCTGTATTCTCTCACTAGTGCATCTTGCCTTCATAAAGCCAGCAGTGCTATATGGCTCAGAACAGCAAGCCAGAAAACTGGTTTTAATACACTCGCTTATAATCCTCATAGTGTTGTTAAATCTGCTAAGCCATATAGGGGCACAGTATTCTGCTGCAGACTAGATAAACCTTAGGGTTGATGACCTGAGGGTGACAGCTGACACTCCCCATTTAGTTCCACATAATTTCTGGAGTATGTTGTTCCTAGTATTGATTTTTGCCACCATGTTCTCTAGATGTTTCTTGTAGGATGGAGTATTATGCATGTATCCTGACTACATGTATAATAGTGGTGCAAACATTTCAACTGTTTTTAAATTATATATAAAATTATGTACAAGAAAAAAGAAACAAAAAGTATGTTTAAAATAATGTAAGCCAACCAGAATTTTTTTGGAGTTGGGAAACTTTAAAAATCCAATCAATCAATTGATCAATCAATCAAGAAGCTTAAAATACATATCTTAATCTTTTGCTTTCAAATATAGGGGGAAGAATCCCATAGATTTGTTTGCTATATAAATAAATCTAGATATAAAATTATTTTGACTCCTATTAAGATACTATATAGTGTATTAATATCTGGAATACTATAGAAGAACCAGAAAGATCTGGATTCAGAGCCCTTGAGTAATCATGATGTTCACTCGATAATTTTCTCTTTCTTAAATTTTATTACTGTATAGGTTTGTTGTGAAAATAAAATGGTATAAAGGGAAGAAAACCATGGATGCTGTGTTGATGGTGTGAACAATAAAAATAAAATGAACATTTTGTGTGAATGGAAATCTATTGCTAGTCAAATACATATATAGCTGTTTGCTTGTATGTGGAAAATGAACTTTGACATCTGAAGTCCAGATGCACAATTTTTATAGGTTCTATTAACAACAAACAATTCTTCTGTTTTAATGCATCCACATGTGATTATATTTCAAGAGCTGAAATGTTTTCTTTCTCACTGCTCTGATGATTTATCTTGCCTTTCCTTCCTAATCAAAGTATTGCTGTCCATGGTACTGAAATGTTTTCAGCTTTTCTTATTTGATTAAAAACAAAAACAACTCATACTGCTAATGGTATTTGCATATATTGAACATACATTTAAAGATATCACCAAAGAACATTTGTTGCCGTTTTTGAAGTTCATATGCATTAGAAAGGGCAATTTTCTATATATACAGTATCTAAAACTGATATAAACTGATATATTAAAATATTGTACACTGTTCTAACTAATGTATATTTCCTCCATCAGTTGCTGTGGAGCAACACATTTTGACAATAAACTACCACAGATATACTTCTGTTGAGATAACTTACTTCTATTTTCTTTCTATTACTTCTTAGTAAGTCCTAATTAGCATCTTAAGTTTCTTAATATGGAATAAAGTTGATTGAAACATTCCATTAAAGTTTCCTAATCAATGATCTTGCTTTAATGCATTTTGCAGAGCTTGCTTCCCATAGTTTATTAGAATTTTGTTACTGTGTATTCTTTCTTCGTAGTATATCTACAAAATACAATGGCTTTGTTAGTGGAAAAGGTGTCATGCTTCAGGCCTGAACAAACATTGACAATTCAATAAAATCTAATCCATAAACACTGCAGCCCACCTGCTCAACCCTTTCAGAAAGTTTTGCAAGACCACCTTATTCCAGTTGTGCCTAGACATAGCAAATTCCAGCTTCTCTGAACCAATTATCCAAAGATGAAACATTTCTTAAAAGTATGTCTTTAATGGATAAATCATGTATCAAGAGAATCTTCAAGACATCGGTTGAATCAGCTTTCATAGTTCTTAGCTCTGATTCTTTCTCAAAAGCAGCTGCATATGAATTTTTCAAAGCTCATGAAAGTTACTGATTTTTTTGCTTATTCCAAAGCACTGGAATAAGATTAAAAAAGAGAAAACATCTAAGAACAAAAAAAAATTCCCTTAGGTTTGCAGAAATTATAATCAGTTCCATGCAATTACAGTGACTGAAATGTAGACCACACCACTCACAAATGGTATACTTTGTAAACATTGCTAAATCTACCCCCCACCTGTTAGCACTCTATTGTTCAGCTCTATGGTGACTAATGTTATAGTTCTGTGAACTAAAATAACATGACCTGACTGGCATCTTATTAGCCATCAAGGAAGTTGAGAAGAATTCAGATCCTGCTGCCCAAAAACTTTCAGGAAGGGCGATTCCAGAAAATTAGGTGAAGGGGTAGAAAAGTCCATTGTGAGGATGCTGAGACAATAGAATAGTGTATTTTAACACACCTAGTCTAGCTTACCCTCCAGATATTTTGGACATTTCCCATAATTTAAGATGGTTATTGATTATATATTGATCAATATCCAACATACTGGAGAGCAACAGTTTGAGGAAAGCTGTAGTCCAAAAGACCAGGAAGGAGGAGAAATGGCTATTAGGAAATAAAGGGGGGGGGGGAGGTGGGAAGTACCTGGATTCTCCCCCCCCCCTTTAAAAATTACAATAACTTCAAAAGTTCATGAAGTCTCCATGTACTGCAAGATTCAAAGAGGCACAAGCTTCAAGTGCCATGATAGCTGCCTGGAGTAAACTCTCCCACTCTTTTATTAGTATTATAGATAAACGTGATCAGACTCAGTCTTTTCTGGGGAAGGGTTTTTTTTTGGGGGGGGGGCGTGTGTGGATACATAGGGCTCCCTATACTTGGAGAATCTTAACAGTCAAACTTCTGCCCTGCCCTCTTTCTTTGAAAAGCCAGCTCTTGTGCCGGTAAGTTCTCTTTGGACTTTTTGGAAAAAAAGCCTTTGAGCCTTTTCAAGCCTTTCCAAATTCAGTCTTGGTCGGAAGTGGTGGAGAGGTGGAAAGGATCATTCAAGCCATTCTGGTGGGTCCGATAGGCTGCGTGAGTGAAGTCAGGCTGGGCTTGGTGAGGCTGCGACGGCGGCTTCGCTGCAGCTCCTCCCCGCAGGTGGAGGCTGAATTAGACAACCAGCGACGGCTGCTGCTGTTTTTTCGCCGACTGCCGGACTGCACTTTTCTCAGCAGCCGTGGCCAATTCTGATCGGGAAGGGAACTGGCAGGCGAAAAACAAGCTGAGGTAAACTCAAGAGCTGGGAACTAAGATTGGGGTGCAAGGTCAGTTTGTCGGAAGGAGGGAAGGCTGACTGGCGTCTGGCTCCCCTTTGAAGCCTGAAAAGAGAAGTGTGGGACTGCGGGAAAGTATTTTAATGCAGGGATGCGTTTAAGCAGTCCAAGGCACGATTTAAAGGAAAGATAGTAAAATGACATTTAGAATAACTTAACTCTACCAGCTAGGAAGATGAAGGAAAAGTCTTTTGTTTGTTAATCCTTTGCTTTTCATTCCTTGGAGAAGGCAAAGAACTTTTTCCTGTGGGTAGAGTCGGGGAAGAAGGCTGTGGATCCTCACTTTCCTGCCTTATCTGTTTTTGAATTAATTTCTTTCTGCAGGCACTGATAATAAAGCCCCACAGGGTTGTTGTGGCAGGAGAAAGCAGAAGAGGCTTGGCTGTGTTTAAAAACACAGAGAGGGAAGCTGGCATTATTAATGGGGGAATGAGTCCCTGGAAAGTGAATTACCAATTGGTGGTGCAATGAGATACATTTTCTGCTTTTATATGTGTTTCCTAGCTTTCTAAAACTTTCAAAACATGACAGCCTTTCCCAAAGATAAGAGTGGACATACGAAAGTGTAATTCAATGCAGAAAGCAAAAGGGAAGGTTTTGTTTGTACCAGATTTGTTTCACTTCCAAAAGCTTACAAAATGGTTATGATGAAGGTTTGTAGCCTAACACATTTGAAGGAGTGAGTAGTGGAGAAAAGTGGCTTAGATTCTTTTCACAGCTGATTTAAGGATTCAAGTTATTGTGTTATTAAGTAAAAATGTATGACAAAATTAAAACATCCAATACATGTTTTTAAGCCCTTATTTGCTGCAAAAAATGAACTGTATTGCTCAGTTGTAAACAGATTTCTTGAGCATGAATGACATAAAATTTTTGGAACAAGCTTTTGTAATAAGTACTGTTAATAAGTTTATTTTATATATTGGACTACAGTCCGGTATGTTTTGCCTCACTGAAACAAATCGGCTTAACTCTCTGTCGGGCTGTGTTAAACATGGTTATGAATAATGCCAAGCAATGGTATTGCACAGATTTACTACTAATAGAAGGTGGGGGGAAAGAAATATCAATTACAACATAGATTTTGTCTGTTAAATATGTGCCAACTGTATATTCAGTGGAGGTTATAAATCTTTGTTCCGTGAACATAATTCTTTAAAGCTTATTGTACTCATAACAGATAATCTTTCATTATCATTCTTATAATTCTTAGGCTTCAGCCTATTTGCTTGGGATTAGACCTTTTGAGTTTCCAGTAAACAGTGCACAGCATTAAGGTATGTTCTCTGTGATCAATTGTTTTAGGGTTTTATTCAGTTGATTTCCATTAGTAAGTAAGGACCTAAATTTTGACTTTGAATAATCAAGACTCATTATGGTTTTTGGCAAATGTTTAGACTCCAGTAATGGAAGAGTTGATTTTGGCCTTCTCTCTGTTACTGTTACATTTAATCTATAGTACTGATTTTATCATGGCTGTATTTGTACAATTGCATGAATGAAGTATCCATTCCGTATATAAAATATGTTGATTCTGAAGATTCTCCTAATCACCTGGGTCGGTTATAATTCTTATGAATCAGAAATGCTAATTAAAGAATAATCTACCAAATTGCAATTAATTAGTGACATTTTGGTTTTCACTTTGGAATGTAAACCTTCCTTTAGATATTTATTTATTCAATTTAGGTACCATCAGGCTAAATATTTCATTTTTGTAGAGTCCACATGGGATTTTATTGCTGAGAAGTAGAATGAACAAAAGAAATACAAAAGCCTTAACTATACTGAAAAGGAAAGAGAAGTTATAAAATGAGCAATGATATAAAAGAGGGCAAATAGTTAAGGTATTAGAAATCAGGTGACCCTGAGTTCTACTTCTTAGGCACAAAGTCAACCTTGGGCTGTTACTCTCTCTCTCAGTTCTGGGAAGAAGGCAATGGCAAGCTATTTCTGAAAGTCCTTGCAAGAAAACTGCAGGAACTAGTCTAGGCAGTTGAAATCAAATAAATAAATAAATAAATGTTCACTATATTTACTTGGTGCAAAGGAAATTATGACATGTATGTGAAAGATAGTGAATCCTCAGTATATGCATGTATGAAGTACTGCATGAGTTAAAGGTCATGTAAATTCCTTTAATATAGTGTGAAAAGTTCACTCATTACATCAATATCCAATAAAAATTGCTTTAGTCAGCCTTTCTTATCAGTCATGAAACATGCTGTGTTTTATGATGTTATTCTATGGCATTCTTTATATATTTCTGTACTGTCAATTCACAAAGACTCCTGTCACTTTACAAAGGTTCGATATGAAAGCCATAAAATTTTATTTTATGGATTATATTTTATGGAATATATATTATATTTTATATTTAATTTTATGGATTATTATGGATTATAAAATCCATAAAATAACTCCCACCTCAAAACCCTAGTGTTGAATAAGCAACTTCATTCCTCAACAAATATAAGCTTTGTTCAAATGCTCTCTAAGAAAATATAAGGGAGATTCCGTCTGGCTCTTTTGAGATAATGTATTCTGTAATGCAGAGGTTTATCCCTAAAAACAATGTAATCTGTTTTCCATCCTCTGATCTCACATAATGGATTTGCTTCAACTGAAACAAAGTAGACAGGTCAGTACTACCTGAAATGGATGCATCCTACGTCTTGCGTCCCAAGACAAAAAGTAGTTGTGATTTTAATTTTTTCAGGAAATTTCTAGCAAGCATTTTTATAACAGCTTTACATGTCTGTATTTAAATTTAATTTTGCTTTTGTATACGGAAAAGGGAGGACTAAAAGAAAAGTGCATTATTTTTCATACAAAAATATACACCTATTCTTAAATAAACCATTAAACATAAACCAATATAAAACAATGTATATCAGTTCTTCCTTTACCATGATAAAAGATGCAGTTCTGAAATTGAAACTAAGCATATATTTCTGATACAAGTCTTTACATCTAGAGTAGCTCTGTCTTTCCAATAGTGAATAACATTTACTGTTATTGCATACTTCTAATTTAAATACGTTTTCCTCACAGGTTTCTCTATTTATACATATATCCATCCATGCACACATATACACACAAGCCAGCTATTAGGAACCAAATATGTATGTATACCTTTTTTCTTAGAAGATGTACAGATAGACTGAAAGTGGTGGCAAGGCATAAAGGATTCTTTATACTATGTTCTTAACACAACTTTCCTGTCATATAAGAAAACGATGGTTCAAGCATTTGTGTCTTTTGGGTATAGTTTCTTTGGTAGGCTCACATCTTTTATGTATGTTATTGCTTATCCCTATTGAGCCAACCTATATCATTGCTGACCATTTAATTCTTGTCAGATAGTGTAAATTACTAAACACAGAAAGTTACCAAAGACAGAAAGCAATAAATAAATAAGGCCAATAGATTTCAGAAGCTGACAATGGAGCTTAACTACAACACAATGGGGCCAATGTTTGGGAATGACTCTTGTTTTTCTCACATCTATATCCAAACTCTGTGAGGAAGTTAGATTATTAATAGGACTTGGTCTGTAATTAAACAATGAACTTTTGTTTACTTAATTGGAGCAGGTGAATTAGCTAAAAATTAGGTTGGATAATGGATGAAAATTCCATGGCTAGATTGTTTGGAAAACCGAAGCTGGAAGTCTGCAGGCTCTTTTTTCTTTATTGCATTACTATTTTTTTAGCAAGCATTGCAATTTATAAGAGCTGTGTTTCTATTCTGCTGAGTGGTAATTCTAGATGAGCCCATGTCATATTTGTCACTGCCATTGTTCGAAGACAGTGGACATTAAATGGAAAGATGCCAAAGACGCTATCACGGATAGGATTCATGGAAGAAGCTGCTCTATGCACTTCATGCAAAAGGAACTGATGATGATTGTTGGGGGATGGTTTGACAAAAGTTATTGAGGGAAAGAAGATGAACTGGGAGGCTTTTCCCATATTATATCTGTTGATTTTATTCTTTGATTTTATTGATTACAACTATTTCTATGCAATCTACTATGGCAATTCTAGAAGGCACTCAATAATATATTAAAGCTAAAAATACTACAAATCTCTTAAAATCATAAACAAAATGCTGTTGTATTCCAAACTTACTCCCCAAGGCTTTGTAGAAAAAGAATGTCTTCTCTTCATCTGATTCCAAAATAATAAAAGTCAGGGAACTGTTATAACCTAAAGAGTAACCTATTCCACAGTTAGGGGATTGCCACATAAAAGAGCACTTCCATCCTAATGATCACTCTAGGATAAGTATTGATGGTATCCTCTACTGGTCAGTTTATATAGGGTGGACAGATTCCATCAGAAGGAGATAGTCCTGAAGCTTCTTGTTGCTGTTATCGCAAAGTCTTGTCCGACCCATCACAACCCCATGGATAACATTCCTCCAGGCCTTCCTATCCCCTACCATCCTCCGGAGTCCATTTAGACTCACACCAACTTCTTTAGTGACTCTATCCAGCCACCTCATTCTCTGCTCTCATCTTCTTCTTTTGCCCTTAATTATTCCCAACATTAGGCTCTTCTCCAGTGAATCCTTCCTTCTCATTAGGTGGCCAAAGTATTTGAGTCCTGAAGCTAGCAAGAAGTAAATTTTATATAGCTTTACCAATAACAGCCAGCACCTTGAACTAAGACTTGAAGCTCACTGGCAATCAATATAGTTCTTATTAGTTCTTCTAAGTCTGATAAAAACCAGATGGTATAGAGTACAGGCAAGCAGGGGAATGTTACAGAGCACAAGATCCCTGGGATCTCATACACTGTAGTCTGTCTCTACAAGAAAAAAAAGTAGTGGGAGAAACTTACGAGAAATGTGACTTTTGCTGCTGACTTTCCCACTGCTTGTGGGAAGTTAGCAAAGGAAAGTTGCAAATGGCTATCATGTCACTGTGCTCACTATGACATAATCAAGAGTCAGGTTGTGATTGTGATTTCATGGACATTGTAATGGCTGAAACTTTGCAGATCTTTTATAAAGGAGCAAACCTTAATTTGAATAGGATTTACCTCTGAACAAAAATATATACAATTGCGCTATACAGCAGTGTATCTGGGCTTGGATCATTCTAAATGAAGACTGAAGCAGATGGACACAGGCAACAGCATTGGTATTTCTGGGAATTGTGATAATTAACGTTCTATGAAGAAAGGACTAGATTTTGGTGAAAAGATTGCAGTGATTGCTGTCTAGAGTTTTGTGTTACCAAGTTACAAGGTTTTAAGCCTCTGTAGGATTGGATACTAATATTTTCAAGGGACAAATTTATCTGAATAATTTTATAAGTGTTCATGATTGTTTCCAGTCACTCTAATAGACAATTTTGACAAAGTCTGGGTTGATTTGTAGAGTAATTCAAAACAATATTGATATAATTAGTCCTGGATGTCCCTTATTCCATTCAGTGAGTAAAATTATATCCTTGGCTTTTCAAGAAAGCCAGATGCAATGAAGTGAGTTACATGTTGGCTAGAGTGATGAAAAATGAGTTCCAATAAATGTAGGCAGGAATGCATCTGAAGACATACTCTAGTGATGCAGCAAGGAAAATATTTTTATACTACTTTTTTTTGCACAGACTTTCCAGTAATTTGTGCAGGTGATAAAATAGTGTTAGAGCTGGAATTATTGGAAATAAATATAAAGAATTTTATTCATAATCCAGTTATAAGAATTTGTTTGATTTTTCAAACATTTTGTCTCAGTGAAAGAGGTATACAGAATGTAAGAGAGAAACAATATAGATATATTTTATTTGGCTACACCAGCAAGCAAATGAAGCTTTAAAAAGCTATGTCAGCTCATTTAGATTCCCAAATGAAAAATATGTTTAACAAAAATGAAACAGTGTATATAATATAGTTTAATAATTAATTTTAATGAGTTTGTGGTTTTGATATTTATAGAAAACTGGCAATGATGTAGAGATAGCAATTTGGCAATTATAAAATATCAGCTTTCAGTGGGTAAGAAAAAAATGGAAAATTATCCATACTTGCATTCATTAAAATCTCAGCGTAGGTAAATAACTAATTGAACACCATCTGTCTGTTTATATTCCTACTAATAAAAATTTCTAACAGAAATTAATGAATTTATGCTTTTTCTGGTATCATATCTTTTAAAAGAAACTTATCAGCCTTAATTCAATGTCATTGTTAGAAAGAATATATATTAAAACAGTGCAGTCTGTGATATGTAAAATGTACTATATTTTTCAATTGAATTTTGAAACTGTTTATAAAAATTAGATGAATGTTGCATGCTGGAACATGGGATATATTTATTTCCTGATCTTGAATATTGTTTGCTATTAAGAAATTTTAGCCTACCTGGTGGCTCTTCAGACTACGGTCCAAGGATTTTGAAGCTTCTCTCTATATGACCAAACCAGATCGAGATATTTCTTTTGTACTAGTCATTCATTTTTGTATTCAATCCAGATTAATTCTTGATCCTATTTTCTCTTGTGTATGCAACCTATCTTCACTGTATTCAATTTCATTTTCTTAGTGACATACAAAACTCTAATTTCTATATAACTGGGTGGAAACTTCTACATAAAAATAATTGCTTCTTTCAATAGATATTCTTTCCTTGCAACAAACCACATGCTACAGGATATTGTTCTTCCAGTCTTTCTAAATCTTAAAGTTTCTTCATCCTTTCGTCAGTTTTAAATGAACATTCATCTAGGGTCTACATTCTGTGGCATAGACATTTTTATGGTGTTCTTTACTGTTGACTATTTTTGATGTTTTTGTTTGTGTATAGAAGGATTGTTAGCCATTTTGTAAATTGCACTTGAAGTGGCATATAAACTGAGTAAAATAAATAAGTTTACAACATTCATTACTAAAGATATAATTATTCCAATCTCTAAAATATTACTTCCAGCAATCCATCACTTTGATTTCAACATTTCATCAATTTTCTTTCATGTCATTTCCCCTCCAGACTTGAGTCTTGATACTAACAACAAAGGGCCTTTCCATTTTTGAAATTTCTCATTATTCTTTATTTTTCACTGATTCTGCCTTTTGTTTAAATAATAATATCAGTAATATTTTAGATTTATAATCATTCCATAGATGTATATTTAAAAACAATTGTTTCTCCCTTTCTTTATGTAGTCTGATAATGCAATGGGTGAAGAACAGTGGCTATTCAGAGTAGCTGGTTGGATGCTTTGGATTTTAATGGCAGCTCTAATGCTGTGGAGCGACTATGGCAATGGACAAGCTCAAGGTAAGATAACGAATAAAATAAAACTAATGTAGTTAGAATATTCCGCAGATTTAAATTTCAAACCATTAATTTATTTTCTTCATAACTTTTTTATCATACATATGTTAAGATTTTCCAAATGTTGAATTTTTGATGGGATAATTTTTGGTTAGGTTTGCTATATACCATATTTTTCAGACTATAAGACAGTCAGGACTATAAGACGGTCCGGACGCACCTAGCTTTTGGGGAGGAAAACAAGAAAAAAAACCTCTGCCTCCCAGCAATTTGCCTCCTTGCAGCAAACAGCAAACAACCTGGTCAACTTCAGCACAGCCTGATTTAGTACAAGCAGCTGATTGGCAGTTGGATCTGCTTCCCGGAATACTGCCTATCACCTGTTCCAAGCTACAGGATTGCCACCACCCATCACTGCGATCACTGCCCATCGCCGCTGCCACCTATAGCTTCCTCCATGTGCCCCATTTTTAGCCTGTGTCCTGTTTTTGGCCTCTGCATGCCCCATTTTTAGCCCATTCCAGGTGGCAGGGATTGCTGCTGCTGCCTATCCCTGCCGCCTGGAATGGGCCAAAAATGGGATGCGCACAGGGGTGGAATTCTACTGGTTCGGACCAGTTTGGGTGAACCAGTAGCTCTGACAATCAGGTAGGTCCGTCCAACCTGCCCCTGTGCTTTACTTACCTTTATCTTCTCAACTGATTGGCATGGCAGAGCAGATTGCTGTGCCTCAGATGTGTTACTCCCAAGGGGTAACACAGAAGGTTAGTGTTTGTAAAACTGTGCACATGCGCGATCACCGAACTGGTTGTTAGACCTGCAGCATCCCACCATTGGGCGCACAGCAGCAAAAAATGGGATGTGCAGAGGCCAAAAATGGGGTGCATTGAGGTGGTGATAGGTGGCAGCAGCGATGGGCAGCGATGGTGGCGGCAATCCCTGCAGCCTGGAACAGCTGGTAGGCAATATTCTGAGAGGCAGATTCAACAACCAATCAGCTGCTAGTGCTAAATCAGGTTGTGTTGAAGCTGACCAGGCTGTTTGCTGTTTGCTGTAAGGAGGCAAATTGCTGGGATGCAGAAGCCAAAGGGTGGGGGCTGGGGCGAGGCTTCGGCAACATTCACTCTATAACATGCACAGACATTTCCACCCACTTTTGGGGCAGGGGGGAAAGTAGGTTTTATACACTGAAAAATACGGTAAATTGTTATTTCATTTTTCTGGGTGATAAATCTGTTTCTGCTCATTATGCCTTTATTGATTATTACTGTTGTTAATGACTAAGAATTTCAGAGTCAGTTTGATTTTTAAATATTAGTTTTATTTATGCCATGCATGTATTCTCTGATAGCTTTTAGTATTGCAACGAACAGAAGGATAAAATGGTATGGTTATAATATTTATGAATAGGGAAGTGATGTGAATAAGTAGTTGCCTGAGTATTTTGTACAACTGGAGATGTCATTTTGTTTAGCCTCGGTTTTGTAGAAAAAATGAACAGCACTGTAGAGTTGTACTTTAAAAATTATGTTTTCTGAGTTTTGCCTTCAATTATGTTGGATCAGGATATGAAACTTTTAATTTGTTTTATTTAATAAGAGAACATTAACAAACTCACAACATCTAGCCAATATGGCCAATGATAAAATAGGCTGGAAGCTATTATTCAGTATTTGGAGTAGTTTTCCCCCCTTGTGTGCACTGAAGTTCTGTATAACTACATCTTGACTCTGAAAGAAGCAGCGTGAAATCTTGAAATCTGATTTTCAAATTGTATAATGTAATTGTGGCTTCTGTTAAGAGTCATCATCTGATCACATGCATAAAGAAGAAAAAGCAAAAGAATGGGCAAAGTAAATAAGCGCTATAGTTAAATTTAATATACTTATAAGGCAATTTTCAAAGCAAATCAATTGGAATTATAATGATAAATAGCTCTACCACTAACTCAGTAGTTTTTGAAAACAGAATACTTTCTGGGCCAGTTAACATTGCCCTCTGCTTTTGGGTGCTTTCCTATAGCCACCATTTTCGCTTCCCAAATTGTCCCATTTTGAAAATGATTTACAGTTTTCATAAGACCCACTCTTGGAAATTCTCAGAATTCCATATAAGCTGATTCCATATAAGCTTTCAACTACTCAGATTTATCCAATGTAAAAGATTGGATAAGTTCAGTTTTATCCAATGTGTGAAGACAATATAGTTCGTTGAGAATCCTGAGCAGGAAACAGAAAAGGATAGCAATTCTTTTCATGAGAACGATTGTCACAAAACCTCAGTGATTCAGTTGCAAAATTATTTTTATAGTAACATTTTGCATTGTAAGAGAACCAGAAGCTAATTAGATGTGTTGCATAGTATATGGGTAGAAAAGGTGGTGGGGGTTTTTGTTGTTGTTACAATTTTCACTAAGAATCGATTAAGATAGAAATGAACTGTAAATTGTTCATAAAGTGATATATCCTTATGCGGTAACAAATTTTCCTGCATCCAGTATTAATATTAATGTGGCATTGGAACATATTCTCTTTCCTTGGGAGAAAATAGGGCTACGCTTAAGCATGAACATATTGAACTTGCTGCTGGCATCTTGTTTAAACTTAATCATCTTCTATATTACTTGTGTTGAGCTGAAACACTATTTTGAACAAATTTAAAAGAGCAAATAGTCACATGGACTATTGAGTCACATGGAATGCTAACTAGTGAATCCTCCTCTCCTTCTCTTCCTCTTCCTCCTCCTCCTCCTCCTCTAATTTTTCTATTTGAAGTTGAAGGTGTTTCTTTTTTTTTTGAAAACGTATAACTATTGGTTTTGTCTGTTTACTCAGAGCTATGTAAATTCTCAACATCTATAATTATGCAAGCAACACTATTTGCAAAATGTGTGCAATTCATTAAATATCCTATAGAGGACTCTTATTCATAGTTTTGGAGAAGAATTACTGGACTGAAAAGAAAATATTAAAAAATGAGAAATAGGTCTTAGAAAGTCCACTACAGACATGATACCAAAATCACACAATTTTGATGCTACAGTTTCCTCACAAATTATATGCTAGTTGCTGCATAATAGAAAAATAGTAATAAAGAATTGGTATCTATATCTAAACTGAACATTTTCTTAAGGAACAAAGTTATATAGTATTTAGGTTTTGTGCTTTATGAATTTATTTAGCCTTAATAAAAATAACAATTTATTGAGAAGGGCCACTTTTAAAAGGTGAATTGTTGAGATACCCTCCAATGCATTTGTGAAATATACTATGTTCCTGCTATTCAATCTCTTGAATAAAATAGATTATTTAACTGCACCATTTACCATTTTCATTATTTGTCTTTCTGAGAGGCAAATGTTCTGGAAGAACTTAAATTGAAAGTTCTGTGGCAACTGCAGTTCCCTAGTCCATTTTCTTTTCGGAAAACAGTTTATTATTACTGCTATTCAAACTCATATGTATTGCATGATGCAGAATTTTACTAAACTCACAAAAGGTTTGAGCCTACTCTGCAGCATATTATTTCACTGGAGGAAATTCATACACATTTTAATGGATCAGCTCAGATCAGTGAAGCAAAACCTTTAACACATTTTTATGCATGACTACTGGCATTCCCCCATTGAATGCAATCAGTGATCTTATTTCTGCATAAGTGTGTATTATATTGAGACTATTTAAACAATGCATTTACCAAGATTTTTTAATATCTAAATTTTGGGAAATGTAAAAACTTATTCCAAATGGCCATAATATTAATTCTGTCAATGTTTGTAGAGAAGTGGCATTTTCCAGAATATCAGTTGCAGAATGTTACTCAGAAAATTTTAGTTTTATGAAAAATGCCATATAGAAATAAACTGACTTGACTTGGTAGTAGCGTGTTCTTTAAACAATAGTGATTAATTTCACTATATTTACCCAAAGTCTTCTACTCAAATGGCTCCAGTCCTATATAGGGAAGTGATTTATGATAATTATGTACAACCAAGTTGATGTGATTCTTAGCACCTCATAGACAAATTTTCTCCATGAGGATCTGTCCTCATCCTTCAGGTTTTCCACGATATATTAATAACTACTGGAATTGAGTTCATCTACTTTCTGTAAATGTTCCCTTGGTTTCCTTTTCTACAATCTTTCCCAATATAACAGACCTGTAAAAAGAGTTAAGTCTTCATGTAGTAGACAAAGTATAATAGTGCCTTGAAAGAGATTGTGTTGATTTGTTCAATAATCAATCAGTTTGTTTTCTTGGCTCGCCGTTATATTTTCAGGATACTTCTTTAACATCAAAATTCAAAAGCATCAATATTATTTCTATCTTCCTTGTTCAAATTTAAATCTGGCTTGTGTAAAGTGTCAAAGAGGGAAACTCATTGCATGGATCAGTAGTGGGTTTCAAATCCCATCGCTACCGGTTTGCTTGTGGGCATGCACTCGCTTGCGTGCGATGCTTCTGTGTATCCGCAGAAGCATCTGGGCGGATGGGTGGAGCCTCCCACCGCCGCTATTGGTTCACCCAATATGGGGTGAACTGGTAGCAACCCACCACTGGAATGGATGATTCTGATGTATTCTGAGGGTATCTGAATACATTTTCCAACATCTAGTCTGTCACATGTTTTTGTCTGCTGTTCTCCCATAACCACCTGTGGACAGTCTGTCATAAAAGCAGAAGCTAATTTGTATATCCTACTTAATCCCAGTAAACAGATAACTTTTGTGTAATGGGAGAGGAACTACTCAGTTTTTTTTAAAATGCACACATTTTAACAATATTAAATATTTTTCTTCTACTGTTCAGAGACTGACTTATCCAAACATGCTTACAAATTCCACCTATTGTAAATGTGAATCATGTAATACATACATTTACTTTCAGGACTAAAAAAGGCAAACATTATTAAATGCATTTTAAAATAAGATTTCTCAGAAGAATGAATAACTCCTTTAAAATATAACACATTTAGAACAAAACAGACAAGCCTTTTCAGACATATTTTTGGCAGTCTTACTGGCATTAATAGAGAAAACTACATGGAAATAAAATGAATTGGCAGTGAGAAATATGATACAATGATGCATAAAATATAACAACCTCTAATCTTGGAGTGTATACAAGATCTAATTGCACTAAATATAAATTTGTTGAACTATCCAATGGAATTTTTTATGGACTATAAAGCAGTTCAATTTAGAATTTAATGAGTGTTTTGTTTAAGTAGTCACAATTAACTTTATTTTTAGATTTTTCAATACATATTATATATATATATATATATATATATATATATATATATATATATAT
>WNWU01000016.1:25885448-25972040 GCA_012654045.1 Ptyas mucosa | reverse complement strand
TATATATATATATATATATATATATATATATATATATATATATATTTGTATAGGTGTGTGTGATATAGGGACAAAATAAATACATATATTCATTTACAAATATATTTGATCCATTTTTTAAACTCGGTATATTCATTTGGTTTAAGTATATTTAAATCTGAAGGATTTAAAATTATTAACTGAAAAAAAGTGTGTTTTAATAATGTATGAAAAGGAAAAGAAAAAAACACTTTTAGACAATGAATCTTAATGTTGCTGTTTATAAAATTGTTAATATCATATCTGTTAAAATTCTAATTTTTAGAATATGTTTTCAGAATTCTGTTTACTGAACATTAAAGTAGCTTATACCATTCTCTATAAGCAATAATTTTGATCTGTGTTATAGAGTAGTTTCATATTATGGAGCTACATTTGCTGAGAATTCTGAGACTAAAAATTTGGAAGGTTGGAAAACAAATTTTTCTTTCCATTTCTTCAACCTTAGTTGATTCTTGATTGCTACTGTACTTAGAATCAATGTTGCATCATTCTTTGGTGGCCAGCTAAATAGGTTGTTTCAAACATGTTCAACTTTTATTATTGACAGTGGCTTCAATTGTATCTGTAAATTCCGTGAACAATGCCAACAGTTCTGACTCTGAATTCATACTGCTGTTTGGGTTGTCACTATTTAATTTTAATGTTAAATAATGGAAAGTTCCCAAGCCCAAAAATGGAGAAAAAGACTGCAGAAAAGACTAAGAAAAACAGAAATTGGAAGCCCATGAATGAAATGTAATTAAAAGAAATGAATTATTAGTATCATAATGGTATCATTTGAATGCCAAACTCAATCACAAAGAAGATAAAACTAATATTAATTTCATGAATTTTCATGGTCTCCTTATTTAGGGGCAAACAAATCTTCCCAATGTTATTTCACCTTTTACTAAAGTTTAGTTTCACAAGCCATTTTTGTTTTAATTTAAGCTTTGAATCAATGTTGAGTCAATTCTTTTTCAGTTGGTCTTGCTTTGCTCTTCGTATCTGCCATACCCTATTCTCTTATTAATAAGAGTAAATATATAGGTAGTCCTCAACTTACGACCCCAATTGAGCACAAGGTTTATGTTGTTAAGTGAGAAATTTGTTAAGTGTGAAATTTTACTTTTCCTGCCACATTTGTTAAGTGAATCACTAAAACTGTTAAATTAGTAATATGGTTGTTAAGTGAATCCGCCTTCCCCATTGTCTTTGCTTGTCAGAAGGTCACAAAAGGTAATCACATGACTCCATGACACTACAACCATCAGCATCCAAATGTAAATCACATGACCACACGATCGTAATGTGAAAAATGGTCATAAGTCACTTCAGTGCCATTGTAACTTTGAACAGTCACTAAATGAATTGTTGTAAATTGAGAATTACTTGTACTATATTTATCTGCTGTCATACTTAGGTTTTTCTGATACTGATTTTCAGTGAGAGCTAAAAAAGAACTTGATTATTTTTTCTTCTTTACTGATAAAGTATATTATCAACACACAAGAATTCAGTCAAGTCTCCTAATGTGCATTTTTGTGCATCAACCTTCTGTGTTTAAAAATAGTATTTCTAAAAAGTAATTTCTTAAGAGTTAGGGACTATTATATTATGTATGCAAGGTAGCAAGAACTTTAACATAGAGTGTTTTGGTATGAAAACAATCATTATTTTTATATTTATCAAGCTAAATGCATCAAGCAAGCTAAATGCATACTTGGGATCTTAGAACATAAGATTTGGCCTAAGTACTTACCTAAGTTTTATGTGGTAAACAGTTCTATAGTATATTTTGTTCTACTTACTTTCCATTAGAAAACATGGAATGTGAAATAATGCTTTCTCAACACATTATGTGGGCCTGCACAGATAAATCAGGTACACACTAATTAAGATAAATGTTGGTAATTCTGCAAACAATTTATGCAAGGTCATTCTGGCAGCATGCCATTAAGAACGTTTATTGTTCTACACTTTTGTTTATTTCTACACAGTCAGAATGGTCATTATTTTATATTCAGCACTAATTTCTAATAAACATCAATGAACATTGATCATTTAATTTGATCATGTCTCATAATTGTTATATCTTTGTGAACAGACTTCTGTGCTAGAGCAAAGTTAGTAACCTCCTAAATACTTTCCCCATGTGGCAAAATATCTTATTTATCGAATAAGAAACTAGTTCCCATAATGGAGTTAATTTAAAAATTAGATTTTTTAGAACAAATATTTGTGAATGGGGGTCTAGTGGATAAGTTAATCAGAAAGCGAAACAAAATTTGGACTTTGTTCTGAAAATAAGAATAGTACAGACATTTTGCTATTAGTTTCCATGAAGATGTATCTAACTTCAGGTGTTCTCTAGTAACCGAATTGTACAATGGCATTCCATATACTTATCATTTAGAATATTTTAGTTTAATCAGGGGTGGGTTCCAAATCCCGTCGCTACCAGTTCGCTTATGCGCTTGTGTGCGTGCTTGCATGTGTGTGGCACTTCTGTGCATGTGCAGAAGCGTCCGGGTGGGTGGGTGGAGCCTCCCGCCGCCATCGCTGCTGGTTTGCTCAATCCTGTGTGAACCAGTAGCAACCCACTGAGTTTAATGTATAGTTTATCTTCAGAAAAGATGAAGATTTTCTTGTATCATAACTTAAACATAAACTAAAACAAAAAATCAGCCTGCAGAAGGAAAAAAAAGTTTATACAAAGAAGATAATTTTTCAGAGCACATATTACAGTTTGTTATTTTATTTTATATTTTAAAATTTATTGGCTACTCAACTGCAGTGGACTTTGGGCGGTGTATAAACTAGGGAAACAAACAGTTAAAAACATCAAATTAAACAGGCAGCACAAACTAAAAAAAATATATATAATAGCAAAAATTAAAAATAACCATTGAACAAATAAGAAACATCAGGCCAATATCAGGTTTATTGGGCTGCGGGAGAAGGTTATCCTCCTGTGGGGATGCTGTTCCAGAGCGTGAAAACCACAACAGAGAAGGCATGCTTCCTAGGTCTCACAAGAGGGCAGTGTTCAATGGAGGGAACCTGGAGTGGACCCATTCTGCTGGAAAGTATTGAAAGGGGAGAAACGGTTGGAGACAAGCAGTGTCTCAGCTATCGAGGCCTATGCCATACAGGATTTATAGGTAATAACCAGCACCTTGAATTTCACTTAGACGTCAACTGGCAATGAATGCTGCTGGTGAGATTTATTGAGAGGTGCCTGTTACTATGCACACTGTTGCATTTTGAAGCTTCAAGGTAGCCTTCAAAAGTAGCCCCATATAGAATACATTGCAATAATCCAATTGTGAGGTGATCAAGGCATACATTTCTGCTTCGCACTCATGGAAAGGGCACAATTGGTGTACAAGATGAGCCTATGCAAAGACCCTACTGGCCACACCTGCCAGATGTTCTTTGAATAGTAGCTGTGAGTCCAGAAGGACCCCCAAGTTTGTGTACCAGTCTTGACTGGGAAAGTGCACCCCCATCCAAAACTAAAGATGGCAACATCTCTAACCCAGATAACCCCTAATAAACAGGATTATTCTTAATCCAATTGGTAAAACTTTTTCCAAGTAATGGGACCAGTTAAAGTAGATTTGATTTGTACTCCAATATTGGCATTATATCCAATTATTCTATTTTTTTCTAACATGAGCATTTTCTATTAAAAACAAAACAAATCCTGAGGAATTTTGATTTAAGAGGTTGTACAGTATACATACGAATGTAATGAATTTAGCATTTATTGGGTACTCTACCCAATATTGTTTGAATTTTGGGTCTCTTTAAGGTTTCTTGTAGGCTTCTGCAATAGTTTTTTAACCATCATGACATGGACACTTTCCTAATATAGTCTACAATGTATATTTTGCCCCTGACATATGGTAGCATTAAATTTTTGGCAAGCATATCATGTTAGGACAACTGCTGCCAAAAGCAAAACTAAAAATGCCTCTATATTAATGGAGACCCTTATTAATAGTGGATTGCTACCTACATCCTGGATATTATATATTTTATGCTTAATGCTGGATTGATATTAGTAAACATATCCATTTTACAAGGTTTTCTTTCAAGATTTGTTGAAACTAGATTTTCCAATAATTCTATCAAGGCCTAGTTTGTAGCCTATCTGAGTAATACACTTGCTAAAGTATATATAATTTTCCATATAAATCAAGATGACTCATTTTTCTGATTTTAAGATATATTTCCATGAAGCATAGCTTGAAGCAATTTAATTAATTAATATAAATTACCCACATCAGATTTGCCAATTGATTTTCATTGCACAGATTAAAAATGTGGAATATTTAAAATACGTGAATTTTAACAGGACAACAGATTAAATAGTTAGGAATAACAATTTGTGAATGGGAGACTGGGATCCTTTACTAACTTTTGCTCTTTTTCCCAATAGCTTTGCACTTGTTATTTTATTCAGCTATCCCAGATCATAAGTTTTTAGTGAGATTAGATGCATCTTTTTGCTATCTAAACCTTGCAGTAATTCACAGTGTTTCTCTTTCAGTTTTTTAATAATGCCCTGGTAGATGACTGCATAGTTATCCTTCACTCTGGACTCTTTATTTGTTTACTAATGAGATTTGGAGGCTGCTCAACTGTAAAAATGACTCTGGGTGACTCTTCAATTTCCTTATAACATATCAGCAAAGTATTTTGCATTCTTATGAAACCATAGCTAGTTAACTGGATTGCCTTCCTCAATCATTTGAAGAGTGTACTGCTGCCAGACTGAGAGATTATACTGCATTAATAGAAATGCAGACTGGTTCTTTTTAAAAAAAATCCTAAACAAAATTCCTTACTATGCTTTCTCTTTATCATACTGTTTTTTATTTTTGTTTTAATATCAATAAATATCATGAATAATTCAGTTCAGAGAATCACAAATTTCAGACTTCTCTGGAATATATTTATCCACTTACATACCTTTTAGCCTTTTCAAAAAATTCAATCAGGTTAAGAGCACTTTAATGCACCTATAACATATCCATTGTCCCAGCTTTTAGATTAAAGGAATAAAAACTTCTTCTAATGCTTATGACACAAGTTTTGCTTATTCCAATAATAGAAAAATAATTAGTTTTATTTAATTTACCTTTGATTTTGAAATGTTTAAACTGGATATCATCCAGAATGTTTTATATATTGAAAAAGGAAATATAAAAGCACCTTTTAGCTAGCTGTGCTAAATTTATTGCCATACCACAATAAATTACTTTACCACCAATGATTCTGCAATTTCCTTCTCCTTTACTATACATATGTATAAGTACAGAACAAAAATGGCTGGGAATTGCACTGTAATTAATTTTCAAATACATTATTGTGTAACAATTTTAAACAATCACCATGGGTTTTTTCCAAATAACTACACAGATTGCATATCTTCACAAAATCATTACAGTGTCTGACAAGACAGACTGATGCTTTTGAAAGCAACTTTTGAGTTGGAATTGAAAAATGTCCTAAATTACTTTGCCAATTTTTAAGCAGCCAGACTATAGAACATTAATACTTTTGTTCATTTGTTCCTTGGGAAATTCTTAAATTGAGAATTGTGCTGTTGACCACATACACCTATACTTATGCATCTATTGGATGGCAGTGCTGATTAACTTCTTAATCTGCTGCAGTACAAGCTGAATTGCAATAAATCAATTTTGCAGCATGAAATTTTCCATTGATGCAAATTCTCACTTTTTCCTTGCTTCCAGCTCTTCAGTTCTTCTCATCCCTACTGGGAAATAAAACATTTGTACATATGACCAGTTGCAGCTCCCCACAATGATATGATCATAATTTTCAACCTGTCCTTCTGGGTTCCCCCAAAAAAATCAATGGGGAAACTGGCAGGGAAAGTCAGTCAGAAAGTTCCTGGGTCACTGTGCCTTCTTAATACACTTGTATATTACACATCCTTGCATTTTTGTGTATTACTTTGCACCTATTTGAACCTCCGCAACCTTCCAATGTCCTTTACAAACCCTCCCTATTATCACACCTCTTGTGCACTGCCTGGAACCCCATGCAACCTCCCTGATCTGCAACACACCTTTGCAATCTTCCTCGAACTTCATACCTTTTGTATCCTTACTGACCATGTCGTGCCTCTTAATCACCTCTTCCCATTCCTTCACATCTGATTTCTACCATACCTCTACTGCACCTCAAATATCCCCTTGTATTCTTGCACACCCTTCCTGACCCTTCTTATTCCCCCATGTACTCCCTTGCTCCTCTCTCACCTAATAGCAGCCATCTATCTGCCTGCCAGTCTGGGACTTACAATTTCCTATAGGATTCCCCACTGATTTTGGTTGTGGGAAACTGTCAGGAAGTTGCCTAACAAATAGTTATTTCAGTTAATGCAACCAGTGCATCAGGAATTGTTATTGTTAAGTGATGCAATCATGCTTTATGACCTAATTGCTTAGCGACAACATTTCTGGTCTCAATTGCCTTTATAAATCAAGGACTATATGAATTTAGTGAATCCTTATTCACAATAACAGGCAGGCATGATTAAAATTTCATCAGTAGCAGATGGGATAAAAATCAAATCTGTTTGTACCTTAGTGCTAACTTCAGTTCCACACTTAACATTTTCTTTTCCCTAATAGTTAACTACCTGCAATCATGATACTATACAGGTAATGTTGGATATTAGGGATTATAAATCATATCTGTAACAGGAAAATGATGCTGTGTGTCATTTTGTCTGAATAGGTGTCAAAGGTCTTCAGAAATGCAATCTAATTTTCAGAATTTGAATAAGGTTTAGAAAAAAAATGAGTTATGAGTTATTTCTCATAACCTTTTGTTAAAATTTATTATACTAAATCTAATCCCAGAAGGGAAGTAAGCAGTAAGAAAGAGAATTTTGTCTGATTTTTCATTCTTTAATTCAGAGTTCATTATATTAAAGGACCTCATCCCTAAAGTTCTGCAGGTTACTTTGAAAAGCCTCCTTATATATTACTGACAGAAAAATATATATATCTTGCTCCTTTTTGTTTCTTAGACTTCGATTTTGTTGTCAAGAAATTCATTTACAGATACTGTACTTTCAAAGACAAAAATGTCTGAAATTAATGTATGAAGTAGAATAGTCATTATATGATAATCAGCATACTAAATGCTATTAATTGGAGATAAATTGAGATTAAATGAGTTCTCCACCAAAAAGTCAATTTTAGGCAAGAGACATGTAGTATGTACTTCTGGGAGAAATTAACTGAATTTTGTTTATACACTTACCAACTAAGTGCTTATCAGGGCTGCCTGACTTTGGAAGGCTTGGCTGCATTTCAGCAAAGTTACTATTATAAAAGAGAAAAACAGGAATATTTTCAGTTTTTTAGTAGATGTTTGAAAGGCCCATGTACAGACTACAGTGGTAAGAACTATAAGATGATAGAAACCAATAGTAGAGTTTGTTCTGTGGTTTCCCACTATTATGCTAGAGATGTTTTCAGATCTTTTCAGGAGCTATGACAAATAAGAAAAAAATAGTTTGGAGCAGTGGTGAAATCCAAATTTTTTTACTACCGATTCTATGGGTGTGGCTTGGTGGGTGTGGCTTGGGCATGGCAGGGGAAGGATACTGTAAAATCTCCATTCCCACCCCACTCCTGGGGAAGGATACTGCAAAATCTCCATTCCCACCCCACTCTGGGGCCAGTCAGAGGTGGTATTTGCCGGTTTTCCGAACTACTCAAAATTTCCGCTACCAGTTCTCCAAACTGCTCAAAATTTCCGCTACTGGTTCTCCAGAACCTATTAGAACCTGCTGGATTTCACCCCTGGTTTGGAGAAGTGAAGTCTTGCTTCTTTCTGCCTTTGTTTCTGAAATGGAATAACATTGTTGCTAATAATGTGACCAGATAATGAGAACAGTTCTGCAGGATTGTCAAATATTGGCTAGATGAAATCTGCATATAGTTCTTCCTGGCCGGACCATATCGTCATGTAGTTAGCAATGCTTCTCCATGAGTATGATTTTTTGATGCATAAATTCTCCACATCAGCATTATTTCTTCATTCACAGATAGAAAGCTGGTAGAAGAAATCACCACAGCAAATGGTTAAAATTCCCCCAGAGGAATAATTTTTGCTGCATATGGTATGAAGTATCCAGACTATGGCTTCAAACTCTCTCTCCTAATCATGGAAATTTGAAGCAAATTTTGCAGTACTGGACATTTTTTTTCCAATGGTACAAAGAACATTTTCATTCACTCAGATGGGTATCTTGAATCTTGAATGTGCTAGCCTACCACCAGGCATCAGTGTTGCTGCAAAACCAGGTGACGTTACAGCAATAGCAACCTCTGAATCTCCCCTAACTTTAGTGAGAATCAAGTTGATAACAAATGTCTTTTCCATTCCTCCTGATGTGTTAGTGAAAATTGCTGATGCAAGTTTGCTTTGCAACCACTAAGACATCCAGTCATAGTGATAAGCAGGCTTTGCTCATTATTCAAAAATGGCTGTACAACTCTCTGCTGTTTGTTTCAGTTTCATTGCAATTCATGCAATAATCCATGATTGCCACCGTTTTGATTAATTGTACTGTTTGTTGGTTTTGACAAGCTATATTCTTCAAGTGTTTTTCTTGGAAATACAGAAGAACTTTTCCATAATGTCTCTTATTCCCCATGATATTCGGGTCATTGATACTTTTCCTCTTAATTTAAAGGAAAATTTCAGTCATTGCCTTCTTTAACTATTCCACAACTGTCATGGATTGTTGATATCAGTGTTTGTTAGTAAGACAACAAACACATCTCTTATTGCCATGGGGATTTTTGTTCTTTCAGTAGTTTATTGCAAATGATCATCAGCCTGCAACAATCCTCTCTCTCTGCACACATATTTGAGTGATGGAAGGCTATGTCTACTATGTGTCTTTAATGATTTGAAAGATACTAGCTCTTTTATGTAATGAACAAACAGTAGAGGTCACCACTTTGTGGAGAAATGGCATACACTTGACCTAGAACAATGGCTTCAAAAGGTCTGGAAAACTGCTCTCCTCTTTCCCAATCCTCCTTGTTTCCCATCTTTCATTAGTCCAACTGTAGAATCTTGGAATATTCATGCAGTACAGTGTTTTTGCAAATGAATCATGTTCTCTGCTCAATGCAAACATTACACATTTCCTCCTTTTTTATGGCATACTTGATGACATATTTGATGGATTTGACAGATGAGCACATTTCTACATTGAGATGGCAATTGAGCACCAATTGTGTATTATAGGGTACAAACCCATTGCGAAGTTGTAGATCAAATCTGTCATCCTGCTTGGAACATCAAGCATCTTCAAAGCCTCCCATTTCTGAAGACTGTAATTAGGTTATGAATCATTGCCACACTGTGTATGTTTATTGAATGGTACTTCTTACTGCATGTATGATTTTTTCAACATGCTGAGTTTCTGCTACAATATGGTGTATGTATCATGTGCTTCAATACAAATGTATGCAGTTCTGGATCTTCATTTGAGTCTGATATTTCAGGTTGCAAAAATGTACCATAAACTTAGGATCTTAGCTTAGATTGTTCATCAGGCCAAAGCAGACAATACAAATGAGGCAGAACCTGCTTTTGGTATTCCACATTTAGCATATAATCAATACACCTCCCAAAAAGACCACTTGTTCCAATGAGATACTTCAGGAACATTTTTTTCTTCAAGTTGAATACTCTTGCTCTTAAATCTATCTGATCATTTGACTGCTGATTTAAAAAATAAAGATGTAGCCCATAGCATGGAAGCAGTCATAACTTTCCCAAATTTTACTTCGTTGTTAGCCATGGACCAGCGGTGAAATCTGGCTGGATCTATCTGGCTCATGTAAGCTGGTAGGGTGGTGGCAGGAGGCTCTGCCCACCTGCTGGGAGGTCATCATGTCCCATTTTTGACCCTCTGCACATGCGCAGAAGGCTCTGCGCATGCACAGAAGAGGCATGCACACTCACATTTCCGATTCAGTAGTGAAGGTAAGTGCATTTTACCCCTGCCATGGGCCCCAGATTTTGGACACCATCTGTAAAAGTTAGCCCATTTGAGATACTTTTGTTCAAAAATGTTACCCTATCACGCATCACCGTCTAAAGTTCATGGTGAGAGCTTTAGTAGTACATATATAGTAGGTTTCTGATGGTTCAGCAGTGCAATTGAAAAAGAGAGGTTGTGCCAAGGCTGAGTAGCAGTGCCTCGTTCTGTTTCTTCTAGCTGACCAGTATGAATGAACAAAGTATACAATTTCTGTTCACTGAGTTACCACATTTGTAGACAGACAGGAGGAGGAATTAAAGTGCTAGCCTCCTTTCAAGTTTTCAATACATTGAATATATGTTTAAGTGTTTTGCAAAAAACAAAAACAATCAACAACATTCTGAGCTATGACTATTAGGATGTCATTCTTATGATATAAATTCACATAGAAAACTGTGATGATGGCTTGACATTGTAATTTTGCAACTCAAAGCTCTTTCCAACAATTGCAACCATAATTGTAGGTTGCAGTATAGAGGTTCTCTCTCTACACTCTGTGAATGTATATATGGCAGGTAGGGAAGGAGAAATAGTTTGTTTGATAACAAAGGGTAAAGGATTAAATGAAGGAAGGCTTGGCATATATCACTAGATTGATGAGCAATGATTGGTATTAATAGTTGAGATATAAGTAAAGATGTGAGAATAGTGTGAATAAGTGTGTCATTAATACAAACTATTTCTATGTATGATTCAATGAGATACCAGTTGCACAGGGAATAGCCAAGTGCAGATGGAAGGCAATTGTCTGATTTATCTTTTTTATAATCATCAAGTTGTCTTTGACTTTTATTGGCTGCAAAATTATTCTGTTTTCCATAAGAGGAGGATAACCCTTCCAATGATAAATAAATAAATAAACATGCCTAGATGAAGTTGCCTAGAAGTAAAATAAGATTAGAAATACATTATGAAAATAAAACTGTGAAACTGTTGAAAGTTATTAATTTCAATCTATTTGGGACTTGAGATGCTAGTTATGAAGTTTTAAAATACAAGAGGGATTTATTTTTTTATTTTTTTGCATTGAGGGTCACTTTTCTTTAGGGCAAGTAGTCAGAAATGCTGGACACTGATTTGTAAAGTCATGGCCATTATTGACAAGGAAAATCTTCTCTCTCTTCTTCATTTATTCATTTGTTAATTTCTGCAATTTATATTCACATGGTTCATATATATTAAAAAGTAGAATATGTGTATATGTATTATGTATATGTATGTATATACACACATATACAATATATAAACTATAGTCATAAAGAATAATAAATTAGAAACCTTTAATACATAAAGATATAAGAAATCATGGCAAGGATTGATGTCCTAAATATTTTTGCAGTATCTGCCTGGGATTTCCAAGACTTTTTTTTTTATTACCCAATAAGCTACATTGATTCTTTTGTGAAAAGAAAAACAGAATGGAGAGTTTTAAAATGATTTAACCTTCAATATCTCCTGCGTATATTCATTCGTGTATATCAATCATTCATATACTTTTGAGAGATAAGAGCCCCAGTGGGCTATTGCAATACATTCTATGTGGAATGCCCTTGAAGAATTTTCAAAAGGTGCAATTGGCTTGGGATGCAACAGGATGGCCAATTTTAGGTTCACATTCTTGTATTCATGTAACATCTCTCCTTCAAAAGCTCCCTTGGTTTCTAAGGAACCACTGGGTATAATTCAAGAATTTTCAGAAGGTGCAATTGGCTTGGGATGCAACTGCATGGCCAATTTTAGGTTGACCTTCTTGTATTCATGTAACATCTCTCCTTCAAAAGCTCCCCTGGTTTCTAAGGAACCATTGGCTATAATATAATGCTGTAAAGCAGTATGTGTACAGGGACAGAAATAACTGCCCTTGGCCTTAGCAAGGCTAATTAAGGCATATGGAATACTAAAGGAACAAACAACAATATAGACCAGCCATAAAAAGAAGGCTTGGCACCCTAATTAGTTTTGATTAGAAAATGTTGGTCATAATTTTATTGCTTAAGATCAGTGTTTTGATGCAGCATAAGATCAAAATCTATGTTTTCAAACCAACTAATATGTTTACTGGTTGCATACCCCTCCACATCCATTTGCTGGGAAAAACCTCAGGGGGTAGTCAAGTTCTGGCAAGATGGTTTTGAAAAGTGAATAGCTATTATCTACAAGGACTTAAAATAAAATACTGTCCATTAAATCTTAAGATGGTCGATTTAAAATCATTTTGAAGGAGCTGTTCACCAGAGAAAAATCAGTGCATTAAAAAAATTGAAGAAAATAATCATAAGAAATTCTGATAGTGATAGTAAGAATAATCAGACCAGCATGTGATGGCATGTACTAAATCTGGGAAACAAGAGAGAAAAGACACTCTACTTCTCCCAAATATGTGTGGATCTCCACAATCAATCATCCTATTCTGCATTAGCATGAGTCTCCGTTGTGGTTTTCAACTCATTCAGAGAAAAGACTGATAACCTATCTTCTAAAATGGAGGCCACCAGAAAAGCTAAGGAAGCTTTTAATCTGTCTGGGTCTAACAAAGAATATTTTTTTTTCATTTAAGATAGATGGAGAGATTTTCAGCTATTTCTGGAAGCATCAGGAAATCCATATGAAACAACTTAACACAGTTTTACTGAGTTAACTAAGTTAACTAATATCTCCAACCTAAGTTTACTTAGTAAACTAAGTTAGTTTTACTGAGTTAAACTAAGAAACTAATATCTCCAACCACTAAATATTCATTGTGTTGAAATTGGGAATAAAGGAATGCTTGACAAAAGACCTTCCTGAAGAACTAATCACCAGTTTACATATTTTCAAATAAAAAAGAAGGAAAATTAAGAGTATGCTATCAAGTAGATCAGCTAAAATATCAAATTGTTTGCTACCCGCACCTCTGGACACAACAATCTTCAAGCTGTACACTGTAGATTTTCAAGAAAGAAGAATTTGTTATTGCTGAAGGATCCTTTTATCCATGTAATATATTACAAAAGATTTCAACATACTGTGTGAGCCCTAAAGTCTTAAAAGTCTCCAAAAGATTAAAATAAAGTCTCTGTCTGATTTATATGAGGTGGTATTGTGTGAGGAAATGAGTAGGAGAAAAGGGACACACCAGAGACAGATATTCAAGCTACTAGAACAGTAAACTTCAAGATCAGGCAGCAAGGACTAAATAAGATTCTGAAATTCCACGAAATTGAAGGAGGAATGTGATTCAAATGGCATGTTGTGTTTAAAAGAGCCTGTATGTCAATCTCTTCTCATTCAATTGGCACAGGTTCTGGCAGGGAGGGGGGAAAAAAGAAAATAAAAAGATGTACCTGCTATTTCCAAATTCATGATAGAAAAAAAAATGACAAATCTACTTTCTAGTTATCAGCTAGAACTTAGACCTTATAGGAGAGATGTTGTTATGATACATTTTGTTTATGTGTCAACTTACCTTAAAATGATGCCGTGTTGTGTCTCAAATGCACTTCTGTGCCTGGACACAGGATTGACAAAAGTTGAAGCAAGAATCTGTATAGTGTCTTTAAAAGTCAAAGCAAGAATCTGTGTAGCATCTTTAAATTTCTGGCCAAAGCTTAACTTCTTTCCACAAGATCTTGCTCCATTAATCCTCCAAGACAAATTCTTCTCATCATGGATTAAGGCTGTCAAGTCCAACTTGCCAAACTAGGCTTCTCCCAAGCCTCAATATTCAAGTTGGACTACGACCAAGCAAAACAAACCTTGTGTTGTGTCTTCGGCTCCCGAGCCCGGACCTTCGGAGGAAGAACCCTCCGAAAGTGAAGAGGAGGAGGAGGCAAGGCCCCCCTCTCCTGGCCCGTCTGGTTTGGCACCACCCCAGGCCCCAGCTGAAAGCCCTGAGGAGGAAAGCTCCTCTGAGTCAGACGTTAATGAGGAGAGGGAGTGGATTAATCCCAGGTGGCGACGATCAGAGAGACGGGCTCAGCAAAGGAGTGGGTGGGGCCGAGCACGAGGTGATGAGTCACAAAGCCAACGCCCCACAAGGTATAAAAGGAGCTGACCTTACCTTGTTGGCTTTTGTGACGAACAAATTATTAACTTGGCTGCTTGTTTCCTGAAGTACTGCATCAGATAAGTGTTTGCTAACCTTAAGACTGTTTGTTTTTGGACATGCCGGAGAGCCTTATCAGGGACTGGCCGTGGCAACTCAAAATAACAGCTGTCTTTACCTCTCCCGGGCTCGCTGCCAGCTTGTTGTTTATGAATGGTGAATAAACGACTTTCGTACACTTCTGTTTGTGTGTGTGCTTGTCTGGGCTCCTGAAGCAGGGAGGGGACAGAACACCTTGCAACAAAGGGTAGACGACACCAAAAGGCAAACAGATTTAGGGAAAGCTCCGTTGTTTCTGGCTCCAGATGCCATTAGATGTGTTGTTACTTCTGTCAGCTATCTTAGCCAGTTGGAATCAGCAAACCATTGGAAAGCATTTTCGCTCTCAAGGTACCATGTGCTTCTATCAGCAGTCCTGTATGACAAGTATAAAAAGTTACCATTGACTGAAAGACTCTGTTCCTGTGGCTCAGGAATGGTGGAGGCCATTGGTTACATACTCCTTCAATGTTATTTTTACAGAGAGATTTGAAAAAAACATATTCTTCCATTGGTATGGAATGGTATCCTGGCCATTCTGACACTGCTTAACTTCAGTCGCTGCTTAAGGACAAACAGTCCATAACTACAATGCAAGTGGCTAGATTCTGCACAGCAGCACTGGGGATTCGTCGGAAACGTGTCTAATCCACCATAGCTGTTATATACAACAAATGTAGCAAACTCTTTGCACTGCTTATTCCTTTCCCTTTTAGTATTAAACTAAAAGGGAAGGTAGTTTATGGATTGTAATTTTAGTATAGTTAGACCATGTAGAATTGACAGACTGGATTTTATGATAGATTTTAGCTGTTATTTATTATTTTATATATATATTTATTGAGTGTTTTTATTTGTTCTGGTCTCTGGTCTATCACTGTAATAAATTGAACCAAAGTAAAGGTTTTTAAAAGAAGTCTCAGATTTTGTGGTTGCAGTCACAGTTGTGAAGATTGTGCTACTCCAGGCTCTCTGTGTTTAGCATAAATTCCTGGCCTTACAGTTTCATTTGATGGCGAATAATATTTTTCCTTTGTTATTTGACTTGGTCTTAGATATTGGGCAATAAAAAGAAAATTAGCTCTAGTCTCTTCCATGGAGTTCAGTCCTGAGCTATGTATATTCGCTTCTGTTAGTATACTTGGTTTTGTCAAAAGATGTAATGATAATTTGATGCACGATAAAGAAAATGTACTTGCCTTAAAAAAACTTAAAGAATTTTGGAAGCATAATACAGCTTCTGGAACTTCTAGGACTGCTGGATACTTTTTCATGATATGCTGAAAGCAAAACCTTATTTTACACCAGACTTCAATGTTTTTCACTATGGCATCAAATGAAATTAAAACAAAACAAAAAAAAGTAAAAACTCACAAACCTGTCCAACCAGTATATAGAAACATGGATAAATTAAAAATCATGTTTATTAACCCAGAGATTATTTCACAGGGAAAATATTTCACAGTTGTATTTAAAATTTGATTTGGGTTTGGGTTAATTTCTTGGCTTCTTTCAAGTGCTGTAAAAAAAATAAATCTTAAGAAAATATGGTATAAGAGTTATCTAATGATCTGGAAAGAATTTTTCCTTACATGTATGAGCAAGAGAGACTGAAAGCAAGAGACTTCTGTATTGCAATTATTTTGATGAGTTACACACATTCATTTTGCTTCATTTTAACACAGCATACATTGTCTTTTCCCCATAAATTGGTTTAGCAAAAATGAGAGTTACATTTCAATGAATGTGATATGATGTGTGAGTTATATTCGTGCTATATTTTAGTATTTTACTAAAGGAGTATTTTAGCACTGCTTTGGGTCAAACCTAAAGTATCTATGGTGTAAGATGTTTCAGCAGGAATCGTATACAGCATTGTTTAGTGAATATATCCATTAGTAAAAACAGTAAAAAGACTAGAAATAAACGAGTCTTTGTTTGGAATATTTCCTTCTGTTTAAGAATTCAGATGAACCACTAGGTGGCACCATTTCATTTTAATTTCTGCTATGTTATGTATATTCAGGTATTTGCTGCATTTTTCTGCATCTTCATATAGTTCAATGCAAGGTCATCCTAAGCATTGTTAGGTGTACATTCCAATGAAATCAGATATTCGCAGGAGAGTGTGTTTCATTTACATGTTGCGATCTTTCATTTGTAGTAACAGTTAAAAAAAATACTGGCATTTCAGGCAGAAACATATAAACTCCATTGAAAGATACTTGTCTGATGAGTTAAATTTATAACTGAATATGTTTAAATTTGCTTTCAATATTTTTGAAGTAGTTATGTGTGAGGACAGAGGAAAGGAAAGATAATCATTTATTACTTAAGAACATGTTTATTCTTGTCCATGGTTAACTTCTAACTATAATCATTAATTAAAATAATAAATGATAATATATACACAGAACCAATTCATAGAGACAGACCCACTTCTTTCATACAGTGTTCCCCAGGGATACACTACAGCATAAATTGTCACAAATAAATAAAAATATTTTCCCAACTGACTGAATTCTTATGGAATACAATTAAAAACAGCTTTAGTGTTGCATTCAAATAACTAGAACTTGGTATGAATCCTTGATCCATTATTTTCCAACCCAGTGCTACTTGAATGGCGAGTAGGCAGTCCATATTGATTCTATTGGACCATTGATATTCAGAAAAATTTGTGGAGGAACAAATTAAAAATGAAGTCTGAAAAAAAATGAATACAAAAAAGAAAAAAAGTTCTCACAACCCTTGATAGACTCAACTACAGTTTCAACTGAGAAACTGGGAGTAACCTGAACCAAGCCAAATCCACAAATACTAGGAAATTCATGAGAGCTTGGCATACAAACAAATTAGCCATCAAAAAACACATAGAAATCAACCACATTTACACACCATTCAAAATAAACAACGGAAAGGTATGAAGGAAACAAAAAAGACCAGACCATATTCCCTCTAACAGCCTATACCCAAAGAAGCGGGGATTAACACTAGACAAATAAGCAGAAAACAAAACAACAACTAAAAAAAACTAATCAAGGAACTACTGTTAGCCTTCCTAGGTAAACCAAACAGGAAATACGACTAAATGAGAAAATTCAACTTTATTGTAAGGCTACGCTAAGATAATCTTACAAATCTGAAAGTAAAAACTTCCCACCACCACTTTTAATCATTTATTCATTTAGGGCAGGTCCTTTCTAAGTTTCTTTTTCTGAATATTAAGCCCTAGGGGGCTCCCTGTTTCTTTTCTGGTTGTTTCCTAGGCAGCATCTCCTTCCCTCATCCCACAAGGTCATCCACACATTCCATTGATGAACAGAACACCCAACATTGGCAGGCAAGTTGCTGTAGATAACAGGGAGCAAACCTCACACTTACTAGCACTGATGATATTAGTTGGATAATGAAACTTCTGTTAGCATACAACCAAGCTCAGAGAGCACTAAGGATTCAAAAAGATAGAGATCCCTGCCACCTCTGAATAATGGAATAGATCTCTGTTCTCATCCTGAAGGCAATTCTCAATATAAAGACAAAGAACTAGTCTTGTCTTTAATATTCTTCAAATAACAATGTGCACCTTTCAGGTATAATGTTTCAATCCACTAGTGAGACACAATTCATACTGCTTTAGATGACTATGTTTGTTGCAAAAAAAGAAACTGCTACGAATTGCTATTTTGTCAGCCTTGCAGAAAACTGCCATCACTTGAATAAATACATGTATATCTCCTCATCAAAGCCAATCTTCTAAGTACAAACCAGGAATCAAATCAACACAATCTTTTTAGTTTTTGAAATGCACCTTCAGCAAAACTTCAGCATAAACAGAATACATACAAAATTTTGCTAATAATACAACTTGAAGAATTTCATAGTCAGGTATACTGAATACTAACATTCTCACTCAGTGTGTTGGCAAGTATCAAAAAGATAAAATGGTATGTCAGATAGTGCTACCCCATCCTTCCTTATGTACATGCAAGGACTATGATTTGGAGAAAGGTAGGCACAGTCTTCTTATGAGGTTTCAGAAGGTCCCAGAAGCTTTCCAAAGCATCATGAAAATGGTATATGTAGCTTTCAGAAGGCCTGTCACAACCAGTAGCGGCATTGTACATATAGGACCAGGCTGAGTGCACTTCATCAGTAGTGGGAGGAAGAAGACAGCAAAAGTCAGGTGTGTGCTGCATGCAGGGCTGGCAGAGCAGAGGACAATGAGGCTGCCTGGAGCTTTGTGTTGTGGCTCTGAGGTGTCTAGCCTGCAATGGGGACTTAGGGCAGAACTCCAAGGCAGCAGTGAAGATGCTGACAGTGCTGGGGTTAAGGTTGGAGTAACAGGGTCAGCAACAGTCAGCTGAGACTGCTGAAGATCATGGCCAATGGAACTGCCGTTGCCAATGAGTAATACTGTGCAGGGCAGCCAAAAGGACAGAGATGGAGAGGGAGATCGGTGTGTGTGGAGGGCTCCAGAGAAGCCTGTTCCATATCTTACTGAAACTCAGGCTGGGAGAGACCAAGACAGGAACTGTTTGGATTGAAGTAGGTCCTCCCCTAATGCCCATGGGATGTTGCTTAATGAAGGCAATGGGGACTGCCAGGATTTTTGTTGCTAAGTGATGAATTTCACTTTACAACTGCATTGCTTAGTGGTGGAAATTCCATTCCCAATTATTGTTGCTAACCGAGGATTACCTGTAGGCCCTCAATGCTGACTAATTATTGGGATGTGTGCTCAACTAATTAAACAGGTGTTTGCCTCATAAGATTCTCATATGTTTTAACTTAGTTACTAATAAAAACAAAAAAAATCTTAAAGATTAATTTGAGGATGAGACATTTAATAAGGAAAGTTCACCAAACACCAACATTCCAAATCTATAATTTATTCTTAGAAATTCATTTTAGGAATATATGATGTAGGCTAATCCTAAATTAAGTCATAGGTCACTCTGAGACTAGTGTGACATTTAGAATAGCTTTCACCATGGTAAGCTTACAGGGTGACATTTAGCTGGAACTTTTTAGAAATATATCACGTTCTCCAGAAAGTACTGCGGACTGAAGATTTATAGAGCTGCAAGCCTATTATGCAGAACTGTAGATCTTTGCTGTCTACCAATGACGAGTTTTTCTGCTAATATTCACTGAGTGCCTTTTTGTCTTGCTTCTTTCTTGTTAAGTAACAATTCAACATAAGAGTTTAAAACAAAACAAAAGCAGTTTGAGGGACCATTAACATTCCAATTCCAATCATGTTCTATAGCTATTTTTTTTATAAGAATATTTTATTTTGCTGGAAGAAGGAGATTTGTGTTGAAATACAGTAAGGTACTTATGAACTGAATAAGACACTTGAATATACATTTTTCCAAGTTCTTGCATACTTGTATTTACATATGACAAAGGACAAAGTAAATCATAAAAAAGTAATTCCACGAGTGTGGGATGACTCCTCGGAGTGCATAGTTATCCTGAAATGAATCTACTGTTTGGAAGTAGAAAATGTAAAAAGAAATATATCATGTGCCTGTATTTAACTTATGTGTATGTGTACTAGATTCTTTGAAATGACTGTTATAAAACATTTACACGGTGCTGTAAATTTGCATGCAGCTTATACAGCAAAGCTTTCAAGAAAAAAGGACTGAGTACGAAAGAAGTCTCATATAAATGTATGCCTCCTTGAATTATATTTGTGGAAGATAGCATTTTGCTGTACTCAATCAGAATATTTTAAATAATTGCCACATATAGCTCTGTTCATGTTGTTGATCTTGCAGTAAAAAGTTGACTTCCAAATGTATCAAATTATTTTTTCAAATGTACCAATATTATCAGTTCTATCTATAACGAGACCTTTTTGTTTCAACTAGTAACTAACAACACTAGACTCAACAACTGTCTTGATCTCATCTTCTGCAACAGTTTAAATTCTATTTATGGACTACAAATAAAAGAACCATTCTCCAACAGTGACCACAGCATGATTGACTTCTGTCTCAACTTACGCCCTTTCAAAAATCATAATGATGGGATTCCCAGTTATAACTTAAAAAAGCCAATTATGATCTCATAGACAATGAACTCTCATATCTTGATTGGCAAAATCTATTCTCTGGCTGTAATACTACTGACCACCATTACAACATTTTCTTGCGTGAACTCAAAAGAATCATTAAACTTTACGTACCACTAATACCCCACAAAACCAGAAAAAATAAACTATCAATAACAATAAGGAAATTACAATCCAGAAAAAAAAAATTGGCGAAAAAACAAAACAAACTACGTAGCTAACTTCAAAAACCGCTATAAAAACTTATGCCAACAAATAAAGATTGAATGCACCAATTATCACATCAAGCAACAAGAAAACCTTCTACGCACAAAATCCACCTATGCCTTCTATAATTTTGTAAACAACAAACTTAAAGACTCAAGATCCATCCCACCTCTAAAAGGACCAAACAATGAAGATGTATTGACGAAACCGTTAAAGCCAATCTCTTTAACATGTTCTTCAGCTCAGCAACAACACATACCCAATATTTCCCAGTCATACTACAGACAATTACAACAATTACGGTGTTCTTATACATATTGCTTTTACAGAAGACAATGTTAAAAAGGCACTACACAATCTAAAACCATCTCTATCTATTGGACCTGATGGACTATGTCCATACTTCTTAAAAAAGCTTTCCACTCCAATTGCAGAACCTCTAAGCATAATTTTTGAAAAATCTTCCAGTACCAGCACCTTGCCCTACCAATGGTCACAAGCCAGGGTCATCCCTATCTTCAAAAAGGGAGACCCTAACATAGTTGAAAATACAGACCAATCTCTTTATGTTGCATCACCTGCAAAGTCATGGAATCAATCATTAACCAATCTATTACCCTATACCTAGAGACAAACAACCTACTTTCTAACAAACAATTTGGTTTCAGAAAAAAATTATCCTGTAATCTATAACTACTACATTGCAAAAACATATGGACTACACATCTCGATCAGGGCAAAGCAATAGACACAATTTACATAGACTTCTGTAAAGCTTTTGATTCAGTGGTACATGACAAATTACTTCTAAAACTAAAATCCTATGGCATTTCTGGACTTCTAGATAAATGGATAGCTGCCTTCCTGTCAAACAGACAATAAGTGGTCAAAATAGGAAGCGCTCTATCAAATCCTGTACATGTTAATAGCGGTGTTCCCCAAGGCAGTGTCTTAGGTCCAACACTCTTCATACTTTACATAAAATGACCTTTGTGATCATATTAAAAGCAACTGTGTTCTCTACCCTTCAAAAAGACCTTGATTATGTGTCAGATTGGTTTAACAAGTGGCAACTCCAAATATCAACCAACAAATGCTCTGTCTTGCACATTGGCAAAAAAAATCAAAACATAAAATACAAATTAGATGGACATGACCATGTAAAAGACTCTCACTCTGTCAAGGACCTTGGAGTACTCATTTCTAATGATCTAAGTGCCCGAGCTCACTGTAACAACATTGCCAAAAAGGCATTAAGAGTTGTTAACCTAATCTTGCGTAGCTTCTTCTCTGATAATGTTGTACTACTAACTAGAGCATACAAAACATTTGCTAGACCAATTCTTGAATACAGTTCATCTGTCTGGAACCCACATGCATATCGGACATAAATACAATCGAGAGAGTCCAGAAATATTTTATGAGAAGAGTCCTCCATTCCTCTAACCGCAATAAAATACCTTATGCCACCAGACTTCAAATTTTGGGCTTAGACAACTTAGAACTAAGCTGACTTCAGTCTGACCTAAGCATAGTACATAAAATTATCTGCCACAATGTACTTCCTGTCAATGACTACTTCAGCTTCAACCACAACAATACATGAGCAAATAATAGATACAAACTCAAGATAAACCGTTCCAAACTCAATTGCAGAAAATATGACTTCAGTAACAGAGTCGTCAATGCCTGAAATGCATTACCTGACTCTGTAGTTTCTTCCCCAAACCCCCAAAACTTTAACCTTAAACTGTCTACTGTTGACTTCACCCCATTCCTAAGAGGTCTGTAAGGGGCATGCATAAGTGCACCAGCATGCCTACCATCCCTGTCCTAATTTACTTGTCCCTGTCCTTTTTACTTATCTTTTCATGTATTCAAATTATGTTTATACTTTTACCTGTTACCTTAAATATGCTTGACAAAATAAAATAAATAAACTAAACTAAGTATTAACCATACTTAAATCCATTTTCTGTATCACAAAGGCAAAAGTGATTTTGCTAGCATATTACCTACAGCACCTCATGATAGGTTTCCATATGTCATACAGTATCTTAAAAATGTAAGATCATATATTAACTAGCTGGATAAAATGCTGTTTTTAAATAATGCCCACATTGTAAAAGAATGGATATTAGAACTAAAAATAATTTCTAGTAACTATTAACTTAATTTCCATAGTATTCTGAAAATCCCACCAGTATCTTAATTGCTAATATTGTTCTTTTCAAAATTAGATATTAGAAAATTGCAATTACTCTTATTATAATTATGCAAATTTGAAAAGCATTATTCTATAACTAAAGTTTTACCACATCTATATAAATATAACTCATCCTCTAGATTTGTTGACTATGCTGATTAGTCTCTGTGCTTCTTTGTATGTGCCTGCTTATCTCTCTGTAGGACATGTAGTTGAACACCCGGTGAGAAAATCAGATCAGGCACAGTGTTCCATGTTAACAAGACAAAGTAGCTGTTCAGTTTTTAAAAAGTTCATGAGCCTGTCTTCATCATCCATGGACTGGGCCAAATATACTGTACAGTGGGCCACTTTTGTCACAATAACTGTAGCAAGGTTATGTAAACAGATTATGTTTATGTAACTAGTGGTACTGTTTCTTTAAAGATTATGTGTTGTACAACCAATACTAAAAAGAATAAGAGAGAATTTTGCATCAATTTCTTCTGAAATAAATACCATGGTTCACCTGTAAAGGTTGTGCTGATGATCTGCTGTTCTACATTCAACATTTAATATGTGCAATAGATTTTACTTAGCTAAATTCATAAGTTTAAAATACAATAACAATAACACTTATACACTGCCCAATTGTGCTTTATAACACTCTCTGAGTGGTTTACAAATGTCTCCATATTGCCCCCAAGAATCTGGAACCTCATTTTAATAACCTTGGAAAGATGAAGGCTGACTCAACCTTAAGCCAGTCAGGATCGAACTCCTGACTGTGGGCAGATTTAGCCTGCAATACAGCATTCTAACCACTGCACCACCATTTAAATTTCAATTAAATCCTATGACCCCCATGATGGGTGGGTGGGTGGATAGATGGATGAATGGATGGGAGGGAGGGAGGGAGGGAGGGAGGGAGGAAGGAAGGAAATAAATTCCCTTCTCACCCCTTTGGGTGGTATGTGTCTTTCTCAATCTTGGGTCCTCTACCAGAGGGCTAGGAGTTTGAGGGTTCCGCACAGTCTTAGTTGTTCCTAGCATTGCACTTTTCTGGACAGAAAGTTTTGATCTCATTTCTGGAATCCATTCTCCCAGTTTAAGAGTTACAGCCCCAAATGTTACTACCAACTCTGGGACCACCTTGGCCTTTACTTTCTACGTCCTCTCTTCAGGTCCTGGTACTTCTCCAGAGTCTCTGGGTGTTGAAAGTGGAATAGAAACCCCCATACATTGTGAGGATCTTCTGGGTTTTCACTTTGGCACCTTCCATGTCCTGCTTTGGCTAGTTCCCTATACCAGCAGGATATTTATGACTGGCAGGATGTTCATGTTGATGTTATGGATCTTGTTCTTCCCATAGAGCTGGCTGTCTTATCCTTTGATGGTACTTGTATGTTATAATGTGTAAGACATACACACACATACACACACACATGCAACATTTGAAATATATAACCTACCTCCAGTTGAGTAATAGTGAAAGAAAGCAGGTTACTTTAATTTTTTACATCCGCCTAATGAAGCTAAAGCATTGTTCCATAGAACTCAAAAATGAGTGTTTTCTTGCTGGTTAAAAAGTAAAAGCTGGTATATGGAATCAGGTTAATGCATATACATGGTGTTTATAGGCAGCTATTGACTTTTTCAGGATTGTCTCGATAATGTGTCCTCCTTACCTCCTCCTCCCTCTCTCAACGTTACAACTAGTAAGAGAGATATGAGAAATGCTTGTGTAGTATTAGTGAAGGAGAATAGACTTTTTAATACACTTTGCTTTATAAGTAAAATATGAAAATGCATAGTTGATCAATAAAAACATAATAAGGAACAGGTTGCTTACTTTTTCAGATTATGAACTTTTTAAAATATTCCTTTCCATCAGTTAAATGGATTTACTAGAAGAATTAAAGAATTAACTTAGTAGATATACAATGGTTGTCTGATGACAAGCTTCTGTTGGAGCAGTTCCTTACTACTTTTATAGCAAATTCACATTTGTCATTCTTTATGTGGACTGACATTCTTTGTGTGTACACATGAAAGACGGGAAAAAATTACCTCTGATATGAGAAGGGAATAAAATATGCATGCTGAGAAATTTTATTCATGCAGCCTATCCCTTTTCAATTCCCAGTTTCCCAGTTTCTCTTAATGTTGTGGCTAGCATTGCCTTTGAAATACTCACAACAAATTAGATCTTAAGCATATTATTATCCATCATGTCCTCTGTTTTAATATGATGATGATGATAACACATCATGGCTGTAATATGCAAGGTGGGGGAAGTTAACCTTTTAGTATTTGTCTTGATGAAATTTACTTCATTTCATGCCTCCTATTAGCAACCCAGAGTTTGTTAATAGAATCCCTCCTTGAAATGGCTAACAATTATTAAAAGATAAGGCTTTCATTTGGAATTAAACTGCATAAGGAACTCAGTAAGGATTTTTTTTCTGTCCAAAATGGTCTTTCATCTGTTGTTTCATAAGGATAGATTTGATTGCAAGTAATGATGCACTTAGCATTATGTTTGTTTTTTCCTTTATCTGTTTAGTCCTGGCTTTCAGCTCAGGTGAATATAGGCTGACTAGAAAGGCAGGCCTCTAAAATCTTTATGTAGAAGATCATAGGATGTGTTCCTAATTTATTCAGGTATCCAAAAGAATAGAAGCACTTTGACCATTCAGTCATTGAAAACTCCCTCTGTAATAATTTGAATGTTCTGATTTTTCAATTTGTCATTTGGCTGTTACACAAATGTGTCACAATCTCATTAAGTTTCTGCCACTGGACTTTATTGCTTTAATAATTTGTTGCAATATTTATGAAGTGCTGTGATGGATTATTAGTTGTATCACATTATCCATCTCAAATCAGATTACATTATGAAACAATGAATCAATCACATTTTATTTTTAAAATGTCAAAGCAATGTAGATTACAATTTAAGATATGGGTAAGATTATTTTAAAAATGACTTTAGCTATTACAGTATTTTTTGTTGTATAATAGCCTGCTGTTATACAGAAGTTGTTGTTATTGTTCCAAGAATCTGTACGTTATCTGAAAATTGCAAACTTTATAAAGTTGTGTAAGCTTTTTTGAGCACAAGTGTCTGGTAATAGAAATAACTCAGCATAGGCACTGTTTGATTGACTGCTTTTATGTACTACCTTTCTTACATTATAAAATTAAATATGACATATTTATGTAACAGTACTTATAGGTCACAATATATCTCATGTATGCTACCTCAGATTTAATTATTTTAGAAAGCCTGCTGACTTCAAACAAAGCCCGCAATTATAGGTTGCTTGTTTCTCAGTTTTTGCCCAAACAATACTAATAATACTAAATTAATACTTCCTGTTACTGGACAGTAACAGCACATTCCTATTGTCATTAAGTATGTGTATATTTTTTAGATAGTTTGCAGCCATCTGAGAAGGCTATTATACACATTACTGTGAAGTTAGTTGGGGGAAAAATACTATTTATATAATGTGGCTTGGTGATCTTCATGATCAGAGAGTATTTCAGACTTACCTAATACTGCAGAGTATTTATTTAATATTTAATATTAATAATAAATATTAACATTTAATATTAATAATAATTAATAATAATTAATAATATTATTTATTAATTAATAAAGTATTGTTGGTCATTAAATAATGACCAACAAGGCAGCTACTGGTAATAGCAATATAATCATAAAAAAAGTTATAGAATTCTAAAATTATCATAAAATTCTAAAATTATAAGTTGTTGAGAGACAGACTAGCTTTATATATATGTAATTTTGGCAATATTTTTTCTATATGAGGCAAGTTATCATTTTATTAAACTGATATAGTTATTGAAAGATTTAAATAAAACAGTTGATGCTGTTGATGAATAGTGCATTCTATGTATTGAAAAAGAACTTGAAACCAATATAGTAGTTTATATATTTTATGTATATTATTATATATAATTATACTATGGAAGCACATTGCATATACATTATATAAAAACTGGGATTATGGATAGGCTTCAACAATAAGTGAAATAAAAAGTTAAATGAAAACCAAAGTGGTCATAGATAAATTTATTACTGTGAAAATAAATCTTATTACTGAATGTGTATACTTTACCAAAGGGCTTTATCATCATGGTTAGTCACATAGTCAGCCAGATGTTTAGACTGAATTATACATTTTAATTCACTTATTGAGTCTTTCCCAAGTACCTGAGCTAGGCAGATCTTGTTGATTTATAGTATTAAAGATATGTCGCAGGATACAAGTTGTTCCAAATAAAGCTGCCTTTTGCAATGGACTAATAGGGATTTTGTTAATGGGATTTCTGTTCAAGTGGTGCTCCAGATGTTTTGAAACTGTCCGCAAGGCACCTATCACCATTAGTACTATCTTTGCTTTCTTTTGCTTCAGCTGTTCTACTTCTATCTGCAAGTCATTGTATTTTGTGATTTTTCTTCAGTTCTTACTCAACTATTCCAGTGTCTTCAGGTACTCTGCAATGTCCACTATCCAGACATTTTTCTTTGTCTTTCTTATTGACAGTTGTTAAGTCTAGAGTTATATGGTAGATGCTTGTGTGTCTGAGTTCTAAAATTCCAGAACACTTCTTTATTTTCTATTTCTTTGTTTGTTTTATGGTCTTACTAGTTTCTGCTTACAGGCAAATGGTATTTCTTGCAGATCTTCCAACTTCCAATTGTCAATTCCTTGTCATGCTATTTTGCTTGTAGTCAGTCATGGGAACTTCTTGCAGCAGCTAACTAGGGCATCAACATTTCCTAAACTTCTTTGTAAAAGCGGCATTTGCTATCTGTTGCTGTCTGCTCAATTCTGGCTTTGTATGCATTTGTTCTTAATGCTTCATTTTATGGAGGCAGAATCAGCCTTTCTGTCTCTTCCTTCTATTTTTCTGCTTTTAGCCAGGTCTTCTTATGTGCTTTGCCTATTAGCTTTTTAAATATACTGGTCGTGTCATATTTTGCCTTGCCATTTCTGTTTTCTATTCTTCATTTCGTCTTTTTTGTAGGTCAATTTGTCCTCTCCGGTACTCAATAGGCTTTCCTGCTATACTAGGTTTATTGCATCTGATTGAACTTGTATACTTTATCATACCTTTTCCCAATTTTTATTTTAAATTAAGTACAGAAATGGCCCAGTTAGTAAAATGGCTGTGAATATCTGAATAGTGCACCTAAATATTTTTTTCATTTAAAACAGTTTTTATATCCTTTCATGTTCCATTTTTGTACCAGTTTTAGAGTTGGTAAAATTGCCTAGTATTATTATCCAGAAGTATGCTTAAAGAAAGATCATTCTTCTGACATGATTTTTTAGCCTTAGGTAATCTTAGGTAATCTAATTACTTAATTAGCCTTAGGTAATCTTCCCTGTACAATTTTTTGCATTCTGTGTTAATTTAACTTTCTCAATCCTGATATCCTCTAGATGTTTTGAATTTCAATTTTTACAATAGTCAGAATTCTATGGTACAAAATCTAACAATAGGAAATAGTTCTAGTAATGTATCTAAAACAATAAAAAAGTATAAGATCTTCATGATCGTAATATTCACTTGCATAGAACTGGCATATTAAGAAATGGCTTCAGATACAGGCTCTGAGTAAAGTGTCTAGCTGTGCTTTCCTGTGTTGTTGACCAGCAGATAATTATGCATACCTACTTCTATAGAAAGTTGTCCCAATAATTTAGAATTTGTTGTTGTTGTTAGTCATGAAGTCATGTCTGAACAATCATAACCCCATGGACAACATTCCTCCAGGACTTCCTATCCTCTACCATCCGCCGGAGTCCATTTAGGATCATGCCGACTGCTTCAGTGACTCCATCCAGCCACCTCATTCTCTCTTGTCCCTTTCTTCTTTTGCCCTCAATTGTTCCCACCATTAGGCTCTTCTCCAATGAGTCTTCCTTCTTGTTAGGTGGCCAAAGTATTTGAGTTTCATCTTCAGGATTGGCCTTCTAAAGAGCAGTTAGGGTTGATCTCCTCTAGGACTGACCGGTTGGATCACCTTGCAATCCAAGGGACTCGCAGGAGTCTTCTCCAGCATCATAGTTCAAAGGCCTCAATTCTTTGGTGCTCAGCCTTCCTTGTGGTCCAACTTTCTCAGCCATACATTGCAACTGGGAAAACCATAGCCTTGTCTATACGTACTTTTATTGGCAGGGTGATGTCTCTGCTTTTTAGTATGCTGTCTAGATTTGCCATAGCTTTCCTCCCCAGGAGCAAGTGTCTTTTAATTTCTTGGCTGTACTCCCCATCTGTGGTGATCTTGGAGTCCAGGAAAATAAAATCTGTCACTACCTCCATTTCTTCCCCATCTATTTGACAGGAATTGAGAAGGCCTGATGCCATAGTCTTAGTTTTCTTAATGTTGAGTTTCAAGCCAATTTTTGCACTCTCCTCCTTTACCCTCATCAAGAGGCTCTTTAGTTCCTCTTCACTTTCTGTCATTAGAGATTTAGAATATTCCTTTGGAAATAAACATGCTAGAAGGAACTGTGAGTTAGTAATTTCTTTTTGCTCACCAAGGTCAATGTAGTTTAGAAATAGCTGCAGCTATTAGGATGGTGTATGCTGCTTCAGTACTTTCATTTGCCGTATAGTGTTATTAGTGACACAAGACATATTTATTTATTTATATTCTGCCTTTATTATTTTTACAAAATAATTCAAGGCAGCGAACATCTCCCACACACCTTCCTCCTATTTCCCCACAACAGCAAATCCTGTGAATTGAGTTGGGCTGAGGGAAAGTAGCTGGTCCAAAGCCAGCCAATGGATTTTCATAGTTAAGGTTTGACTAGAACTCATTTATTTATTTATTATTATTTTTATTTATTAGTTCGATTTATATGCCGCCCTTCTCCGGAGAGTCAGGGTGGCTTACAATGTATTAAGCAATAGCTTTCATACTTTTGTATATATCTGCTTAGTAGGGCTTTTTGCCCCCACCTGAGCAGTGTTCTATTTTATACAAAGTCAGATTATTGCCCCCACAAACCGGGTCCTCATTTTACCTACCTCGAAAGAATGGAAGGCTGAGTCAACCTTAAGCCTAGTGAGAATTGAACTCGCAGTAATTGCAGGCAGCTGGCAGGTAAGTGCTACTTTAACAGCAGTTTAGTTTGCTGCACCACCAAGGCTCCTTCAAAATGGCTTGAAAATCATTAAAAATGTTGTTAGGAATTCAAGTGCTCTGGTAAGAAATCAAAAATAATTTCTAATAGAAATATGTCTTTCTGGCTACATCTTGGACATTAAGAAAAGCTTGATATTAGGCAATGTGCTTGCTGAGACTCATGTAGAGAGGCTTTCTTTTTATCCTGAGACAAATAAATGGTTCTGAACAAAAATGATCTAATGTTTTGGTTGGATATAGGGTACAGTCATTTATTCTCATAAAACCATTCACTGTTCCTACTTCATCATAGTCTAAAATATTTATATTAATTTATGGATTTCTAAGGTCACCAACTAAACAATTGATCAGCTTACAAAAATTAAAGTATTTTTAGTTAATTAAAAAAATTAAAACAATAAAAGTTAAACATTAAACAATAATTATCAAGTGGTAGAAGAGAAAAAAAACCTACTATACTGTCAGGTATTCCAGAGGCAAGTTCAATAAACAGGAATCACTAAGAGTGTTGGAAGGTATTTTAATATAGTTAAGTTATTATAGTAGAGTTTTGAAAGCCTCAAAGACACTTTCTACTTATACATAACACAAACAAGGGAGAATTATTTTGAATTCTTTCTTATGCTTTCTACTTTCTCAAGATTCAAATATATTTTTTGTAATGGCCTGACATTTTACTCTTATTTTTCTGAGTCAAACAAACTTTCCAACTCCTATACCAGTGATGGCTAACCTTTTTGCCATCGCGTGCCAAAAGTGGGGGGAGTGCGGGGGGGTCGCTCATGCGAATGCCCACACCCATAATTCTATGCACCCCACCCCCACCCGCGCATGTGTGCGCGACCCCCCTGCGCTCCCTCTTTTGGCATGCTATGGCAAGGTAGGCCTGTTTTTCGCTCTCCCCAGGCTCCAGAGCTTTTCTAGGAGGCTGGGGAGGGCAAAAATGGCCTTCCCCACTCCCCTGGAGGCCCTCCGGAGGCCGGAAACAGCCTTTTTCCTGACTTCCGGTGCGCTCGAAAGGCCCAAAAATCAGTTGACCGGTGCACGCATACATGCTGGAGCTGAGCTCGCGTGCCCACTGATATGGCTTCGCGTGCCACCTGTGGCACGCGTGCCATAGGTTCGCCATCACGGTCCTATACTTAATTAGTAGTGCCATATGCTATCTATTCAGAAGTGTGCATGTATGCTGCTGCCACTAGCTCTTCAAACTGGAGCTGTGAATTGAGGATTGTCCAAAATTGCACACCAAGTCCTTTGGGGAAGAGCTGCTCCAACTAAAGTTAACCCTGAAGGTCCCCAGATTTAAATTGCTTATATAGACATAACTAAATCATGGTAGTGTTGAATCTAGCCTGTTCCTTCCATCAGGATATTGGCCACCTCCAGGCAGGACCAACAGGATCTCAACAGTACCACTTGGCCAGTGAAGACTGACATGTACAATTGACTGCATATTGATGGGACTTGACAATGAATGATTGTCAAGTCCCATCAGTGAATGATATTATGGAGATGTTAGGCAGAAGTGGCAAAAGTAGCGAACTTTGAAAAATTCCACATTGCAGGTACCTCAAGTTTGATCTCTTTTGTTTTCAACTTCAACTGGAGACCGCCTCAAAGACAGGACAAATATGACATCATCCCACACCCAATTCTCATATCCAGTGCAGAAGTAAACTATGTTCAATGGTATCCAGAGCCTCTGATAAATCAAAATGGGCCAGCATAATTCTTCATCCCCATCCTGGATTCACAGAGCTTATCTCCAAAAGGGAATGCTTATCCAGTGTTGTAGTCAATCAATTCTCCTTTTTGAGAACAATTTTGCAAAATCTAAGATAAGCCAAGCAAGTATATGTTGATCATGGAAAAGCAGATCTCCAAACTATCACCCCATTTCAGGGCATTTTCAACTACTGCATATGTGTTTGGAATCTTTGTGGCCCTGGAACAATTCAAGGACACTACTTTCTGATACCATGTATGTTGTGTCAGAATTTGTTGGTGTCCTGATTATGGACTTAACAGTGGAAGAACTTGCTGCTTGATTCAGAGAATTCTGTACTATTTTATAGATGTCATACTCATTTTGAAAAAGTATAAAATCAGAACTTTCAAAGTCACATTTTTATGTTCCCATATTAAAGCTTCAGGCATTCACTCAACCTGATATAAAATATAAGCAATCCATCATGATACTAACTCAAAAATAGGAGCTTTAGGGCACAAGCTAAAAACTTTTCTTGACTATCTAATCAGGGGAAAAAAACCCTTAGCATTTACATGAGAAACAAATAAAAACCAACAACGTGCTTTGAATTTTGCACTTGTAACCACTTCTGTCAATTTATTTGTTAGATGAACTATCATTTATATCCTAGGACTGTGATGGCGAACCTATGGCACGGGTGCCACAGGTGGCATGCGGAGCCATATCTGTGGGCACACGAGTGTTGCCCTAGCTCAGTTCTAGTGCGCATGCGCATGCCGGCCAGCTGATTTTCAGGCCTTCCGGGCCCACTGGAAGTTGGGAAATGGGCCATTTCCAGCCTCTGGAGGACCTCCGGGGGAATGGGGAAGGCTGTTTTCGCCCTCGCCAGGCTCCTAGAAAGCCTCTGGAGCCTGGGGAGGGCGAAAAACAGGCCTACCTGGCCCACCGTGCCATTGCGTACCAAAAGCGGGAGGAGCGCAGGGGAGTCGTGCACACATGCGCAGGGGGAGGGGCACATAGAATTATGGGTGTGGGCACACGTGCGTGTGACTCCCCCGTGCTCCCCCCGCTTTTGGCACTTGATGGCAAAAAGTTTAGCCATCACTGTCCTAGGACAAACTTTGTGCAATATTCAGTACAGAAACAGGTCAGTATTAGATTGGGTTTTTTAATCAAACGAAAAGACATTCTATGCAGAATTTGCCGATGACCATATGCTTACTAGAAAAGTAGTTTTTAAAAGCTCATTGAAAATAACTTCATTGACAACTGAAGCCAAACACACACAGTAAAAATTTTCTCCTTCACTGGATGGATTATGTTAACTAATGGAAGAGGTTTCTATGCTATGTATGCTAGAAGGTCTCTGCATTAATTATACATTTTTGTCCATTGTAATTTATGTACAAAGAGTTGTAGTTATTAGTTTTATGATCAGCCTTTATAATGTGTTCATAATCAATGGTTGGGTTTGTGCTTATGCGGCCAATATTACTTCAGTTATTTTTAGTCCAACACAGTAGAACACTGGACATCATTCCTGAAGTATAGAAATCCTACCAGCTTCTTTGAAGTTAGGTGTATCCTTCTTTTTAAAATATTGAACTGCAATAGATAATGATTATTTTAGCTCCTTGCTAAATAGAACAATGTAATAATATTTCCGCCGCCCCTTGTAGCTTTTCCCTACGCATTCAAACTTCAGTTAATGAGAACTCACAACTGTGTTTCTTTTCACAAATGTGTGTGCATGCATGTTTTTGAAAGACAAGCACATCAGTTAACATAACTTAATGGTTGCTAATATGTTCCATATATTTTCTGCAGTGAAATTCAAAAGAGGACAGATAAAACATGATTGTAGGTAGAACAACAACAACAGTTCTGATTACGATTATGTGAGAATCAAGTCTTCAAAATAATTTCTTAAATGTTAGTAAATTATTTACAGATTAAGTGATCTAACCAGCTTCCTAAGTATTATTATTCATATTCATTATTCTTCCACAATAGTAAATTCCATTATAAGTATTCTCCAATAAATGTTGAATGATTTTATCTTTACAGGTAGTGCTTATTTAATATTCATTTGTTCAGCCACTGTTTGTAGTTATAACAGCATTGTATGAATGGTAATTATGAATAGTCCTCAGTTACGGCCATTGCAGTGCCCTTTGGTGCTTGGCAGCCTGCTTGTCTATCTGCCTCCATCCCTACTCTTTTAATGATAATGTACTCCCTCCCCCCACAAGCTGACCCTTGCCTTTTTCAGTCTGCTGCTGACAAGGTACTCCTGGTCGAACTGCTGTCCTTTCCTTTGTGAGGCTTCAAGAAAGGGCATAGCAGGGCAGGAAAAGAGTGAGGCATTTGCCTATGATGGTGTGTTCCTAGTGCCTAATGGAATCCAATTCTTAGAATTGGAAGTTCCAATCCCAATTAGGATTGTTAAGCAAGGACTATTCATATTTTAAAATGACTTTTTAAATGTCATTTTGTGGTTAAGAAGTAACTGAAGAAAATAAAAGTACAAATTCATGCCATAGGACAATAATATTTTTTGAATATGTAGACAATATATATATTGTAATACTTAAGCATTTTTGGTTAATATCTGTATTGAATAATTAAGTTAAAATGATGATCATATTCATAAGAACAGCTGAAATAATTTTATAGCTTGCTTGATCTTTGCTGCCAAGCAATGCTTTGTAACCCACAGCTGTTCCTTAGCAGCTTATGCAAGCTTTTACATATGGACCTCATTCATCTTCAAGATAGATTGCTGAATTCATGTGAAGATATTAAAAAGAAAAAAGAAAAGAAAACAGCAATACTTCTGTCAGGTCCTATCTACACACCTGTTTGCTGCACAGTTAAGTGATGATTAATAACATTTTAAAATTGGAAGAACAACTTGTCTAGATTCATAAATTGCATGAATAGCAACAGGGGAATAACCATCATAATTTGCTTATGATGTGATCTCTGGTGTTAACCCTTCCAAAACCGAATATTTAAAAAAAGCTGAAAAGAAAACTAAAAAGCAGTCTGTAGAATTTTGAAGAGTAATTGCATTTGTGTGACATAGGTTGACTATTAGAATAAAGGTAAAAAGAACAAAGAGACATGTACAACACTTTAATCACTTAAAACAGCTAAACAATGCAAGAATAACCATCTGTTATATGGATTTCAATTAGAGTCTCAGCTAGTTTTGCAAATATTGATGGTTATTTAATGCTGTTTTTTTTTTAAAGAAATAAATGCTGCTGGAACATCTAGCATTTATTTTACAGTGCTTGTAGGCTCTAATGTAGACTGTTGCATGTAATATTCCCTAGCACACATTGGTTTTTGAAGATACAATTTTATAAAATACTTTAGGAAATGAACAATAGGATTTAGTGGAATCAATGTATTTTTATTGCCATTTATTGATACTACAATGAATTCAGTTAATTATGCTTTTTTATTTCGACCTCAGAATACTTTTGCATCCTCACTTAAATTTCTTTACCTATATAATAAAAAACGTGACCTGGGAATACTGATTTTCTACCATTTCTAGTTCTGAGCAATATATGTAATAGGTTTCAGATTTGAAGTGATTTTGTATGTCTCATTATTTTAAAGTGCTGTTATTGAACCAGAATCTGAATACTGATATTATATCTATAGCCATTCGGGGAATGTCTCAAAAAAGTAAATAGTAAACGCAGACAATTCTAATATGCCCTTATTGAGCTATGTCAGTTACATTCTACTTGTCAGAAATATTTAGGATCACAATTGAAGCTAAAGTTGCACAAGAACAAATCAGAATGAAATCCAGACATGCTGTTTAAAAGGGAAAAGTTTTATTTGAGAGCGTAAAAACAGCCCTTGAAGGTAGCTATCAAATACAAAGACTGGTTATTTTATAGGGGAGCTGGTCCTTGTATGAGTGTGTAGGGCAGGAGTGTCAAACTGGCGGCTGGATGAATCACGTGCAGGCCATGCCCACCTCAGCTCCACAAATCAGAAAAATGGCCCAAAACATCATGCAACTTCACTTGATAGCAATGTGACATGGCAAGTTTGACACCCATGGTGTAGGGTGTGAATATGTGTATGTGTCTCTTAACTGTCCATGTGGTACTGCTGGGAGGCAGTCTTATTTGATCTTTCTTGTGTCTGCAGGCTTTCTTCTCATTGTGTAGACTGTATCTGGACAACTTCTTTGTGGTTTTAAGGACATGTGTGTAAAGACTTTTTTCCTGTTTTCCTGTTTCCTCTTATTATTTGTTTAAGTTAATCGGTTTCAAGACTATCAATTGCTCAGTGGAGAGTGGTTTAGCAATGTATTGTTACAATGTGTTTGCCTCTGAGTGTGAGATGGATTTGTGTTAACAGTTAAGGAACATTTGAGACAGTGAAAGAAATTTGAAGTAAAGAATTGCCTATAATTATTATTGGTTATTATAATTTTCCCATTTACTAATTAGCTTTTGTCCCTGTCCCATTTGTATTGTCTCCTGTTGAATTAGGATGGAAAATCAGGGACTGCTCTACCTCACACTTTGACAGCCTTTTGAAATGGGATATTTATGCATTATTATTTTTTTGTTATTTTTGTTCCTTAATGCAATCTGAGCTTTTGGACTATAAGAAATTTGGAAGCAATTTGATCTAGAAATGGAGATGTTAGGTTTTATATGACAATATCATTAGCTGCTTTAAAAGCAGTAATGCCAGGAGTACTTTACTGACTGTTAAATTATCATGTGAACAGCTATGGAGTTGTCAGAGGTAACATTTTTTCTAAACTAATTTCCTATGATTGGTCCTTTCACTGTCTCATTTCACTCCATCACTCTCCTTTTCATTATGAAATAGGTTAAAGTAGGCTTGAAATACAAACTATTAGAAGACAGATAAGTGCTGTGGGAACTGCTGATGTCTACATGTGAAATACACATTACGGTATTGATTTTGCAGATTTCAAAGGGTTTGTGAACTCAGCAAGGTTAATTTCACCCTTATAAACACACCAGTGACAAGGCCAAGAGTATTTATGTTTTCTCTTGAAAACTAAGCACTAAGGATTTTTGCTAACATCGTAAGAAGAAATATGAACCCTCTAATTAGCATAGGTGTGTATATGTATGTGGGTGGGTGTGCATATATGCCCATTTAAATCTGTATATATATTTAAACATATATTTCCTTGAGAGAACTGATGACACTTTATAAATGGTTACCTTCATTCTGGTAATTTATTGCTCTTCTAGGTCTGCATATGATTGTTGTATTTAATTATGATGGGATGAAAAGTAAATAAAAATACATTTCCTTTTGTTATTTCTATATGGTTAGAGGAGCCATCAGAGCAGGACTTTGTCCAAAAGCTGGGTGTCCTGCAGCAGAAAAAGCAAATAAATTCCCAAACACACAGCAGAGTAACTTAACAAATTTTACTTTTTCTTTGTACTCCAGTTCTTGTGCTCCAGTTTCTGTTTAATCCTGAACATATTAATTTTTTTTGTAATGTTACTATACTACTTTTCCTGTATGTAACAGAGAAAATAAGAATTCTGGGCTGGTAGTTGGATAATAGTAGACAGTTTAATATTGCAAATACACTGTTACCAAACTTATTTATAATTGTTTGTAAAGACCTGGAGTTTTACTTAAGCGGGTGTGGTAGGGGCGGGGGGGGGGGGGGGGGGGGAGGAAGTATTCTCTTCAGTTAACAAAACAAGTCCTGTTGTGCACTGAATTTAGAAAAAAATATTGGCATAACAACTTGAATCCCCTGGGTGACATCTAAACTTATGTAATTGCAAGACCTCAGTGACATTAATCATTTAACCACAAATTGAGTTTCAAACTTAAGAGGTATTTATCTTCCCTTCAACAGATATAGGTTTGTTGAATGCATAATGACCTCAGATTTTTGCTGGTCATTGTCAGAAGAGGAAGCTATGTGGAAATGTGTGTGTGTGTCTGTGTGTCTCTATGTGTGGTGTATGTATGTATATATTAAACAGTTCTTGGTAGGATGACAAATTCACACCTTCTTTAATGCAAATCATCCTTAGTGTAAATGTTTTATAATGATTTTTTACTGTATTAAAATTACTATATTATGTTTTTACTATATTAAGAAAATATAAAGGTTTTTGTTTAAATTAAACATGTGAAAAGCCATTAAAATGTCATGTTTTAATGAGAAGGTTGGGTGGGTTTAATGATGGAAGTTTTACACACTGACTATTAAAATTATAGTAAGCTTGCATATTGTGGAGTAATGGAGGAAGATGTATATATATTGCTTCCCGAATAAAAAAATGAATTCATTTATATTAGAAACATCAAGAGGATGCATGTGTAATAAATGTGCTATTTTCTCTGAGAAGCATATGGTAACTGATAGACTTGTGATAAATAGCCTCATTTTGAAAGAAAGAGTTCTTGGTTGAAATTCAAAATTAGTTTTGGAAGCAGATGTGGTTCTTTCCGTTAAAGCTATTTGCTCAATCATGAAAGTCCATCAGGATATACGCAGAAGTTGAAATGTATTTTCCAAAATGTTAACAGCTTCCTTGGGGAAATATTCAATGCAATTAATGGTATTCATCTATTTGAAATTATGCACAAGAAAATGGTACCTTATAATCTGATTACTATACTAAAACGTTACCTTCTGGGTGTAATGTAGTCAGTTTACTCAAATATTCCTAAAACAAAGTTCATTTATAACTTTGCTCAAATTTAATTTAAAAACAGGCAGGGTACAAGGCAAAATTAGATGAAGGAAGGATTGAGAACTACACTCCTTGCCTACTTGCTACCCACTAAAGGAAATTAATTTGATATCATCCCTTTTTCAGGGATTGCATAAAGGTAGGAGCAGCAGAAAATAGATGGGTATCTCACACACAAGATGGTTTTATGTGATTATGAATAGGGAGCCAAATAATACAGAATCATTAATGATATATCAATAATTAAACTTCTTTTGCTTAGTGAACCTCTTGCACGGCTGTTACTTTTTTGTCTTTTTCAAGAGTGCTTTACCATAAAATGGCTGATGGTAATGGCTGCTGGTGTGAAATTCACACAAGGGAATGCACCATGTGCATTGTACATAATTTTCAAGCAGAATTTTTAGAAAAGGGAATAATAGGCTTGCTAGGAAAAACCAATGTAAGTTGCTAAGTAGAGACAACTGAATTCAAATTGTCTCTCAAAATTTGTAGATAGCAGTATCACTTAGACTTATATACTGCTTCATAGTGCTTTTACAGCCCTCTCTAAGTGGTTTACAGAGTCAGCATATTGCCCCCAACAATTTGGGCCCTCAGATAAACAGATAAAACTGTTATAGCAATGAAAAAAGAATAAAAAATGGAAGGCAGGTATGTGGATGATACCCATGTTATATGGGAAATAATTTAAGGGTCAAGGTAGATTGGCATTCTATTCATAGAACAGAAATCATGAATTTCTCATTTTAAATGTATTCCCACCATCAAGATACCTAACTTTCCATTCGTTGAACTGAATGTTTCTGTATGATATAATTTTATAGAATCCAGTCATTGAGAATTAGTGGTGATTTGTGAGAGGTGTTTCTCTTTTTTCCTTCCCTCATTTCATAAAATAAGCTTCGTAATTTAAGCCTTAATGGCTACAGATTACTGCTTGAAATGCCAGTGCTGTAACTTCATTATGTCTTTGCACATTAAATAATGATTTTAATAAAAGTGTAGATATCATGTTTTCTTCTTACCAGCCATTACCTTTCATGATCTGTTAGTACATACCTCTTTATCTTCAAGGGAATGTGAACAACATCTCATATTTTTCTTAGGCATTATATGAGCACATTAATTTCTTTTTGCTGCCATGACAGGGCTTCAGTGCTTTGGGGACAGTTAATGCAATATGATCACATTTTCACTCATAATCAATATTGCATGGCAACGGTGGACATTTGTTTTCCAATCCAACACTCAGAAACAGCACCAACATCAGTGAAAGGGCTTTTTTTCCAAAAATAGAAATGGAAACATGAGGTGACTGAATAATCTAATGATTACTGCAACTGATGCTGACAGAAACAGCTTATTGAACAGTTGGTCAAGAGGCCTTTTCTTGCATAACCCAAAGGTATAATTTGGAATTGTATCACATAAATAGCTAACCAGGTAACATAACTGCCAGGTTGTTTTTTGTTATTTGCTTGCTGCATTTTCCCTTAGGTTTCTATTTTTTAAAAATGTATAGTATTAAAACTGAGCAAATATTCACAAGGATGGAGGCTTATTGGAGAGCAATTGAACTTTTGACGTGTTACAATTCTTGAACTAAAGTATATTGAAACAGGGAGTTGCTGGCACTGATAATGTCACCTATTTGTGTAAGGAAGCCTGCAGGCAAAAACCAAACTCAGTGAGCACTAGGGAAACCACAACAAATGGTAAGGTAATAATTAGTTGTCCATATTATTCAGATACCTGTTGATCACATCTTAAATAATGAGGAGGTCTGGGACATCCATGCAGATTATTTGAAGATCCCTTTAGCTCAGGTAACACTCAGATTAAGTTAAATTCAGAAGATGTTGTGGTTTCAGTGGCTATGAAGTGAATGGTTATAGCTCTTAATATGAATTGGGCAACTTGATGCTAAGAAATGGAGGGTAACATGGATTGAAATGGCATTCAGAATAACACAAGATAATTGGGGCAGTACATTTTAGTTCAAATCATAATATCAGCTGTAATCTTACATCTTGCAAACCCAGTTTTTCTTTTCCTATTGGATTGTTACTAAATTCTAACTCTATTACTAAATGAACAGTATTTTGATCCAGCAGATAAACAAGTAGAAACTGCATAACTGCACATGACACCCCTCCTGCGCGAGCTGCACTGGCTCCCAGTGGTCTTCTGGGTGCAATTCAAGGTGTTGGTTACCACCTTTAAAGCACTCCATGGCATAGGACCCGGGTACCTTCGAGACCAACCACCAATAGCCTCCCACCAGCCAGTCCGCTCCCACAGAGAGGGTCTCCTCAGGGTGCCATCGGCCAAGTTATGTCTGCTGGGAGAGGGCCTTCTCTGTGGGAGCCCCTGCCCTGTGGAATGAACTGCCCCCAGAAATACGTAAGATCTCCGACCTCCGTGTATTTCGCTGTGCCCTTAAGACCCTGTTGTTCCGCCAGGCCGGTCTATCAATGTAACGATTTTAAATTGGGATTTTAAATTTTGGGGGTTTTAAATTTGAGCCGAAATTATTTAATAATTTTAATTATTTTTAATTGATGTTTGTCTTTGTGCTTTTAATAGGCTGTACACTGCCCTGACTCTTCGGGATAAGGGCGGTATAGAAATAAAATTATTATAGAAATAAAATTATTATTATTATTATTATTATTATTAAATGTTTATACATACATACATACATACATATATACATATATATATACATACAGTACTCCACTCCATTTTCTTTCTAATTTATTCTTCTTTTAATTCATGTTCCCAAAAATATTTTTTTTGTATTTGAATATACCCATTTTTTTACAGTTAATGGTTAGCTACTTCACTTTCTTCTCCCCAATAAGAAATTTAATTTTTCTCTCAGACTTGGGTTAATTTTATTTTGTAGGTATAGTCATATTTGTCTAAACAAGGGCCTATCCTTATGGAACTGGAGTTCTGTTATAATTACATCACAGTCCAGTTAACTAAATGATTGAATTGTACAGGGATGAAACTTTTATTTGAGTTTATTAAGTCAAAAATACGTTGGTTATAAATGACAAATCAGTTTAAATTTTTCCATCATATCTCTAAATAATCAGAAAGCATCATTTAGTACTCTTATCTTTTCAAAGTCCAAACCTCAGTAAATCTTTTTCTTTCTTGCCTCTTCCTCACTGCAAGGAACTTTGCACGTTAAAAAAAAGTTAAGGATAAAATGAAATAATTGAAATAATTTCCTTTGTCATCCCCACATACTTTCCTTTTCCTTTTCCTTTTTATTTTATGTATTTATTAAATTTATTTGCTGCCCATCTTCTATTGAAATGACTCTGGGTGCTGTTTAAGTTAATAAGGTTATTATAATAATGTATAAGTTTATTATTATTTTTAAAACATTGTATCCATGCATATAGTGAGTATTGGTTATGCTTGCCATCTTGGTATATACATATATACACATATACAGGGGTGGGCTGCTGGGGGTTCGCAGAGGTTCAGGAGAACCTCTAGCTAAGATTCTGTGCACTTCGGGGAACCCCCAAATCCCACTCCTGGCTGGCCCTGTCTGCCCTACCCAGGAGTCCCTATGTGGCCTGTTTTGGATGCAGGTAAATGCAAGGTGCACACGGAGGCTTGGAGAGGGTGAAAAACAGGCCTACCGGAAGTTCAGGAAGAGCCTCTGGAGCCCGGGGAGGCTGTTTTTGCCCTCCCGGATGCTCGAGGAAAGCCTCTGGAGCCCAGGGAGAGCAAAAATGCCCCTCTGCCATGGTGCAGGAGGCCAACTAGGTCACGCCCACCATGGCCATGACCACCCAGTAACCGGGCAGAGAATCCCTCGCTAAAATTTTTGAACTCCACTCCTGCACATATATGCATATATACACATATATTTCATGCCCAAGGGAGATCTAGAACTCATGGTTTCCTGGTTTCTAGGCCTCACCACTAATTCAAAGTGATACACTATTATCTTTTTTTCTATTTATGTCTTTGAATAGCTAGCTTTCTATATGCAAAAATGAGATATTGTTTTAGTGGTATAAATAAAATAACTTTATTCACTACTACTTTTCAGAATCTGTCTCACTGTGCATTGCCATGTATGATTACTGCATAGATGTAAATTTGTATATAAGGACATAAATCAGGTTTTGATTTACAAAGTATATGACATAGTACATGAAAATGCATTGATTACAATCTTGTTTTGAAGATCACCTAGAAGCCTGTGATTGCAGTATAAATAAAACAATGATATAATACTACTTTGATGAAACATTACATTTTAAGAAAATGTAGATTTACTGCTTTGCATATTTGATTTTGACAATTACCATCCCTGTTGCTTTTAATTGATGTACTACTATTTTCCAAGGTAACTTCTGCCACCTGCTGGATGCAGATGCAGATGCAGTAAATTACTGAATGCTGTAAATACAAGTATTTACTAAATAAATGTGTCTTTTCTTGTTTAGTTTGCTGGGTACATAAAGGGAGAGAAGGAAATATTTCCAGGATTGTCTACCTACAAACAACATTTTTTTCAGCACATTCATGATCATATTTATTCAGTTCCACTGAATTTATTGCCAGGATTAGGACCACAGCTTTGAATTACTATTATGGTATGAGATTTTAAAGGTAAAATGGCAAGAGAACTCCTTTCCTTTCCTTTCCTTTCCTTTCCTTTCCTTTCCTTTCCTTTCCTTTCCTTTCCTTTCCTTTCCTTTCCTTTCCTCTCCTCTCCTCTCCTCTCCTCTCCTCTCCTCTCCTCTCCTCTCCTCCCCTCCCCTCCCCTCCCCTCCCCTCCCCTTTCCTTCTCCCCTTTGCCCCTTTCCCTTTTCTTTTCTCTTTATATATTCTGTATCTAAGGTATATCACATACACTGTTAGAAGTGTATTCTGACATTTTCCTTTTTTCTCCTCTTGGTCTTTTGCTGATTCATCTAAACCATATAAATGAATGACATATGACCTTGGCCCCTAACTACTACCCTCCAGCGGTGTCCTTCACACTGCCACAGTGTGACTCACTCAGAATCCCAGTTTTCATTAACCCTTAGTCTAGTAAAGGTGCATTTTGAAATACTTACCATTGCACGTTGTTATGATTCTGCTTCTTTACCGAGTTCTGGCAGTGAATTCTTGAGATAACGGGTGTTTCAAATTGACTGCTGGGAATTACATGTAAATTATTCACTCCTGCCAGAACCTACTGCTTATAAGCAACAAGGGCTTAGCTTGCATGACACATCGCCGAAGAAAAAGAACACAATGAAAAAATTTTCAGTGAACTCTGTTTCATTGGGAATCATCTTTAGGTGTACTTGATAATCATTCCATTTAGATGAAATATTAGCTATTACAGGACAAGTTTAGAGTATTCCTTTTTCTTTAAATATATTTTTTCTGTATGAATTCCATATCACACGCTGAGACGCTGAGGTAACTTTACAGGACCTAACATTTAACCACATACTGTTTTCAATAACGATTGCAGAGAGTACTGTTTGACTAGATACCTGCAGTTGATATTTCATTTATCCTGTGGAGTGTATAATTGACTAATAATGCCTGTAATCTACCTCTGTGATTAACTCATTTGAAGTGATAAAATATTCCAGATCAAATTATGCTAAATAGAGAAAGGAAGAGCTTTTCATGTTTCTATGTGCTGATTTCTTGATTTCTGATAACTAGGTACACATTTCTTTATTAAACCAAAAAGATTTTTGCATTAAAAATAAATGAGCATTCCAAACAATATGATTAATTAACAAATAATAGCTACACTAGCTAAGTTCCTGAAATACCTCATTTTATTTTTAAGGATTTACACTGAAAGGATAGGCAATCATGCCACATAATAAAATCTGAATTAATGCAGCTTTGTTTTATATTTTATCTATCTTTGAAAAAAAAATGGAAGAGCTTTTAAGAATCTTGAGAATTTTTAAAATGGGAATTCCAGAAAAGAAAATTTAATTTATCTTAACATATAATGTGAAATTATATGATACAGTTGCATATAAAGTTTAGCTTGTACATACAGCGCAATATAACAGACACAGATATATGTGTGTATATATGTGTGTGTGTGTATAATATGACACACATTATTATAAAATGCAAATGTCAATGAATTGGCATAATGTATGGATTTATATTGCTTTGATGATTAGTAGGTCGTTTATAGAGATGAGGAAAAGCAAAAATTCTTAGATGATGTGAACAGAAATTTTAATCTACACAACAGTCACTTACTTGACTTTCTTATCAATTATTCTACTTCCTTTAAGTTCAGTTAAAAGGAGAATTGGAACTTCAGGGCCAGATAGTCAGATTTCCTGGCTCTAAAACAAGTATTTGAAATGAAAACAGACATTTAAAGTTGTTTAATAAATAAAAAAAAAATATGGAATATTATCTAGAAATGTAATGGAGTCCAATAAATTCTAAATACTTTTTTTGTTATATAAATGGTAATTTGAAGTCTACTGATATTCTTGCTATAGAAGTTAAGACATTGAGAATAGAAACTGGAACATCATGCAATAGAATAGAAACTGGGACATCCCATAAGCGTGCAAGCTGGCTAGGTAATTTCATCCACTTATTTTCTCTCAGTCTAATGCATTTCGGTTTGGAGAAAATAGGAGATTGGAATATTATATGTATCAGCTTGTTCTATGCAAAGAAGAAAAGAAGGATCTGAATCTAATAATAAAATTAAATTTACCACATTTCACTTAAATATTTTTTGGGAATATTTCAGACTCAGACTGCAATCCTATGTTTTTAACTTTCAAATCTCAGAGTATTCATGTATTTTTTTTTGCTGATACCTGCTTTGCTGATACATATAGTAATAATAACTTCATTGTCATTGTATATGTATACACAGTATCCCATACAACGAAATTCACTTAACATTAATATTAAGAAAATGCAACCTGAAAATAAAATAAACACCTTTATTTTATTACTTTATTTACATAAAGCCCCACATATCTTTTCAAAAGTAAATCTCATAAGTTAAATGGAACTTACTTTTAAGACTGGAAATAGCATTGTACTATAAAAATGTGCATCATATGAAGATTAATAGGTTTACATTTCATCCGAGTGAAAACAAGGTAGAGAGCCAGTTTGATGTAGTAGTTAAGGCACCAGGCTAAAAACCGGGAGACAATGAGTTCTAGTCTAGTTGTAGTCCCATATTAGGTATGCAGATAGCTGGGTGACTTCGGCTAGTTACTCTTTCTCAGCCCTAGGAAGAAGTGAGTGAAGGGAAACCTTTCAAGAAAACTGCAGGGACTTGAGAACAAGAGCTCTGTAGCAGCCTATCAACACTTGAAGCTAAGATTCTTGTATGTCTTTTTAAGGGAGGCCAACCTCCCTTATGTGAGCTGCCAAGAGTTATTTTGATGGTTTCATAATGAACGAATCAATCAATCAATCAATCAATTTCTAGATGTTAGTGAAGTTTTTATTTACATGATTTGTCTTTAATTTTTATTTTTAACTTTACAAATATTTTTGATTGCTTATAAGCATTTTCCTGTTGCTGTTTTGTGTTACCTATATATTTCATCCATACCATTTTTACTGTTAGTTTTAAGGCTCCTGGAGGATAGACAGTATGTCTGTTTACAGTATGTTGTAAAGAAACAAACAGAATCAAACTGATTGAACAGATAGACTTTTATAACTTGGTATTAAATCCTCACATTCTTATATTTGTACTGGAATATTTTAAATTTATTTCAAAGAACATATTTAAGAATATATATTAAGATAGGTTATTTTATGCAAGACCATTTCTTTTGTCTTCTTTTTGGTATCATTTCTCGAGGGGGGGGCAATGTGTGAGAGGCCATATTAGTTGGTATATTAAAAATGGAACCCCGCTTCTAAAGATTATATGCTGTCTGGAAAAGTTGATATTATTTCAGCAGTTTCAAGGATAAAAAGCAGGGGAGATGAGAAAAAAAGGGACCAGCATATGTTACTCCACACATATGGCTCGGCAGCTAATTTCTTGGCTCTTAAGTAGATTTTTTTATGCTGCCCCATAATGTTTCTAATTGCTTTCTGTTGCATCTAATTGTTTTAGGAGACTTCAGATTTATTTGATAAATAAAGAAAAAAATAAAAATACTAAACAATCAAGATAAATATGAATAACATTCATCTATAAATATTTAATAAAGATACTAAGGATAGAGCTTAATAAAAAGTATTAAATAGTTCAGTGATCCTTTTGCTGCTCTTGAGAATAGGACTACACTGACTGTTCCATTATTTTAACATGCACAAAACATAATCATTTTCAGAAGCTAGTAAGTTAGAATTTCTTTCCAATAGAATACTGGCTAGGATTTTCTTTCTTTCTTCCTTTTTTTAAAAAAAACAAGCTTCCTCCCACTTCTAACTTTTTTTAAAGTTAGGGACTGGATTGTAATTATGTAACTTTTTAGATTGTTTTCTTTCATATTTAGTTGATCAACAAATCATCTTTTGAAACTCATACATTATATCACATAATATATACACGGTTGGTATATAAAGTTCTTACAAAACAAATTCTTTTTTATATTTTAATATATTTGCTTGCAAATTATAAATAATTGTCTTTGATCTTAAAGAGACCTTAAGAGATCTTAAGAGACAACAAGATTCTTCGCCCTTCTGCAAGTTAAAGTATAACTGCTAAAGTATAGAACATTAAACGAAGCACAAAATAAATCTGAAGAACTTGCAAATAATTCTAGTGAAATCAGGTTATAGAGTTATAGAACCAAAGGATTTTATAATTGACAAATAGTATTTCCTTTATTTCTAGGTAAAAAACTTTCTGTTTCAAGTAGAATTAGTACCTAGTTTAAACTACAAGATAATGTTTTGGCAAGCAATGAGGCTTGTCATCAGATCTCCAGTAAAGATTTGAGAAGGAACAGTGTGTGATCACTTAATCTTGTTAAATGTAGCACAGAACACTAAGTGTATTAGAGCATGTATTGAAATAATAACAAACCCTGCTGTTAAAGCTATTAGGAAACATCTTTTTCCCAATTCATCTGCTAATTCTGAAAGGCTTTTCCACTTTATTTGAACTATTTGCTTTGACTTCTTGTGGTGGATTAATAGTGTGCTTTAAGATAAATTCTGGAATTATCTGTAGTTTTCAGATTATGCAACTATTTCTAATAACAATTGAAAATCTGAAAAATTGTAATGCTGAGCAATACAATGACTCTTGATTGTATTAAACAGATGTTATATAACAATATTGGTACAATATATTACATAGCTATATTGATTTAAACTCCACAGAGCCATGTTTTCTGCAGTACTGAAGATCAATATCATTTCTACAATCTGTGAAAATAAAAAGCTATGCAAAATGTGATTCATAAGGCTTGGCCATTACCCAATAATTTTGATATGCTAGAGCTAACCATATTGGTTGTCTAGGGCTAGCTTTCTCAGGCAATTACATTTTTGAATTTGAAGTTTTTAAAAAGATCAAGTTTAATGATTTATTTTGGAATCTTAGTAGAAGAAATATTACTACGGGAGTTAGTAATATTCAACAAAACAACAAATAAAAATTATGTAATAAAATATACCAAACAATTTATTTTTAAAAATAAAATTGTTGTAAAATCCTTGAAATTTGGGGATTTTATCAAGAGCCCTCCTTGTTGTGGAGGACATTTCCTTTATTATATTTTGTTTGGCTGTGACCACTAAACATGTTTTCTAGTTTAGAAATTTAATTGAAGAAACTGTAATATGAGGATGACGTAGAATAGCACAGAAACTTTGTTAGCTCCAGAACAAAGGAACAAATTTACTTTTTTAAAGTAGTTTTAAGATGCTTTCTAAAAATGATCTTGTTTCTAAAGGGTATCTATATCCCAACAATACATCGTATTCAGGAACTAAAAAAATTCTAAAACTGCCTTTTGGGGTGGTGGGTAGGATGATATTTCCAGGCCAGGACTCTGAGCCTCCCTCAGATCTGCTATTCCACCAACATCTCCCAAATCCCTTTTCTTCCATTCATTCTTCTTGATGGAATATAATCTGGGATTTGAGAGGAGATATTAATGAAACCATTTTGCTAAAATACTGTTAATTAAACCATAAATCTCAAAAACAATGTTTTGATTGTGGACCCATTAAACAAATGGATTCTGGGAATAATAAGATATGATAAAAAGAAACCTACATTTCTTACCTCAACTCTGTAGTCACTATATCATTGGTTTAATTTTATTCTGTATTTTCATTACTTTACAGACCTTTGCTTTAATACTTATTGCATATTGTTTCAGTGCATTTTATCTCATAAACTGTTGAGATAACTTGGTGGTTTATATAAATATGATTAATAAAATCAATGTGATAGGCATACTGGTAGCATTTAGCTGCAAAACTCTAGAGGACTTTAAGAGATTTCTTACAGCCACTATACATCACATCACATTTCCAGTGCAAGTTTTGATCTATCAGATCTTTTATAGTTTGGCTTGGCATCTCAGTCCAATCAGTTAGAAAATTCAGGTGAAGCTATTTATATAGTTCCATATTTCCAAGAGTTTTGGATGGTTGGAACTACAAAACGCTGCTTTTCTATAGCAGTGTTGATGCTTTGGAGCAGCTTCCTAAAGGATATCACATCAGAATAGCTTCCTCTCACCATTTTCTTTTAGAAATTATTCCAGAGGGCACATACTCTTTTTTCTCCATTTTAAAAAGGAAAACTTTTATTGAGAAAGTACATTTTGATGGTCTATATCAGTAGTGGGTTGTCTTACCCTCACTACCAGTTCGGAACTGGGAGCGTGCACATGCGCAGAACCTTTTGCACATGCACAGAGCGTGCGTGATGACACCCAGGTGGGTGAGTGGAGCCTCCTGCCCCCACCTCCGCCACTACTGACTCACCCAAACTGGGACGAACCGGTAAAAACCCACCACTGGTCTATATACCTAAACTATGAAATAATGAAAGACCATGTGATTTGCAAGGCCACATGAAGTCTGACTACTACCATAGTAGAAAAGGATTATGGGTGCATACACTGACATTTAAACTAACCCCGAGAAGAACACTGTAACAATCAAAGCGATGTAATGCAAATGTAAAGGCATCTAAGAGAAGCATTCCTACAAACTTTGACTAAATCTATAACTTGTAGGATAAGAAGGTTCATTAAAACAATTTATGTCAGAAGTGGGTTCTTCCAAAAAACATCCTTCCTGGAAACAAGTCAGATTAAAGCAGAAACATTACAAAACAGTGATTATATCAAAATCAGTCCAATTATGAAAATTATAATGTTTAATATAAGATCAAGGAGTTATTACCCTCATTACGTAGATAAAGAGGAGCAACTATACCCTAAGCACAAAATATTTTTTAAAAATTATTATTATTATTTTTAAAAAGTATATGTATAGAAGAAGGAAGGCAAATTTTCCATACTTAAAACAAAGAAACAGCTTGAAGTTGTCATTTTTAGAACAAATTTCATCCAATTTTGGTGTTTTCATGCAGTTCTTAAAATGGGGATAGTGGCAAGTACAAATTGCTACCTGTTTCACTCATAAATCCAAAAATAAACCATAAGGAAATATTTTTCTATTGAATCACCCTCTGCTTTTATTATCCACAAAATGAAAAAGATTAAATATGATATGCATATACTATAGTTGATTAACAATTATCCAAGAACATTGTCAGATTATGTGGTAGAAACACTTTGAAATTGTGCTTCTGATTCAAATATATTCCATAACTTGGAATGAATAAAAATGTTATTATTTGGAATTCAGAAGAATGCACTTGATATTCTCAGTATCTAGAAGAGATCACTGAAAATTTAATTATGACAGATAATAGATTTTAGATTATTGTAGCTAGTATTCATAAAAAGTGTGTTAATATAAGCACATTTGCTTACTGAATTAAGCCATTTTCAGAGTTGATAAAATATCCTGAAAATTTTCCAGGATATTTCTACCATAATTTAAGTATGCAAAATGAACACAAACAACCTTCCTAAACAGAAAAAGCCTAGCTAAGAGTAGCTGAATGCAACACTAGTTATTTAATTGATCTGATTAAGCATGTTATATGGATTTAGGAGTTTTCTTTTATCTTTGTTTTAGTTTATCTTTCTAATACAGATAGGTCTTGACTTATGACCATTTGTTCAATGACTGTTTGAAATTTTGATGTGCTGAATAATATGACCCTTTCCTGAAGGTCTTATCAATGCAATGCCCGCACAGTTACGTGAAAAAAAATCAGATGTTTAGCCTTATGATCATGGAAGTGCTACAAATCCCTGTTACTTTGAGCTGCAGGCCTTGATTGGCTAGGCTCATTGGTGCAGGGTCTCACCTCATCATTGTCCTGAAAGGCTTGGGCCTTCCCCCCACTCCACCACCCCTGGAAGTTTTGGGCCTTCTCCCCTCCCAATTGCACAGGATCAGTTATCACCCCTTTCCATGCAGCTGCTAACAAGCATGCCCAGCTGATGTGACAGTGGTGGGGCATGGATATGGCTCAAGTCTTTTGAGAGTAGTGGGGCAGAGGAAGATCCATGCACCAGTGGGCCTAGCTGGATGAGGTCTTCTGGCTACAGAAGGTTTCTATGGTCATATGAAAGCCTTGTTTAACGTCTGCAACAGTCTACAACCAAAATTGTGGCTCAATTGTGGCAGTAAGTCAAAGAATACTTAAAGTTTGTAATAACAATTTTGGTTTGGTTTGAATTAATGGAAAAGGATACCAGTAAAGAATTTTGTTGATTCCCAAAATTGCTTCTAAATTCCAAAAGTTGCTTAAGACTAATCCATACTAGATGGTGGTCAGGATCTAAACATGATGCTGTAGAAATCAATAAATATCATTCTATCCCAGCCTAAATAGCAAAATGGTTTGTGTAGTTGTTTGGCATAATGTTCATTTTTAGTAGATCTTGAAGATGTTGTTGAATTACGAGTTTAGAATAAGAGTGAAACATTTTGTATTTTTTATGTTATGTTTATGTTAATTCATTACTTCTTAGTTGATAAAGTAATTCATGGGAAAAAACTTCAATAGCTCTTCAATTAATATATTTTGACTCTTCCAGATATTTTTGAAAAGAAAGAACTTTAATTATTTTAAGGCAATTAAAATGCAAACGGAAGCATAGATGTCAAGAAAATTGTACAATATTTTTTCAATATTTAGATATTGTAATTCATCTGCTTCAATTTCTGCTTCTAAGAATTCTTTATCAATATCCATGGGATTTTCTAGTAAGCAAACTGTTTAATTCATATATTATTTAAATTCACAGTCTTTCCAGCCTATGCTAGAACTGTTCAATAGTGAATAAACTATTAGATAACTCAGTACATAATATTGATTAAACTAATGATATGCAAACATGGAACAATAGAAAAAAGTGTGAGAAAAAAATCATAGTATCTTAAAATAAACTGGAACAGAACAATATGTAGGAATACTCTTGAAAAGATAAAATTTTGTTTTGTGACAAACTGATGCTCATTTGCATCTAGTTTAAGGTTACCTTGATCTTAAAGATTCCAAGTTTCAGAAGACACACAATTAACTGAGCATGTAATTCCAGAGAAAGTAAAGCATTAATAAGCGGTCACAGAAAATAAATTTCATGCAGTTCATATTTACTTTTTTTTCAACCTTCTGAATAAATGAATCCTGAAACAGATGTTATTTTTGTATAAATTTGTTACCTGGAAAATTATTCTTGTTGCTTAAATATGACTCTAAAGGGAGAGGTGAATTCTAACCAGCTTCCAGGTTGTCATCTAGCAAGATCTCACTAACTGAAATCGATAATTATCTCTATCTTCAAAAAAGGGGTTAAGGGATACCCAGAAACTACACATTTGTCAGTGTGTTAGCTACACCATTCAAGGTCTTAACTAAATTATCAAGCAGCATTTTTTTTAATGAAACACACTGCAGTTAACAAGGGTCAGCATCAGTTTGTCACAAACAAATCATGCCAGACCAACATTATCTTTTTGACAGTGTTTCACTAGCTTATCAATTAGAAGAATACCGCAGACATGGTGTAACTGGATAGCAAAGAGTTTGATAAATTATGTTATAATCACCTCAAAAAGTGGTAAAATATTATTTAAACGATATTACTGTCAGATAAACTTACTGCATTCATTAATAGCTCCAGTTCAGCTTAGAAAGGAGAATTAAATGGAGGACAATAGGATCCTGTCTGGGTTTGGAGCTGATCATTGTTTTTATCAGTAACTTTGATGAGGATGTTGAGAAGTCCATTCTAAAGATTAAAGTTGAGAAAAATATGTTGTACAAATACATAAAATTCAAAGAACATCAATGATACCAGGCTGAAATGAACAGAATTGAATTTACTAGAAAGAAACGTAAAGTTCTTTAACTAGATATAAAAAACTAAGTTACGTGTATGAAATGGGGTAGACCTGGCTTGCAGTAATTCATGTGAAAAAGGTCTGGGTATCCTTATTCTTCACAGGTTAAATATAAGTCAGCAGTGTGATGAAGCTAAAAAGGCAACCACTATATTTTAGTGTATTCATAGGATAGATCATAGTATTCATAGAACTTTACACATAGAACTATGGCCTCCTTGAATAAGGCATTGTCCTTTGGAGGCCATATGTCCCACATTGAGAACCACTGCTCTAGTGAATCCTACACTAAGTAGATGTTTGTACAATATAATCTCTGGATTCTTTTCCAACTCTATAATTTATGAAAATCAATAATGTTTTGTTTTATATTTATATAACTTACTAGTTTTTGAACTGTGGGAAGAAATATCCAGGTCCAGTTCCAAGCCAGGAGAAAGGCACTGGAGACCAAATGGAGGCTGGAGGCTGATTGGAAAGAGGGTCCATTTATTGATGAACAGAACCACATGGGTTTGTGTTTCTGGTGCAGCTGAACACATGGACTTGAGTGTGTGTATGTGTGTGGGGGGGTTACACCTTCTCTTGGGCTTTACACTTGAGCTTTCTGCTCCTGTGCAAGAACATGTATTCTATTGGCTGACGTCAGACTCCCATGGGGCCATGTAGGGGTTATGTAGGGGGTGATAGCTGGCTCTATAGGCAAAGTACAAATCCTAAGTGTTTGTCTGAGCTACATTTGGCTAAAGTTTCTGAGGGTGATGCAATGAAGGGCCTTGTGTTCTGAAAGGGTGTTGGATAATTCCTTCTGTGGTTTAATGGCTTTCATCATGTGTTGGATCTTTTTTTAAAAAAAATTGATTTATATGCCGCCCTTCTCCAGAGACTCAGGGCGGTTTACAATGCGTTAAGCAATAGCCTTCATACTTTTGTATATATTTATACAAAGTCTGTTTATTACCCACACAATCTGGGTCCTCATTTTACCTACCTTTGAAAGGATGGAAGGCTGAGTCAACCTTGAGCCTGGTGAGATTTGAACTTGCAGTAATTGCAGGCAGCTGATGTTAATAATACTGCTTTAGTCTGCTGCGCGCCACCAGGGATCTTGGGTGATGGCTGCTTTTAATCTTGCAATTCTGCCCTTGTTTCAAAATATCCTGTCCAAAATGGAGACAAAATATGTTTATCAATACAAAAAGCCAGTTCAATGTCAGTTTCCTCATTTGTATTTGTAAAATCAAAATTCTTCTTATGCAATTTAAATAAGTGAACCGTTGACAAATGAAGTCTTCCTCTTCCAGTTCCAGTTGCACTCCGAGTTGATAGTGGTGCTAGGTTCAAGGAAATCCAGTCAAATATTATCATCTAAAGCAAACTTGAATGAATAAATAGATAAATAAATCTGTGTCTGACAAAAATAATAGTCCTGAACTTTCCTGCCAAAGCCTGTTTTTTTTTCTTTCTGCAGGTAAAGGTTGTGATAATAATCCATAGACTGATACTTCATTTTGTGTCATAATAATGAATCCATGTTTCATCAGCTGTCATGAGATGGAGTAGACATTCCTTACTTTCATTCTCATGGGATGACAACAATTGCCTGCAAATTTTAATTTATGAAGCTTTCACCTTTGCTGTTGTCATGCGAGGGACTCATTTTACACAAACCTTCAAATATTAAGTAACATCAATAATGTGAGCCACAATTTCTATGAAATACCAAATTTGACAGCAATGTACCTTTCAGTGTTCATCAACTGCCTTAATTTTCAACCCAACGAAACTTGTCACTTGCTGTCATAGGTTGACCACTTTGATCTTGATAATACAAACTTTATATTTTTTGTCTTTACCTTTTGTTGACCTACTGATGCACAATTATAATGTCAACCCAGTCATCCCAGTCATCAATATAGGTAACCTGCATTATGGCAAGTCACTTTCAATTGGAAGGACTCCTTGGTAGTGTTAAAAATTAAATCATTGCACATTGCTTATAGTATACAATGACCACTCACTGAGATTTTTATTTCATGAACAATGGCAACACAATATCTCACTTCAACTTCTCATCAAATCTGAAGAACACATCAGAGATTCTAATGCATTAGTACTGCCATTTGTTGATGAATTACAACACTAAAGGCATTTTTTTCCATTCAAATCTCATATCTTTCTGGAAAGTTAACAATTTGGCATAATTTTAGGTTAAAATTTTATTTTCTTCTCTTCATTTTTTTTTCACTCTTCTGCAGTTCCAGAAAAGAAACCTACAAATTCTCCCCACTTATGAGGGTGACCAAGCAGGCTCCTCAATGATGTTGCCACTACTATTGAATCACAGACATGCACTTTTATCATTTGTCATTTTTCTGTTCCAGTACCTGACACTGCTTGCATTTTCATCTACAGTTATCTCTCCCGAGTACTGAATTAGAATCCTCTCAGTTCTCAGCCTGAGAATCTGGGGTGCAAATTTTATCCTCCAATTTGCTTCAAGTATCTTTCTCAACTATGGCACTGTGGTGAAGATGAAGACTACATTTCATCTGCTTTGTTGTCCGGTAATCTACCCAGTTGGTTATAATAGTAGTGCTGCTTGCTTTCAATCAGCAAATTCATTGTCCTCTGAAAACAAAAAAGAACTTGATATAGCTTAGCAGAAAGCATTTCTTGCTTTCCCTTCAATTTTAGCAGCCCTTCCCAATATAGTTGCTTTGACAGAGAAGATGAACACTTCATAGCTTTGCCTCCTCTGGTGGCAATTCTGGTGCCCCCCCCCCCCAATTTTCTTACCAATTGTCCCACTCACCTGTTGGTCCATGTGTCCATGTGTACTCTAGTTACTAGAGTACTACTTCACCTCCATCACTGGAGGTGAAGAGATCTTGATGGAGTTCCTCCATGAGATTAAATGTTAAATTGGAACCAACTCAGTCAATTTCCTTTGTCTTATATGCTTCTCATTCCCATCTCTTTTCTATACACAGCATTTGATTACTCTCTCCTATATTCTGTCCCCATTACACAACACTTATTATCATTTCTAAACTCTTGGAATAGTTACAAAAGTAAAATATTTTTTATCAATCAGACTTCATAGGGGTTTACAACAAGCTTTGCAGGAAATAAGCTCATTAATATTAACCGCCTTTGAATCTTGCTGGGGAAGTTTGAATATACAATAACTCCTTTCAAAAAGCTCTCTGGTCTTTCAAAGAGTAATCATATCGTCCATTATTTTTCATTGTGTATGCTGCTGATTTTTTTTAAATTGACCCTTCCCTCCAAGCAAGTCAAGTTTCAGCATTTCATCAACACTGCAGTATAACCTATCCCTGTGTATGTGTGCTTGTGTGTGTGGAGGTGCACCCTAATGCTAGAGAATCCTGGAGGTAGGTATGAATGATTGTGTGGAACAAAATTTGAGAGTCCTGTAAACTCATTAATCTGATCCCAATATATAATTGAGTGTGTCTAAGTATATGGACTAAGAAAAATACAAACAGTAAAATAAGAAAACTTGTGGTAGGCATTCAGTCTTTTTCCCTCCACATTGTATGAATCAGTTTTGGAAAGTCCTTAATCCATCAAGTTCAATTTATTTTTGACAGGTAACAGCTACATAAGATTTCATACATGAATCTTCCAAAGTCCTAGTTGAAATCTTATTGAGGTTTTATACACTTAAACTTGTGACATTTTGCTTCAGTCCTTCAGATGCTGTGGTAAAGTTATCAATATTAGTGATGGTAGACAAACTGTATCAGAAATCTCAATCATTTTACCAAATTATGGAACTAGTGTTATAGGTTTTCATATTGAGCCTGACAGTAAAGATTGCTTGACTAAACCCTGTTTTCCCTATTTGGTGATTCATCTGAAGAACCACCCAGAAGCAGATCAGAAGAGCTGAGATCAAAAGTCTTACAGTTCAAATCACAGCTAAAAGTATTCTCTTCTACCACAATACTAAAGATTTGTGCAATATGATGTTCCAAAATTGTTTTATAGTCCTCTTCCCTCCTTCAAAAAAGTTAAGATTATTATTTTTTAATTGATGAATGTTTATAGCAACAATATGAATATTCTTCAAAAATGCTCAGTGTTACTAGAACTGTGTAAGTAAAAATATAATAAAGTTACTTCTTTTTGATTTTGCTTGTAAAAAAATTCCTTCCCACTTTCACAGAACTTTTAAACTGTAGTAATCAGAATATTTTGATTTCTACTTCGGTGTCTTGATACCTTTTATTTTATGAATTTATAGAAATATTTCCATTCCACTTAGGGAAGCTTATAAAATTTTAAAATGCAATGGCTCATAATAATAGCAATATTTCTATTATTATTACTACTGTAAGTAATAATAACCATCAAACTATATCTGCCTATCCCACGTCCTTGGGAAGGACTTGATAGGTGGGTAAAAATGCCAAATCCAGTCTAAACATCTGGCTGACTATGCAATGTACCATAATAATAATAATAATAATAATAATAATAATAATAATAATAATAATACAAGAATACAGATAATACACTTTCCTGTAGCCACATTCAAATCTGTAAAATTCTGATTATATTTGAACAATTTTTCACAACAGGGAATGATCACAACACAAAGTCATGCTATAAGAAATAGCACAGCAAAGTAGAAATGTGCCAAATTGCCCAGAAACAATTTGGATAGCTGGCAAGCAGGGCTGCCTGCTGGTTTGTGAACAGTATAGGTAATTTGCCACTCAACTCTCTCCTATTTACTTCAATAAATTGTAGGGTACTTAGTATCTTACTATCTGTTATCCATCTGTCTATATTTTTCTGTACTGTCAGTGTTTGACAGTAGATCTGTCATCTTCTCTATATCTGTAATTCTTGCTACTGTGGCCAGGAGCTGCAAAAAAAGGGGGGGGTATGTTGTTTTGGGTCTGGGAGTGCATATACGCCACAATATATCTATGTAGCCTATTAAAAAGGCTGATACAAGTGGCATAGTAAATGTATTGCATTTAAGTATACACTTTGGTAGCATTGTGTAAGGATAAAATTATGATTCACAACATGCAGAACACAAGCGCTTAAGGCATGTAACTCTCAAAAAAGAGATCTGAAAATGTGCTATAATATGCCACCCAGAACTCTTAGCAGTACTTGAATCGTTCTGCTCATTAGGTCTGAAATTAGGCAGGATTAAAATCCACTTGCATAGGGAGTATAGCAGAATGTAAAGCAATGTGACAAATATCCATGTGACTGTAAAGTTTGTTTTCTTTAACTAGACGTTCCTGGGAATGACATAAAAAGTTCCTTATGGTGATTGAGATTGCAGAGTGACTCCTGAAGGGAAGAAACTATGATCATCTATTGTCAAACATAAATATCTTTGTTGATTGATTTAATTGTCCTGATAAACAGCATAAAACACTTATTGGAAATTACAGTAACTCAGTTCAGTCTCCTCTAAGATTGGCTATCATCTAATCATGAAGATGTAGCAAGAGCCATGCTTGTACACCATATTTCCCTCGGCTTGTGAGACTCAAATTTGATTTGCTAGGCTTAGCAGCAGCAAGGTATTTTGGCATGGATCTTGTGTATGTGTCTGAAGATATTTTGAATGATCCAGGCACTATGTTCCTTTTTAAAAAAAATAATTTTATTTAAAAATTAGAATAGAATAGAATAGAATAGAATAGAATAGAATAGAATAGAATAGAATAGAATAGAATAGAATAGAATAGAATAGAATTCTTTATTGGCCAAGTGTGATTGGACACACAAAGAATTTGTCTTGGTGCATATGCTCTCAATGTACAGTACATAAAAGAAAAGATACATTCATCAAGAATAATAAAGTACACTTAATGATAGTCATAGGGTACAAATAAACAATCAAATTGTTACAGATTGAAGAACAAGCCGGAGAAAGCTGAGGTAAAAGCAACACGGTTTATTAACAACAACCAAGAGTTAAAATGTAACCTGGCCTGGGTTGCACGCAGCCGCTATTTATATTGCAGCTGTCGGCTCGCTCAGCCAATAAACACTTCACACCTTCCGGCCGGCCGAGCTATCAAACTCAGCCAACCGGGACTTCCAGGTTGCTGGGCGGCTGCTCGTCAGATTGTAACACTCCTCCCCCTTTAGATGGCACAATCATAATCATCCAGGTAACCCAGGCGCCTGCGTATCCGCCCGGGCTGGCGCAAATTGCCGTCCAGGCGATCAGGGGGTAGCGCCGTCTCCGGTACTTCCTGAGGTGTCATAAATGGAAGTGTCTGGCCCGAAGACGGTGGGGTGTGTGATGATCGTACGGGAACGTCTACGGGTGCCTCCGGCAGTGAAGGAGCTGTGGTCACAACAGGTGAACATGGGAACGGTAACGGCGGAGCCTCTGGAGTATCATGGTCTTCTGGATCTGCCGGCGGAAGTGCATGGAACATGTCTGGCTCCTCGTTACCCTGGGTCTGGGCTGTGATGCGACTCCTAAACTGGTCTATGTGGTGCTGCCAGGTTCGGCCATCTTCAAGCTCGACCCATAAGAACGGGGTCTGGTGATTAAGATGATACGTCCAGGGAGCCACAAAGGATCACCCCCATAGTTCCTGACATAAACGCCATCACCAACCCCGAATACCCGAGGCCGGCTAGAGGAATCTACTGGCGCATCCAGTGTATAGTTTGGATGTAACCTGTCTAGCACGGTCCTTAGGCGCCGGCCCATAAGAAGTTCAGCAGGGCTACAGTTGGATACCTGACATGGGGTCGAGTGCTGCGCCAAAAGATACCGCGCCACCTTCTCTTGCCAATCACCGGGGCCAAAACGGGCCAAGGCGTCCTTGGCTGAGTGGACGGCCCTCTCTGCCCGGCCGTTACTGGACGGATGATAGGGTGCCACCAGGGCATGACGAATGCCCAACCCCGCCAGGAACATTTGAAACGATGCCGAAACAAATTGAGGTCCGTTGTCCGAGACAATTACATCGGGGAGTCCATGTGTGGCAAATATGTTACAGAGAGCCTTACTCACAGCGTCCGACGTGGTTGATGCCATACGAATTACCTCCACCCATTTAGAATAAGCATCAACCAGGGCTAGTAAGGTCTAGCCCTGAACAGGCCCTGCTAGATCTATATGCAGCCTAGACCACGGGTTCCTGGGTGTCTCCTATTCCCTAGGTATGGCGGCTGGGGGCCCTGGCCAAGATGACTGACAAGCTTGGTACCTTGCTACCCACTCGATGATGGCCTGATCAAGCTTAGGCCACCAGACATAACTACGGCCTAAGGCCTTCATTCTATCGATGCCAGGATGGCTATCGTGCAGCCATTTCAGGATGGCTGGCCGCAATAGAGGGGGAATCACCACCCGGCAGCCCCACAAAAGGCAACCCCGGGAAATAGAAAGCTTATGTTGGCGGGTAGAATATGGTTTAACCTCCGCGGGCAACGGCCCGTGCGGCCATCCCCTACACACCCAATCCATGACCTGTACGAGGGTAGGGTCCTTAGCGGAGTGCTTAGCCACATCCGCAGCCGTCACAAGCGAGGTGACATCGTCTATAAGAAGTACCAAATGGTCCGGGATGGGATCCTCTACGGCCAAAGGAAGGGGACAGTGGCTAAGGCCATCCGCATTTCCCAGGGAGATCCCTGGATGATAGATTAGCTGGTAATTATAGGCGGCCAAAAAAACGGACCACCGAGTCAAACACGGGGAAATAATTTGAGGAGTGGGCTTATCTCCAGCCAACAAGCCCAGAAGTGGCTTGTGGTCCGTAACCAATTGAAAAAAACAGCCATAGATATAATTGTGAAACCGCTTTACGGCGGCCACGAGCACCAGCGCTTCTTTATCCAATTGACTATAATTTCTCTCAGTCGTCGAAGAGTTCTGGAATAATAGGCAACTGGAGCTTCGGACCCGTTGGGCAAAACATGATTAAAAACAGCGCCAATACCATATGGGGAGGTATCACAGACCAATGTAAGAGGGATATGGTCACTATACTGGACCAGCACGGCATCAGAAGTAAGTAGGTCCTTAACAGCCCTAAAAGCAGTAGCTTGGGCTTGCCCCCAATTCCAGGGGGCCATCCTATCCAATAGCCGATGGAGCGGTTCTGCCACGGATGCCTTATTTGGCAGAAATATTTTATAGCCTTATTTGGCTATAAAAATTAAGCAGGCCCAAAAAAGCCTGGAGCTCGGCCCTGCATGATGGAGTTGGGGCCTTCTTTATGGCCTCAACCTTAGAAGGCGTAGGGTGGATACCAGACTCATCTACAAGAATAGCTAGAAATTTGACCTGGGGGACGCCGAACTTACACTTAGATTTTTTGAGTTTCAGGCCCTTTTGTTGGAATCTGTGTAGCACTTGGCGAATACGTTCAACGAGGTCATGTTTGGTGGTGGCCGAAATCAAAATATTGTCGAATTATGGAATGACGCCGGGGATTCCCTGGAGCAACCACTCCATAAGGCTCTGAAAAATGCCGGGAACTATGCAGACCCCAAATTGCAACCGGCGGCATTTAAAAGCGCCCTGGTGCGTAACAATAGTTTGTTGTTAGCCGTGGCATTGTCAACAGGAAGCTGTTGGTACGCCTGGGACATGTCCAATTTGGCAAAGATAGAACCTCGACCTAAGGAGTATAAGAGATGCTGGACTACTGGAACTGGGTACGGGTGGGCCTGCAATGCCCAATTAAGGGTACACTTAAAGTCCCCACAGATATGGATGGAACCATCCGGTTTAGTGGGGATAACGATAGGGGTCTCCCATCGAGAATAATCCGTAGGCTCAAGTACACCCTGGGCCAGCAACTTGTCTATCTCAGCGTCCACCTTGGGGCAAAGGGCAAAAGGTACCCGTTGGGGCTTAAGACATATAGGTGCCACCTGGGAATCTAAGTTCAGAGATATGGGAGTATCCTTATATTTACCCAGGGTGCCGTCGACAATCTCAGCGAATTCAGCTGTCAGAGTTTCAAAGTCATCAGTAGACGTGGTATGAATGCCGGCGATGGAAAGCCCTAACGCCCCGAACCAGTCTAAACCCAAAAGGCTAGGGAGACTGCCCTTGACTACCAAAACTGGGAGGGGGCCCACAAACTCCCCCCACTCCACCATGAACTGGCTACAACCCAGAATGGGGATGCCCTTTCCCTGGTAGTCATGAAGACGAGTAGAACAGGGTTGCAGGCGATCACGGGCAAAAAACGGCACCAATTCTTTAAGGGTCTGCCAGGCGATGATGGACTTAGATGAACCAGTATCCACTTCCATCCTGCACGGTTTCCCTTTGATGTGGACAGTCAAGAAGATCTTCTTGTGACCCGAAGCGGCATGGCTGACAGACGAGGGAAGGTCACAGCGGGAAATGGCAAAACAAAAATCCTGAGGACCGTCGAAATCTTTCCGGGATGATTTGATGGAAAGTCATGCTCCCGTCACATCCGTGAGGGGTCTCGACCTTTGCCAGGTGACCTTTCTTTCCGCAGTGGCGGCAAACGGCGTTTCAAAAACGGCAAGAAGCACGGGGATGTAGATCTCAGCAACCCAAGCAGAACGCTGGGGCCTGTCTTTCAGATGGTGGGCGTTGATTGATGACCGACGCCTTAAGGCAGCCCACCTCCTCTTCACTGTCAGAGACCGTATCGGGGCATTCGTAAGCTGTATGGCTGCACAGCGAGAAGCTGGCAAGACGTGCGGGAAGTTACGAATTTCCGCCGCGGACCGGTCGGACATCTCAAACGCAGCCGCTTCATCAACAGCAGCCTGCAAATTGATGACCGATTTGGCCAAGAGGCGGTGCTGCAACTGCAAATCGCACATGCCGCAAACTAGTTGCTCGAGGAGGGAGTCGTCAAGGTTTTCAAATTCACAGTTTATCGCCTCAGTCCGAAGGGTGGCAAGATAGTCATTAATGGACTCCCCTTCCTTTTGCACCCGTTGTTGAAAAAGAAAGCAGTGAAAAATCCGAGAAGACACGGGCGCGTAGTGGCCCTTCAATTTAGCCAACAAAGTAGACCAAGGGACGGTGGACAACTGTTGGGGTGCTACAAGTGCCCGGGCCGTTGCAAAAATCTGAGGCCCGCACGCGTTGAAGAAATGAGCCCGTTTCCGGTTGTTGGAAAAGTCAGTATAGTCATTTGCCTGCAAGAAACACTTGAAACACTCAATGTAAGCGTCCCAAGTTTCTGCACCAGGCACAAAAGGCATAAAGATAGCCGGGTTACTCATTAAAGGAGGTTGCAGGCACAAACGGAGGAAGAAAGAAAAAAATGTTTGCCTCACGTAGCTGCCTTCCGAAAATGCCGACAGCAGGTCAATTCCTCTCTCGTAGCCGTAGCTCAGTGAGGGGTCATCCCACCCTCGTCGCCAGTGTTACAGATTGAAGAACAAGCCAGAGAAAGCCGAGGTAAAAGCAACACGGTTTATTAACAACAACCAAGAGTTAAAATGTAACCTGGCCTGGGTTGCATGCAGCCGCTATTTATATTGCAGCTGTCGGCTCGCTCAGCCAATAAACACTTCACACCTTCCCGCCGGCTGAGCTATCAAACTCAGCCAACCGGGACTTCCAGGTTGCTGGGCGGCCGCTCGTCAGATTGTAACACAAATCATATTAGGAAACAGTCAATATAAATTATAAGGATACAAGCAACAAGGTTAGAGTCATACATACAGTCATAAATGGGAGGAGATGGGTGAAAAGGAACGATGAGAAGATTAATAGTAATGCAGACTTAGTAAATAGTTCGACAGTGTTGAGGGAATTCTTTGTTTAGCAGAATGATGGCATTTGGGGGAAAACTGTCCTTGTGTCTAGTTTTGGTGTGCAGTGCTCTATAGCGTCGTTTTGAGGGTAGGAATTGAAACAGTTTATGTCCAGGATGTGAGGGTTACAATTACTATGATAAACAATTAATACAAATTAAAAAAGAAAATAAAAATAGAAGTTGCAAAAAAGGCAACAGAAAGAAATAGAAAATAAATATGTAATGAAATAATTTTTCCCTTTATCACAACAAATATAAACAATTTTAGTAATGCATCACCTTTTAAAATGCACAAATGATCTCTTTTTCCTACATCCCATTTGTTATCTATAAACAGATTTTAAAACTTCATAATTTCATTCAACAAAAATCCATTAAGGATCACCAGAGATGAAAACGTAAACATTTTAACCTTAATTAGATAAACCAATATCATATTCCTTTTATTTTAACAATCTTGATCTTTAGTTCCTTCAAATAATGCCTAGAACTTGGGTGACCTTGCTATGAATCTATACACTTGGCATATATTCCTGGCATTCTTCATTTGTCCATCCCAGAAGCAACCCTCAGACCCACCCACCAAAATAAGACAGCATACTAGAAGTTTGTGAAGATAATTTTATGTCCTGGTCTTTTTATTATAGAAAATTAGATAAAATAAGACAAGGAAAAATAACAAAAGTTATTTCACATGACTTCAGACTATTTCTATTTGTACCTATTCAATAAACAAATTCAAACGAATGACTTAGGCTGGTTCAAGGGACATTCCACATAATGTGTCTAGAATAACATGGAAGCACACCTTGTGGAATTCTATTTTAAATTGTGCAATAGCCTTTATGGTCACATCACTGAACTTTTCCAAACTCCCAGAAAAATAGCATCACGTAGCCCTTATGAATATTAAATTCCTGCACTGATGAATGATTATTGTTCTTTTATGATACATAATAGTGACCACACATATCTACTTGGAAGTATGACCTATAGTGCTATATATATATTTTTAATAAGGACAGATCTTTAAAAAATTGACTGAGATCATATATTGTGATTGTGATCATTTTTAAACATGATACATCAAGTAACTAGATTTATACAACATGCAAACAAACCATTTTAAGCATGGCTTAAAAAATAAAATAGCTAGATCTGCATAATATACTAAACCAGAATCAAATTGCTGCTATAATTCTGCTGAAACTTATCATGAAATTAAAAGGCAACGCAAAGTCAAACAAGCAAAAAAAGGATTGCGTTGATATACTGAAAGTGTAAGAATGTAGCTTCAATATTTTTCTTCTTTAATCTGTTTTTAGATTATACAGCAACAGCAAACAATTGTGAAGCCTCATTAATAAACTTAATGAATTGATTTTGCTGTTAAGGAGTTCAATATTCCCTGAAACTAACATCATGAATATTTAATCAGTCATTGATCTCAATCACTGTCTTCAAACATCAGTCAATCAGACTTGATCAATGCTGTTCATTTAATTTGCCTGTTTTTTGTGTTGTATCCAATAGACCCATGTTATCATTTCATTACAGAAACATTTGCTATCAGAATTATTGGAATTTTTCTTTGTCCATTGAAAATGTCAAGCTCTGCTTTATTACGCTACCTGTTTTATGGATCAAATAGTTTTCACTATTAGAACAGGAAATGCAGATTGTAATCGTATACATATATAAATGAAAGCAAGCACTTTTATTTTCAATAAGACTTATTTCGAGCAGACAACTTTTCAATACTCTCTTTAATATGGAAAATGCTTTTTAAGAAGACATACAGATTGTTTTCAACATATGATGGATGTTGGAATAGGAACTTCTGTTGCTAGGTGACATGGTTGTAAAGCATGACTGCATCAATTAGTGATGGCTGTCCTACAGTCCCAGTTGCCATAATTAACTGAATCCTACAGTTCTTAGGTATGGCAATTTCCTTCTAGATTCCCATAACCAAAGTTAGATACTCATCATATCCAATTTTGACTCTATTATGTATGATAATTTAATGATAAAAGAGAAATGGAAAGAGTTTAGATGAGGCAGTGACACATCTACCTACCCTATTTATATCATGTCATCTCATGTCTCATGTATCTGTACAATGTGTGGTATCACCTAAGACAGGGGTCTTCAAACTTGGAAACTTTAAGACTTGTGGACTTCAACTCCCAGAATTCCTCACCAGCTTTGCTGGCTTTGGAAAGCTTTGTTGGCTGAGGAATTCTGGGAGTTGAAGTCCACAAGTCTTAAAGTTGCCAAGTTTGGAGACCCCTGACCTAAGAGGACAGGAAGCTGAAGCATAGGGAAAATTTTATGTGGGACAGTTGTTGTCTCAGAGGAGAATCTATATACCTTGTTCCTAAAGTTAAACAGTGATTATTTCACATTGATAGGATGCCGGGAGTTCAGATGTTTGCAAGATTATGAAATGAAAATAATTTGGATAAGAGGGGTCATAATTAAAGTGCAACTGCAAAGAATTACTGGGAATCTTGGAAACATTGCAGAAGTCATCTGAACAATTATCTGCTACAATTCAAAATCAAGTGAGATCCCTCTGCACTGAGTTCTAGTTCAAATTTGACATGTTATCCTGTTAATGCTGCAAAAGTGATTACTGATGAAAACTGATGAAAGGTACAAGGCTTCATACTTGAGAGACACAAGAAACAAGCATGTAAAACTTGTTTATTGTTTCTAGTATAGTTTATATACTGTATATCTGCTATAGCCTAATCATCATTTAGCTCAGTAAAAAAGTGTGTGTATATCTGCATTTCAACTTATTAAGATGATTTCTTTGCTATTTTACAGTACAAATCTAATCTTTGGGATTCCTGATATCCATCATCAAGACATACAGCTTCTCCTCTATTTTTGTCTCTCTTATTTATTTAAACAATATTTTTATGACAATAGACAGAATTTCCATTTGTGAACCCCGCAGACATTGTTAACCAATTCCTCCAGTATCTATTATTTAATTAATTACATGCCTATACTTGGGTTTAGATTTAGAATTTTACTGCACTTTTTTCAACTCTCATGTTGAATGGTTTATAGTGAAATATAAACATTAACTTTTAAAATTGGTACAATAGCCGCTTTCTACTACAGTCTTAGAAATGTTTACTAGAAGAGAAGGCAATGCTTTAGACTGTATTTGTATATCTCCTTGTGCAGCCTGTCTATATTTTTAATACAAATTATCTGGGCTCTTTTGCACCTTATTGTGTATTGCTTTGGCAATCCATTTATCCTTTTTTTTCTTTTCTCTGCAAATGAATGACTCGGTGCTAAAGCTGAGGAAAGCAGAACTCTTCCATGAAAAATGTTGCCATTAAAAAGAAGAGAGGAAACTGCATAAATTACAAATGAGTTACATCAGCAGCAGCAATGTTACCTGATTATACATGTATGTTTCTTTGCCATTAATCCAAGAAAATAGCATACTGTGTGTGATCCAGAACTCATTGTAAAGAAATACCTATTTTAAATTAGGTAAGAATGTATGGGCTTTACATAATGATGAAAAGTTATAATGCTAATTTAATAAACACATTTGTTCTCCGCTTGGTTTTGACATGCCTAATGGTAGCCTTTAATAGCAGTAGAATGCAAAGAAGTGACTGATGCCTGCTGATCTGATGAAGGCAACAGCAATTTGTTTTTTTTAAAATTATCTATAAATAGCTCTTTACATTTATCCTCTTTGCTAGAATACTTAAATGTAGTTGTATGTGATTGTGTGTATCACATACATTGTGTGTACCTGAATTCTTTTTCCCCCCTGAACATTTAGTTTTAAGAAATCATTTGAAGACTTTTGTTCAAATCATATTGTGTTTACTTTCTATCGAGGTGTTACATCAATTCGCACCCTGAATTGATGCCTCAAACCAACATGAATAGGATCAGTTTACTTTAAAAATACAGATACCAGAGTCAGCTGCCTTACTTTCTTTGTTTGAATGTTCCCATGTTGCCAGCCAGTACCACCCTAGCTGGCTAATGGGAAAATACAAAAGATTCTAGACAATTCCTGCCCTATTCTTTTGCATCCTCACTTGGGGAAAGGAATAGCAAAGGCTGTAAGCAAACATAGCCTTTCTTTGTGCTCATGGATATTTCATATATTGTTTCAATAAATCTCTTCCTGGTTTTAATGTCCAGATCAATATATCACTCTGATTTGATCATTATCTGAAAGACAGGACTTGAAATCTGCATGTTATTGGACAAACTAGGGAATGTCCTATTAAGCCAAACCCACAGGAACAAGAGGAAATGCCTGCAGATATTTGTATGTCAGCCTTCAAATTAAGATATGCAGATTGGTGCACATGAAATATTAATGAATAAATACTTGTTATATGATTCGTATATTTGAACTTAAACTTATTTATTAGAAAAAATTATGTGACTACCCATGTTATAAAAAATCCAGGCAGCATTTTAAAAAAACTATTATATACTACCAGATGCCTTAACATTCGCCTCTTAAAACACAGAAATGCTGGTCTCACCTGGACCAACAGCTCAGCAAACAGCCAGTCTTAATAACCTTTTAGAAAGGTAGGTGCAGCTGTGAATTTTATGAATATTGCTGTTTACTCCCTTTTTTTCTACAAAGAGTAATACCTCTGATGTTACTGAAGTAGAGTGTCAGGGTTCCAAGGAACAGAACAGAACAGAACAGAACAGAACAGAACAGAACAGAATTCTTTATTGGCCAAGTGTGATTGGACACACAAGGAATTTGTCTTTGGTGCATATGCTCTCAGTGTACATAAAAAGACAAGATACACTTGTCAAGAATCACAACACCCAGTGACAGTCATATGGTACAATAAGCAATCAAATCTTTCTAGGAAACAATCAATATCAATATAAATTGCAAGGATACAAGCAGCAAAGTTATAGTCATGCAGTTACAAGTGGGAGGAGATGGGCTACAGGAATGATGAGAAGACCAATAGCAATAGTAATGCAGCCTAATGTGAATAGTTTGACAGTGTTGAGGAAATTATTTGTTTAGCAGAGTGATAGTGTTCGGGAAAACACTGTTCTTGTATCTAGTTGTCTTGGTGTACAGTGCTCTATAGCGTCATTTTGAGGGTAGGAGTTGAAACAATTTATGTCCAGGATGCGAGGTGTCTGTAAATAATTTCACAGCCCTCTTTTTGACTGTTGCAGTATACAGGTCCTCAATAGAAGGCAGGTTGGTAGCAACTGTTTTTTCTGCAGTTCTAATTATCCTCTGAAGTCTGTGTCTGTCTTGTTGGGTTGCAGAACCAAACCAGACAGTTGTAGAGGTGCAGATAACAGACTCAATAATTCCTCTGTAGAATTGTATCAGCAGCTCCTTGGGCAGTTTGAGCTTCCTGAGTTGGTGCAGAAAGAACATTATTTGTTGTGCTTTTTTGATGATGTTTTGATGTTAGGTGTCCATTTTAGGTCTTGAGATATGATAGAACCTAGAAATTTTAAGGTGTCTACTGTTGATACTGTGTTGTCTAGTATTGTAAGAGGTATGGGAGGGTTTCTCCTAAAGTCTAGAATCATTTCTAGAGTTTTGAGTGTGTTCAGTTCCAGATTGTTCTGGTTGCACCATGAGGTTAGTTGTTCAACCTCCCATCTGTATGTGGATTTATCGTTGTCTTGAATGAGACTAATCAGTGTTGTATCATCTGCAAACTTCAGTAGTTTAACAGATGGATCATTTGAGATGCAGTCATTGGTATATAGAGAGAAGTGGAGAAAGCACACATCCTTGGGGGAGCCCTGTGCTAATTGTACAGGTATCTGATGAGATTTTGCTTAGCTTTACCTGCTGCTTCCTGTCTGTTAGGAAGCTGGTGATCCACTTACAAGTGTGTTCAGGTACTGCTACCTATTTTAGTTTAGTTAGAAGAATGTTTGGTATAATGGTATTGAATACTGAACTAAAGTCTACAAAGAGGACCCTTAGGTCCTCTTTGTCTTTGGAAGTTCTTAGGTCTTTGGAGATTCAAGATGTTGTAGGATATAGTGCAGAGCCCTAATAACAGCATCATCTGTCAATCTATTTGCTCGGTTTGCAAACTCAGGGGGTCTAACAGCAGATCCATGACGGTTTTCAGGTGGGACATCACTAGCCTTTCAAAGGTTTTCATAACTACAGATGTTAGAGCAACTGGTCTGTAGTCATTCAGTTCCTTCATGGAGGGGTTCTTCGGCACTGGGATGATAGTGGAGCATTTGAAGCAAGAAGGAACATGGCACATCTCTAGTGATTTATTGAAGATTCAGGTGAAGATGGGGACCAACTGGTCAGTAATAACACCCCCAATGAAAGAAAACTCAGAGGCTAGAAGTTCCTCAAAGTTCCATTTTATTAGAGATGTCATATTGGCACATCTGGGAAAACCTGAATCTGAAAGCTTCCAGGTTTTCCCCACCCAAAAGAAAGTCCAAATCCCTGCCCCAACACTCACATGTCCATCAAATGGTCCAATCAATGCACCATCCCAACTGGAGATGCCTCCCAGTAACAACACTCCAGGTGCAGGGCAGGATATCCTTGACTCTCAGAGAAAAGAATGTTATTATGACTAGATATCTTCCCAACTTCATATAATCCCCCCTCCTAGTTTCCCACAGCACTAAATGTGGCACTAAATGTGGCACTAAATGTGGCAGCCCTGAAGGTCCAAAGTAAAAGATGGCTTCCAGGACTGACATAGAAATGAAAGCAAGAGCAGAATTATGGCATTCTTCTGGGATCTATAAATATATGGGGGGGGGGGGTGTTTGTGTGTGCAGAAAACTGTACCAAGCTTTCAAAGCAAATCCCTTCCCAGTACATTTACAGACAAGTTAGTACCCAAAAGAAAAGCATATTCCTCAAATGTTTTCAGTTATCAATGGGGTGATCACCTGTTGACAGATGGGCTGCTTACCAGTGCCCACAGCACTTGCTGTACTGACACTAAGAGTGGCTAGGAGAGGACAAACATACAGTGAGGCAGATTTAGTTTTTAATAAATGGAAGAAATTCAACATTTATTTAGAGACAGATGCAGAAGAATCAAACAACAAAAGAGGAAAAGAAGGTGTTCTATTGGGCAACTCCCCTTTACATTGCCAATTGTCCAGCTGAAAGGGAGCACAATTTTGAGGAGCACTGGACTTTCTGTATCCAATTTGTCAACACTGAATGCAAGCTAGTTGGCTTGTAGAAGCAATCAAAGTAGAAACTGCATCTCACCGGGCGAAATTATGAATGAGACATTTCGAACAAGGGATTCCCCATTTTTTAAAGGAACAAGAAGTATTTTTATTATTTTTTGGGGGGGGGGAGTTGTAATTGTTTAAAGCAAATAGTAGCAACATTGAACATTTTTTTCAGTAGTTTGTATTCAGTAGTTTGTATTTCCCAATTTTGTTTCTTGAATGAAGAATTAAATTGAGAAAACTTCCAATAAGATGCTATGTGCAAAGGTGGCTGTAACAATTTGAAGGACTGTTTGCTAAATAATGATTGCATAATAAAGGAGAAAAAAAACTAAATTTATTATAGTGATTAAAAGAAACATGTTAAGAAAGGGGAAAAAAACTAATTAATAAAAAAAGATCCAGTTGCTAATTATACATAGCTATATAAATTTAATTACATAGTTATATATATCCAATTTCAATCAGAATAGAGCTGGAAGGGAACTTGGAGGTCTTCTAGTCCAACACCCTGTTCAAGCAGGAGACCCTATACCCGTGATGGTGAACCTATGGCACAGGTGCCACAGGTGGCACACAGATCCATATCAGTAGGCATGCAAGCGTTGCCGTAGCTCAGTTCCAGCGCACATGTGTGTGCCAGCCAGCTGGTTTTTGGGCCTTTCAGTCCCACCAGAAGTTGGGAAATGGGCTGTTTCCAGCCTCCGGGGGGGCGGGAAGGCCATTTTCGCCCTCCCCAGGCTCTCAGAAAGCCTCTGGAGCCTGGGGAGTGTGAAAAATGGGCCTACCGGGCCCACTGGGCCATCATGTGCTAAAAGCAGGGGGGTACGCATGCACAAGGGTGGGGCGCATTGGATTATGGGTGTGGGCACACGTGGGTGACCTCCCCGCACTCTCCCCACTTTTGGCATGCTATGGCAAAAAGGTTAGCCATCACTGCCCTATACAGTTTGAGACAAGTGGTTCAAAGTGACTCAAATATCCTTCAGTGTAGGAGTAATATTTTTTTTAAAAAATGGATAAGGAACTTATTTCCTTGATCTTAGAGGTTAGTTTTCTTTTCAATTAAGTAAAATTATTCTCTTATACTTTAGGATTGGCAGAACCAATGATCTTCATAAAATAATAAATCCCATATTTCAGATAATATATGAAAATTCATATTGAGAGCCTGGAGACATTTTCCTCAAACTATATAAATGTGTATTAATAATTTGAAACCAGAAAAGGAGGCTATATCAGAGAAAGATCAAATCATATGAGTTAAAGCACCTTCTACTTTGTAACACTGCCGCCATGGAAAAATTGATTAAACATTCATAGAGGGCTCCAATAAACATGCATTAATAATTTCTGATTACATTTTTAAATAATAAATATATTTCACATTATTTAATTCCAGGACCAATTGATTTTCCAAAATTAGATAGTCATTCTACTATTTATCCAATACTAACTTAATATTTTATAAAATACAACTGTTTGTTTCCATTTAAGTGCTGCATATCTTGAGAAAATTAAGATTGCAAGTATCTTGGAGGTTAAGAGTATGTGGCCATATTGCTTAATTAGTACATTTTTCAACTGCATACTATATTGCCAAACATATAGGTGTGTTAAATTCAAGACACAGTCAAACAAAACCTTTAAACTGTGTTAGAAATCACCCGATTTAAAATGTTAATCCTTTGTTCAGCCCAAGCATTCCAACAGAACATTTTCTCTACTGTATTTAAATTTGGGTTATTCCACAACATCAGTTTTTCATATGCTTAAACGTTAAAATATAATTAAAATATAACACATGCCAGTTAACAAGCAAATATGCCTGGTAGCTTTCAAAGATGAAAATGAAAAGACCAGTTTAATGTTCCTGGACCTTAAAAATTAACAAGATTTCAAACAGATTAACATTTCCAATTGGTCCTGAAGAAGGAAAAGCCATGGTTTTGCCAAATTGACCATAGTCATGTACAATGCCAAAAAGAATAGCAGCTGTTAGTCATAAATTTTAATAGAGGAATTGGGATATCAGAGACAAGCCACAGCATGTAATGTAGCAACTTGACCAGTTAGTAGGCAATAAAGTTCCACATTCAAGAACTGCTTCAGAAATTGTTCTTTTCTCTAATTAGATATAGTCTTGTGCAGATGTTGAATAGTGCCTTGATTAACACTACTCAACATCTGAACAAGACTATGTCTAATTAGAAAACACAACAATTTTAATAAACAATCCAAAAAAAAAAGAAATAGAAGAAGCGGGGAGACCCAAAACAATTCAATTCTCTGTGAAGGTACTGACCCAATCGTCTATCGAGACTCTCAATCATCCAGGTCATGGTTGCCCCAAAGGTGCTTTTCAAAAGTCAACTGGACAGTTCTCTTCTCAGAATGGAAGAAGATTCTTAGATGAAAAGTGAAACATATTCAAGGAAAAAACTAAGAACCAAGTTGCCTTTTTAAAAGCATCTTTGGGGCAAAAGCACCTTTTAATAACCCAATCAGTTCCCTCTTATAATTTTTTGACATGTGTGCTAAGATTATTAAAGCAGGTTTCTTCACTGCATTGTTACTTTGTAGTAAAATTAATGACATTTTGAAATGCATGTACTTATTTATGAAAAACAATGGACTTATTTGAATAAGTGGTTTTTTTACTACCATCCATTGTTTCTAGACTGTAGTATTGCTTCATACTTCAAAGTATATTTTTATGAAAAAGCTTCTTTATTAAAATTCATTCGTGAACCAGATGTTTCATTTTCAGCCAAACCCAAATATTTTGTTAGAATGAAAGTTTGCATGGAATATTTAATATTTACCATACCTGCAGATTAAAAATAATAAATATAGCACTTAATAGAAGTGGAAAGATTTTTCATTTACAATCAAAAACATTGATATAGCTATTATATGGATAAGGCTTTTATTAAGTGAGTCTTATCTGGTAAAATCTAGCAAGTCAAAATCTGCTGGATGAATTACTAGGACAAAAAAAAGATTTGGAATCTTATTAATAAAAAGTGTGCTTCTTCATATCATTTAACTAAATATATAGCTATACCAGGTGAGGTATACTGGATTAAAGCAACTGGTAATTCATAAAAAATGTCATCATTTATAAATAAATCAGATCCAAAGTAAATCTGAATAGAAAAGATTAGAAACTGCAAACTTCATATACGTGCATAGAGATAGGCACAACTGTAACCAATAGGGAAAGTACAATTTTCCTCTTGCCTCTATTTTGGACAGAAGCTAAGCTTACGGAAGTTACAACTTTTTCCCTGTATAATAGCTTCAAAGCTATTTCAGAAGAATCAAAAATTTCTGTATGTTCTCTGTCACTTGCCAGCTGCTAACCGATGAATAGAAAGAGGCCAGAATAGCTAGAGGGGAAGTCTGATAATCACTGAATTGCTAAATTGTTGATGGTGCCTGAGTGTGTTGGGGAAAGAGCTGGCATTTTTTAGCCTACAGCATATAGCTCATCTAAAGAAGACAGAAAGCACAAATGTGGGAAGAGAACATTATGGGACAGTCAGAAGAGAGTGGAAATTATTTTGCGCTGACTGAAAGAGGCAGACTCACCTGAAAACTACATAAAAGCAAAGGTGAAGATATCTACAGAGAAATAAACAGGAAAGTTTAACCATTCGCCCATATTGCCAAGACAGAAAAACATGACTCAGTAGAATAAGAACATTATGTCCTGCAATGATATTTGTAACACTATCAAATATCCACATCTGCCTATCCCAGATCCTTGCAAAGGACTCGATAGGTAGAAAAAACAAAAATAAATCCAGTCTGACTTGATTATGTGACAAATCATAATAACAGACCTGGGCAATTCTAGTTATTGGATATGCAGTTGCAATAGTGGATTAGACTCAAATTTAACTAAAAGACCTGGATAGGAAGACCGGAAAAATAATGACAATGGATCATGCCTTTCATCAAAGCAGCAATGTTGAAAGATTCTATTTACCAAGGAGCATAGGTGAATGTGGAATGTTCAAATACACTAGACAGTTGGGGGAAAAAAAGAGAATTGGAAAAATATCTGAAGAACAGGTAAGAAGATACATTAAAGCTTAATGAATACCAAAGAGACCAAACTGGCCTATAAGAAAGACTAACTGAATAATAAAAAAGAGACATGGCAAGGCAAAGTATTACATGGCTGGTACATTAAAAAACTAGCATAAGTATATAAAAAAGTAGATGACAACAATGCATGGCAATGCTAAGGAAAGCTGAGGTAAGAGACAGAGGAGCTAATTTTATCTGCACAAAACTAAGCCTTAAGAACAAATCAGTAGTGGGTTGCCACCGGTTCTATAGAACTGGTAGTAAAACCAGCAGGAGGCTCCGCCCACCGACCCCGACATCACTAAAATGCTTCTGCACATGTGTAGAAGCTTCTGCGCATGCACAGAAGAGCGCGTGCACGGCCCTGCTGCGAACCAGTAGTAAAGGTAAGTAGAATCCACCCCTGGAACAAATATATATTAAGTGAGAAGTGACAAGTCAGCAACAAACAGCAAATGCCCTCTCTGCAAAGAAGCTGAAGAAATAGTGGATCACCTAGTTAGGTGCTACAAGAAGGTAGCACAGATTGACTAAAATAAAGGCATGACAAACTAGCAAGAATGATACTTTGGAATACCTGAAAGAAATCTCTTTGTCCTGCAAGTAAGAACTGGAGGGACCACAAAATAGATATACAAAATGAAGAAGCTAAAGTGCCTTGTGAGTTTAGAATTCAAACAGACAAACATCTGCCACACAACACTCAACACTTAATAATTGTTGATAAGAAAGACAAAAAAGTCTGGATAGTGGGTGTTGCAGTTGCTCTCAAACAAGCAGAAGAGAAGAGAAAGAAATGGAAAAATTCACATATGTAAATAGTGATTATGGCAAAAGAAAGCCAAGATAGTATCAATAGTAATAGGTGCCTTGGATGCTATACCAAAACATCTGGAGCACCACTTGAACACCATTGGCATTAATAAAATCACCATCAGTCAATTGCAAAAGGCAGTTTTTCTTAGAAAGGCTTACATCTTGTGATAATAACTTTAACACCATCAATCAAGAAGATCTACCTTACAGAGGTCTTTGGGAAGGACTCAATAGGTGGACACAAATGCCAAATCCAGTTTAAACATCTGGCTGACTGTGTGACCAACCATAATTAATTTATATGCTGCCTGCCTCCCAATGTGTCTGTTCAGTTTACAATCCCTTAAACATTTTAAATTGAAAAACAATCATAATCAATCAATCAATCAATCGTTAATCAAAAAATTTAAAAAAAATACAGAAACAGCACGACAGAAGAACAACAATGACAAAGAAAGTACATCCAGAAAGGAACAGGAAGAAAGGAACATCAGTCATCCTATCCAAAGTGGTGGATTAATTCTCAGAAATTAGCAACTTTATGCTTAAATGTTAAGCAGAATATTTTGCTTAAACATTAAGCAGAAAATTATTTTAAAATGTACCGGTACTTTGATATAGCACAATATTATCCTAATAGGTATATATAGAGAGAATTAAGGATTCAATAAAAAACTAAATTGGGATCTGTTTTCAACTTAACTTTACTTTGCCATAAAAGCTATGAAGTATTCCATAGCGAAGTTCTATTAAATCGACTATCTCATTGCCCAGGCATTCAAATGAACTGTAGAGGTTATTAAGTTGCCCTTGATAAAATGATTTATTTTTTGAGGATAAATGCTTTTATAAATTCTACATTTGACAGTTTTACTACATATTGTAAATAGAATATTCTGCCAGATTTTTTTTATGACAGCTATCACTAAGTCTTTCAGCCCTTATTACTTTTCAATTTTGAATATGCCGCCTTCTTTTAATATATATATATTTTTAATATGCACTTTTTATATCAATGGCCAGTTTGACTTGCAAACATGTTATTTAGATAGATTTAGATTACACTTTCCTCAAATGTCTTCCATTAACAGGCTCCACTATGGGAAGCAGACATTAATTTACAGATTCTGCATTTATAGCCACAGATTCTTTAAGGTTCTGCAATTACTGATAAAATTTACAATCTGTTCTGTACTCAGCTATATTCTTCTGCTAAGGTCTCTGAGTTGTAAACAGTGGGTGTCCTTGAACCAACTGCAGCATAAGTAGTTTAAAATTCATTGTAATGTACATATTTTAGTATAATAAAATCAAAAGACTTCCCAGTCTACCTACTAAACATTATAAAGCTATATATCAAATATATGTTTATATCATTTTGATTGCTGTTCTTGGACTGTTCTCAGAAAAAAGTTATATTTTAAAATATAATAGTACTTATTTTTGTATTAAATTAAACTTTTTTATTATTTACAAAACATGCTGTAAAATGTTGTTTGTAACTTGGATACTGAACATATGGACATATTTTTAATTTGTAGTAAACATTTTGAGTTATGATTTGGATCGAAGTGTTGAAGATTTTATCTCACAGATAGATCTCTGTTGTATATCTGTACAATTATCTGTGAAATACTTCCTGATTTTCTCCCTTCCTCTCAGTATACAGTACAACATATTAAGAACAGGTTTATAATTTCTATGATACAAAGTTAATTTGAATTCTGTCTAACATGTTTTATTTTTATACTAAATTGTTTTTCATTTTCTTATACCATCTTTTCAAGGTTGTAAATTAACATTGAGTATAAATGGCTACTTCAGATTTAGAGTTAGGAAATATATTCTCGTTTTTGTTGGATTTCACTGTAGCATCACATTTAGCTATTGTCTTGTATGAATTGCCCGCATTTTATAATATATTTTTAATTCTTATACACTCATTTTAATTGTATTCTTTTTTACAGTTTTATTGAATGTCACTTTAAGATTGTATACAGATGATGCAAATTTTAAATTTAACTTAATCCCCTCCCTAATGTTTAGCAGGTATTTCCATTAAAAAATGGATAGTTTTGCTCCTTTTAAGAATCACCTTGTACTTGCCTTAATGTGAGGTTGTCTTTCATCACGTGTACATGCTCAATATTATCCACTGATTGACAGAATTTCCACATATTTCTAATTCTGTTATGGGTGGAACATGTGTATGCAAACACATTTTATTTATTCATTCAAATTATATCTACCCATCTCGCCAAGTGACTCTGGGCGGTAAGCAAAATGTTAAAAATGAAAAAGAAATTCAATAATACAATTTAAAATATATAGCAGCCAAAAATAAATCATGATCTATAATCTATAAGGTGGGTGCTATGCAGAAAAGACATGTTTTCAGGCTCTGCCCATAAGCATTTCTTAGCTGCTGGGACCTGAAACTTGTACATTTTGCCTAGAAACAACTGGAGAGAGATGATCTCTCAAGTTACTCACTCCCAAGCCATGAATGATTTTAAAGGTAACAACCAGCATCTTGAATTGCATGCTGGCAACTAATGCAGCTCATAGAATATAGATGTTAACCTGCGCTGAATAACTGGCACTATTTACTATCCATGCTGCTGCATTCTGCACCAGTTGAAGTTTCCAATTGTTCTTCAAGGGCAGGCCCAAAGGTGATATACATGCTCAGTTAGAGTCTATCAAAGGAATACGACCAGCAGTTCTTCCCAACATACTGCAGTGAGTGGTATGTATGAATAATATGACTAAACAGAAGTATTTATATGTTTGATCCTACTGCTTAACAGATTATCACTTGAGCAATCTTTGCAACTAGTTTTTCTTCCAATGTCAATCATTAGTGCTTTTGGAGAATAGAACTATGTATGTTCTAACTTAGTGTGTTGATTTGGGAGATATATTGTTTTGATACAATTGTGGAAACAATAATTTACTGCAGTTCAACTTCTTTATGTTCAAGGAATAACCTGGAATTTAGTAGTGTTATACAATACAGTAGGAAAAAAATCCCTAAAAGATAAATTCTCTAAAACCTCTTCTAGATTCATGTTATCCAAAGATACCTAATTATTGTCCTTCTTTGAAAGAGATTGTCTATGATGTGGTAACAACTGGTTTAAATATTGCAGTTTCTTATATTTATAAATTCTGAATATCAGATATTCAGTGATGTCAGATGATTCAAAATACAGTAGTTAGGCGAGATAATAAAACGTGAAATGAATTTCCTCATTAAGATCCAATGTAATTCCAACATGCTAGGTTGATTCTATTAAGCTACTTAAAAAAAGGATAAAGATTGGCTGTTGATCAATGAAAATTTGTCAATAGAAAAACACAAGTTTCTACTCTACATATTTTATTTGCATTTTCTCAAATTCGTTTAATTGACACACACTTTCATAATTTACTTCTGAAAATGCTTTTCATTCAGCTTTGCCTACTAAAAAGTGTGAGGCTCTTGATGAGTGTTCTATTATTATACACACAATGCTATAATGCTTAGTACAAAAACACAAAACACCACAGTCATTACAAAATTGTAAAGGCTATATCAGAAATGTTTAAACTGAACATTCACTCCACCTTGATTTTTATTCTATAATGCTATAAAGCATGTCCTATGCACCATTCTCTCCAAGATGGTTATACTGCAGGATCATGTCATGTGGATATGGTTCTTGGGAAGGATGAGCAAAGAATACTGCAAATATACCACAGGGACACACTACCCAAAGGACTATCTAGAATATGTAGATAATCCTAGATATCTAATTAAAGCAAGCAGGCACCTATAATAGATAACAGTAATACAGAGCGATATTAAAAGTAGATCATTCCGTGAAAATTGCAAAAACATTATTTGATTCTATCTCTGTGTGAGAGAAACTATTCCTAGCATCTAGTAAAAGAAAATCCAAAGTTACAAAGTCAGAATTACAGTGGGAATTTTGAATGTATCAAGAACATGGCAAAGCTCAACACAGTGAAAGATGAAATGAACTAAGAGTGACTTCTTAGGCACCAGCAAATTGAAATGAACTGGAATTGGGCAATTTTAGGCAGAGATTGTTCTGAAAAGCATTAGGAAAGAAGATATTCTTATAAGAAGATATGGAATACAATATATACAATTAGCAACCATTTAAAGTGGAAAGCTGTCAAGATTCTGCTAATGGAGAAGAGAAGGTTGGTGAGTTTTGTGGTCAAGTTCAAGAAGATTGTTGGAGACCCAAATACCAAAAGTTGAAATAATAATTAGGAAAATGTAGCGGAACAATATGGCTTAAAACATAGAAATGAAAATGACTACTAGTTTTTCTACTCTATTTCTTTATTATTAGTACAATCTTCAAATAACCAAAATGATGTCTATATAAATGGGCATCACCAAATTGAGTAACACAAATCAAATTGACTACATTATTGATACAAATTAGTAAAATATCTCAATTATAACTGCAATCATATGCCAGAGGCTGATTGTAGAATGGATAACAAGTGACTCATGTGCAACTTACAAATCAAGCTAAAGCAGAGAACAAAATGGATGGTGGAACAAATTTGAAGATAGCAAGTACACTACTTTGTTTCAATTTTTTCCTCAAATCTTTTAGTGGAATTCAAAGAAGCCACTCAAAGCAGCTAGTCAAGGTAGCTAAGCTTTATGAAACTGAGCAATGATCTTTGATGCTTTACAGCGGGCCAAGGCATTATATCAACCTCAATATTTTAGTCAAACGACAAGATGAGTGGTACCTACTTTCCCCAGGCCTAGTTTTGATCCCATCAATGATTTCTCATTATTAGAAATCCAAGCAAATAGCTCTGCACACTTAATGCATTCTTAAAATTCATGTGCAATATGAAATTGCCAGCAAAGACACTCATTTCTTATTTATACTTTGCCTTAAAGAAACTTGATTTCTCTCATGAATAATTTTCTTTTTTAAAAATGTAGATATATAATAGCTAGATCTGGGCATTAAATTAATCTCTTCTACCCTAAAATAAGGTTTTTCTTGTTCTTATTTATTTAGGAAATGAACATGAGCAAATGAACACTGTGAAAGATTAGAATATATAATACAACTGGGAAACAAATAATATCTGTTTAGTTTTATGGTAGCAAGTTGAACAGAGCAATTATGCCTCTCTTCAATATCAGTCATTTGTGTAGCAAGTTTTTTTAATATGTTTATAATTAAGGGCTTTACATTTTGTTCATTTATTTAAAACAGCATAGTCCTACTTTTTGTTTTCTTTTAGAAACAATAATAATCTTTTTCTCTGATTCTAGAATTAAATTTTGTTTGTCAGCTTTGTATTGCTGTTATTCAAGCACCACTGTTTTTTCTTTCATTTCTTTAATATTTAAAATTATATTTAAGGATGAAATACTTTAAAAACCCATATCTATTTATAGTACTCAAATATTTGTATGAGTTAAGGTTAGAAGTAGGAAAATTGTTGAGAAATTAACAGATAGAGAATATCTTGAGAAAAAACCCCAAATGATTTAAATGTAATGTAATGTGTAAAATATTAAGAATTAGCTAAATTAACATTATGAAATTGATCTGTTTACCTTTAAGTTCTACATTTAGTTTTTTGTCCTGCTTGATTAAAACTGTGCCATCACTAACTGCTTCTGTTAGAAATCAGGAAGTCATATGCTGCATTAATTTAAATAATTTTCAAAGTTAGGCCCAATATAGTATGTACAGTATGTGTAGATGGGGCAGACCTCATTTCATAAACATTAGTTGCAATATATATATCCAAAAAATTATTTCTGGGCTTTTTTTTTTCCCCTTCTAGCAGCCAGCAGACCCTTTGCTGCCCATTGGGAGACTAAGATAGATCTATTTCGGCCTTATAAGGCCTCTTCAGTTAGCCACACCCTCATCTCATGTATCCTCCCTGTAAAGGTACAATATCTGTTTTTCTTTCTTTTTCGTAGGTTTTATCTTGGCTTACGTAGGTAGAACCTGGCTAAAGAGAAATACACATAAAACCTACGAAAAAGAAAGAAAAACAAATATTGTACCTTTACAGGGAGGATACATGAGATAAGGGTGTGGCTAACTGAAGAGGACTTATAAGGCCGAAATAGATCTATCTTAGTCTCCCAATGGGCAGCAAAGGGTCTGCTGGCTGCTAGAAGGGGGAAAAAAAGCCCAGAAACTAGTGAATGTGATTTCACTGAACTAGGGCTGTATAAAATCTTGGCTTACGTAGGTAGAACCTGGCTAAAGTGAAATACACATAAAACCTACGAAAAAGAAAGAAAAACAAAAATATATATGTATATACATGTGTGTATATGCACCCACATGCTTATGTGTACTGTCTGTCTGTCTGTCTATCATCTATCTATCTAAAATACATAATGTGCTAAATAAATAAAAATATCTTATTTATCTTATTTTTTTTAAAAAAAAGCTCTTAATGGTTGTGCTATTATACATTCAGTGTCATTTTTAATGAGATGGGCAGCTATATAAATAAATACAATAGTCCATTTTGGATGTTTGCAGAGCAAGCAAAATGCAGTCAGCCGAGGCCATTTTTCAATAGGATCATTGTTAACGTGTGCAGCTATACTGAGAAAAGAGTTACTGACCATGATAAATTTAGAAAAATTCACAAATTATATACTTAATCCTTCAGGAGCATCTCATTCTTCATGTCAAACAGGAAAATATCTTCATCTTATTCTAATAATTATTTCATCTTAAATATCCGTGATGATATACTTGTCTACAGCATGACAGAGTGTAACTATTGTGCTATAGTTGCTCAGCATGTTTCAGAGGGTTTCTTTAAAAAAAAATAAATCTCCAAAATGGTGTGTGCATATGTGGCTCTATATAAACCCAAGAATCCAAAATCTCTAAGCTGTTTGATATAGAGTTATTCAAACAGTTACGGACTATGCACACAGTGAAATGTGCTCTCCTAAGTAGCCAAGAATATAATAACGTGATAATTCGGTTTATGGCTATGATCCAGAGAAGCTACTGCCAGGTGACAAGAGGTCTGGATTTGCAGACAAATTGCTGATCGGAATGCAAATTGCTATGTGCAATATTCTGCTCAGCAATAATCACAAATATTTGCAGCTGTCACAGCTGTATTCTACAATACCAAATTGTATAGTGATAGAGGCATAACTCTTTGCATAACTGTTTGGTTAAATGTGGTAGTGACTATCCCACCGATGAAATGCTACCTTTATATACAATGATGTAGTTCTCCATCTATAAATAATAAATGAGCTTTAGTTTTCAACCTGGTGGATCCTTAAACCACAAACTGGCTTCTTATGAGCTTCCACAGAAATACCATCTCAATTATCCTCAATTATTTTTGTAGCAGTATATTACCTTACTCCTAGTTAATTTAAGTCGGCTGAATTCCTAAATGTATTGTTTTACATGCCCACAACTGTACTTTGGACAGAAAAAGAGGCTTACAATAGACACATCTTGTTCCCTAAGTGAGAAATTTGTACTTTTAGAGTTACAAGGTTCTGTTGAAATCGGTTTTTCCATACTGGAAACATGAGCAGATGAGCCAATTCTATTTGATAAATAAATAAAAGATACTTACAAATGAAGGCAAATATACATGTCCCAGAATAAAGTGTCAGATCCTACAAAAGATATTTAGGGAGTTAAATTCATGCATTTTTCCTCATCTACATCCATTTTATTTCAACATTCCATATTTCCATTAGTAAAACTCTACACACTTTTGTGGCACTAAATATTTCTTTTCATTCTATTTTAGGAAGTGTGCATATAATTATAGTTTAGTTTCTATTCATTCTTTTGTGAGATTAAGCTCTCTTCTAATACTTTTTCATACAGACATTTGTATCTGCTTTTCTTGCCATCATTCTAATTTTAGTCTCTTTCTTCCATTTCTTTCCCCTTCTTAAAAAAAAAAGATTCTATTTTTCCCATTATTCACTCTTAATAATACCTAAAATGGTTTGACCCAGAACCTCTAATCACCCTTCATCTTCTTTGGGATACTTTAGCTCATAAGATCAGACTAGTACTAACTTGTTGAATTTTTTTAAAAAAGTAAAAATTTACTTTTAAGAGAGCCCATGAGGCGAATTGGGATGAGTTGAGAGCCCCAACCCTAGATTGTGTCTGGATGTTTATTGTTCCTAGTGGCCATAGCTTCTCCATGTTTTTTTTTTTTTGGTTATTGACAGATGTTCTTTTGTCACATTCTTCTTCTATTTTAATCTTCTTACTATAAGAAGGAAATATAAGCTGATCTGAGTCCCGCTGAATTGAAATGGCGTATAAGCTGCAGTAAATAAATCAATCAATCATAAATTAACAGGCGGTTCAAAATACGTTGAAGATATCAGTTATGCTATTAGTTTTGGATGCCTAAAGAAAATTGGATCAAATCCATACTTTCTTTAGTAACTACGGATAAATGTAAAAACTTACCTGTGGCAATTTGGAGACAGGTGAAATGAAAAAAAGGAAAGTAATTAAATATTAACTGGATTCTAAACATTATACAATAATTTTAAACTATCCTGAAAATATAAATATATATTTCATAATTGCTTACTACAGATTTGTAGAATATTACTACAAAGGATATTACTTCCATATGAAAATTTGCCTTGCTACATAAAGGAGATGATGTGATGGAATATGGTAGGCCAGATTGCCAGGTGAGAGGGAGTACATTCCAGAGGAGTAAGAGGCAACTCAGTTCAGATTATTGGTATGAGAGAAAGAGAGTGATGACAGCCCTTCCCTAATAGAATATATGTTTGAGGTAGATGATAGGCTGCTTCAGTTTGGCAAGATTTTATCTGTGGGCATGGAACAGTAAAGAAACCTGATTTGAAGTTTTGCCATGTGCTTTTCCTGACAGTTGAGGTACATACAACTGATTCTATAATGTAGAAGAAAAATGTGAGAGATAGTGGAGAGACAGAGAGAGAATTGGTGTGATGAGACTTTTCACTTCTCATCCAAGAAGCTTCTTCAGATCTGACTGGATGGTGGGTAATGGAAGGATTCATACTTCTTGAAAACAGCTGGTCATTTGTATTCTTTTAGAGAGTCATTGAGGCCACCTGGAGGTTTATATGTGTTGTCAGGGTCACCTGAGTAGTGCAAATGAGTGTGATGCCTTCTTGGAAGTGTTGAAAGGACTGTGTTGTTGACTGGAGATGATGTCTGCATCTCAAACTGAAGCACAGATGATTCCTGTAGTCTACAATGCATCCCTTTGAATGGTGCGGGTATATGAATGGATTTCCAGAAAAATGGCTGACTACAGGAATTATTTGTTTCTCTTCTTTTACTTTAAATATTAATTTCTGTTAATTTTAATCTTTCTTGTTTAAAACTCTAATAAAGTTATTATTTAAAAAATTTAAAAATGCAATTTTCAACATGAAACACAAATGAGAAAAATGGTTAAAATATTGGATTTATAAAAATTTAGAACAAGAATTTATTTCAGCAGGGACAAGCAAAAAAAAAATAAAGTTGTATTATACATAAATCCATAGTTACAACCTAAACTGATAATGAATGATGATCATTGATGATATGTAGGGGCTAAAATTAATTTGAATGAAAGTAAGGTTATGATATTAGGAATATATGCCTCAAATGAAAATAAATCTTTATTTTTAAGGAATTTACAGAAAATTAAAAGACCTGTGTTATGAAAATTAGTATTTTGGGAGAGATTGGAATGGAGTGAGTTGCCCACTAAGAAACAGAACCTCTTTGAATGTCTCTCTGAAAATAATTAACACAAGGTAAAATACCCAAAAATATGTTTTGATGTTATACATGTTTGATAACATAAAAACAGTGACTCTAAAGAACATATTTATTTCTTTGTTGTTTTATCATTTTTTTAAAGTATGTATTTTAGTCCAATATTTTTTCACTTTTGAGCATGTCCACCACATATGATAGTATGATCCAGGGATGAAATCTAATTTTTTTTGCTACCGGTTCTGTGGGTGTGACTTAATTAGTGGGCGGGGCTTGGTGGTAAGGTAACTGGGAGGGCGTGGCTTGTTGGTCAGGTGGGCGTGGCCAAGTCAATGTCACTTCTTTTTTAACCTACAAAACACAACACAACACAACTGGCTCACCCACAATGTAAAAGCAGCTGTGCTAGACCCAAAATGGCCCCTGCAACAAGCAGGAACTTCACACAGCCACAAAGAACCCAAAAAAAACAACTTTCACACTTTACACACACAAAATTCCACATACAGCTTTGTGAGATTTTGTGTGATTGTGTAGTTAGAGTGAAACACTACAGAAACACACTAAATCTCAGAAAGCTGCACAAATATTGTTTTATTTTATTTTTATATAAAAGCAGCTAAATTTAAAACTTCCTAAACTTTAAATGGCTAGGTCTAAAAAAAGAACTACTAAAAATTAGTAGTAGTTAATTAACCCCTAATTAACTATTTTTTTAAAGCTCCCAAAGGGGAAAAAAACTTACCCAATTGAACAGGGGTCTCCAACCTTGGCAACTTTAAGACTTGTAGACTTCAACTCCCAGAATTCCTCAGCAAGCTTTACTTTGCTGGCTGAGGAATTCTGGGAGTTGAAGTTCACAACTCCCTGCCTGCTTGATTGCAGGCAGGTTCAGTTGCTTGCTGAGGCAATCGATTGCAGGGATTACAGCAAGGCATTGCAACCAGCAGCTAAAGTAAGCAAGCTGGGGGGGGGGGAGGGAGG
>WNWU01000016.1:25863323-25885348 GCA_012654045.1 Ptyas mucosa | reverse complement strand
GGGATTTTTGCTACCCATTAGCAGGCAGAGCCATTTAAAAGGAAAAAAGTTTTTTTCTTTTACATGGCTCTGGTGATCCAAGCTGGGATTCAGAGCTATTTAAAAGGGAAAAAAGGCTCTGATGATCACGTGGCTCAGCTGGGAATGGGGGCGGGGGCAGGGATTTTTGCTACCGGTTCTCCGAACTGCTCGCCACCATCGCTACCTACTTGCCCGAGCCGGTCCGAACCGGGAGCATTTCACCCCTGGTATGAACTTGGTATCTGATTGCACTTCCAACATTTAGCTGATAAATTTTCATACATCTTTGCTAATCTCACTGGTGGTAGATGCTGCCTATAAAACATTTTAAACATAAAACATATAAGTTCTCCTTATAGGCCGTTGGCATTGTTAGCTTACAATTTCTATCCCACAGTTTCTGCCATTTATCTAATTCTATTGGGTAGCCAAAGTTTTTAGCCCATCTTATCATTGTTTCTTTCACTTGTTTTTCCAGTTTAATACTCAGTAAATAATTTTATATATAATTATTAATATATATTTTGCTGATAAAGAAATAAAGGGAGACTAGTATAGATCTATTTCAAGCTTTTTAGCTTTCATCACCTAGCCATACCCTTACTCGGATTCAAACTTGGTCTTCCTGCATGTTAGGCAGTTGAATTAACCTTCTGAGCCACAAGTTCTCCTCCCTTCATCAGCTTGAGCCAGGGGAAAGATTAAGTGTTTTTCTATTGAGACACCTGGTCTACCCCAACATGTGGAAGGGGGCATTCTGCTCCCTTTCGCCTTTCAGCTCCAATCCAGGAGCCCTCAAGCAGTCACATTCATGACATTTTATACCAAAGATTAAGTGTTTTCTATCAAAAGGGAGCAGAATGCCCCCTCCCACATGTTGGGGTAGATCAGGTGTCTCGATTCTTTAATTCTTTTAAAATTTTAAAATCTTAAGTTCAGGAGTTCATAAATTTTTCATCTGTCCCTAGTAGTATTTGATCTAGTTCTGTTGGTTCTTTACATTCATGTGTCTTTCTCATATCTTGATCATATTTGCATATATGGCTACCAAGCTAAATCAATTCCTTGATTGGTCAATTCTTGTTTAGATTTGAGTTTCCCTTTGTCATTCTAAATGTCTTTATATCTTACCATTTTTTCCATATATCACATTAGGATATATCAGTGCCTCCATTGTGGAGAGCCAGACTGGTATTTTCATGTAATGTCTTTCTTTAATTTCCCTCCATACTAGGATATCTATTTCTTTCCAAGACACAAATCTTTCTCAAGAATAAATATGTATTGAAACTTACTACATGTCTCAAAGGTGCTTTTTCAATAGGCAATTGGACTTCTTTGTTTTTCCTTGAAGATGTTTCGCTTCAAAGGAAAAACAAAGAAAGTCCAGTTGCCTTTTGAAAAAGCACTTTTGAGGCAATTTGACCTGGATGACTGAGAATTTCCATAGACAACTTGCTATATGCATTAACAAAATGGAGATATTGCCAAATACTTACTCAAATCATAACCTGGTAACTCTTAACATAATAGAGAAAGTTAGAACTTATATATGAAATTTTGTTATGATAATAACTGAGAACTGTAAATATGAATTGAAATTATTCTTGAAATTAATTTAAATAAAAACACAGATATAAGGACAGTATGGGATGCTAATAGAACTTTTATGAGAGGACAATTTATACAACAAATTGAAAGAAAAAAGAGAAGAGATGATGCAAAAGGAGATTAAAGATTAAATTATCAATGGAAGAAATAAAGAAGGAAGAGAAAGTATCTTACAGCAGATTAAACTTTTACGGTGCCAACTTTCTGTGTTAATAATTAAAGAAATGAAATAAAAAACAAATTTCGCAAAACGAAAGAACTTTGAGTCAACCAATCAACTGAGAAATGGTTAGAATATAAACCGAGGAAAGAAAATGAGAAGAAAATGATATTAAGGTTACAAAATGGGAGTGCAATGATAATAGATTGTTAGGTCTAGATGCTATGTTAATAGGCACTTCTGATGGGCCCATTTCTTGGAAGGACAGAACAAGGACAGATCTTTACCTGTTAAAAATCCTACAATAACTCTTGTTGCTCTTACCTTTTGTTACTGTAGTTGGTAGACTATGCTCTTTATTAATAGCAAAGCAGATGAAGTATAATCACAAGCCTTCGTATAGAATGTGTTGTATTGTTTTTTGGGTTGCTTGGTCCATGATTTGTAAATAAAAGGAAATTGTGAATTTTTATTTCATATATTTTTTGGTATCCCATTTTTATTTTTAATATTGTTGTACCCCACTCATAGATCATTTGAATTGGAACAGGTTATAAATATTATTAAATGGATAGATAAATTTGGCTGACTAATATAGAATAATTATTATAAAGTATGTGTGGGTATAAGTTTGACTAGTATGTCAGTATCACTTATCTAAAGTCTGAACCTTGAACCTTGCAGGCCTTTACTTACTCCATCTTTAGAATAAAGATATGTACTGAATTAACTTATTATCCCTAGTACTGCAAATAAACGGTTATTTGTTGTGGAACACTTTTTTTTTAAAGTTACCATAAATGAGAGAGCCAAATTGATGGCTGTCCTTGGAGATATAAATGTAATTATGAGTGTCAAAACTGTGGTCGCTTCATTGTCAGTCATGGTGATAGAGTGTGTTTGGCTCTTAAGGATTTCTGCAATGCAAAATGTGCCATAGATCAGCCAAAAATCATCTAGAGGTTGCATTTGTCATTTCATGACCTTATAGGATAGATGAAGTTTAAGATCCCATGTTTGATAATTACTGCTGCCATTTGAATTAGCAGATAATTAAGAAAAAGGTTGTTGTAAAGCCTTATTCCCATTTTAAAGTAAAATAATTCATATCGACTTGGTTAACAATCTTGCCTTCTCTCTTTGTAGAAAAAGACTATACAGTTAGTCCTTGCTTAATGATCAATCACTTAGAGATCATTGAAAGTTACCGTGGAGCCCCCCTAAATCTACTTGCAAACTGTGCATTCTCCCACAATCACATTACTTCATTTCAGGAACTTCAGGAACTGAGACCTTCGGGAGTAGGGCGGTATATAAATCTAATAAAATAAATAAAAATAAAAACTTGATAACCAGCCCACCTTTATGGCCATTTGCAGCATTCTGTGGTCATGTCACCACAGTTTATGACTTTTTTGCTGGTTTCTGGCCTTTTCAGACAGTTTCTGGCAAGAAAATAGCAATAGTACTTACTTATATACTACTTCACAGGGCTTTACAGCCCTCTCTAAGTGGTTTACAGAGTCAGCATATTGCCCCCAACAATCTCAGAAGGATGGAAGGCTGAGTTATCCTTGAACCGGTGAGATTTGAACTGCCAAACTGCAGTCAGCAGAAGTAGCCTGCAGTACTGCATTCTAACCACTGCACCACCGTGTCTCTTTATACCTAAAGGAATAAATGGATTTGCTTAGTTTGCTTAACAACCACCACAAAAAAAGTAATAAATTTGAGTCTGGTCACATGGGCACCTCAATTTAAGACTGTTATGACTTCTGATGGAAATTTCAGGCTCCATTACAGTCATAAATCAAAGACTACCATGTAATAGGATTCGCTGAAAGAGCTGGTCTATGATTGAAGAATCTTTCTAGACTCACTCCTTATTAAGCAAATGGAATCTGTGGCTAAGAGGGATTTTGCCAAGATTCACTTGCCTTGGAAAGCCAATTAATATTCAATAGGTTCAGAATACATTAGTTTATATATTGATGGCTCAGCTGAGCCCTATAGTATCTGCTTTGTTGTCACTGAATTGGTGAACAGTAGGTTTCAGAGTGCAAGTGCTGGTTTTAATCTATAAGTCCTATGTGGCTTAACAGTTAAGTATCTAAAGGACTGTTTTATTTTTCAAGCAGAGGTGACAAAACTAATCTATCCAGTAAAGTATACCATATTCAAATCTCTTTGTGATCCAAAGAACCTATGAACTGAAGGGTATGAGAGAGTCAATGTTTTTTGGTTGCAACTCTCAATCTTTGAAAATAAAAACCTTCTCAATGTTAGGCCAGCATTCTCATCTTGATAAACTAAGATGCTTCAGAACACAGTTGAGATTGAGGCTGCTAATCATTACATTTAGTTACGTTTGCTATATTATAAGTTGATTATTTTTATTCTATCTATCTATCGATCGATCGACCTACCTACCTACCTACCTACTTATCTATCTATTCTGTTTTTATTATATGAAATGCCAGGAATTCCAAGAATCCTTAAACTGGTGATAAAAATGCAGTAACATAAATAACATAAATAAATGAATTCCTCAGGATCCTTTTAGCTAGAATATTTCTTTATTTATAAGTTTTAGATTATTATTAGTAGAAAAACATCCATATATGATACTTTCATGTTTCTCGACAACTCCAACATTGTAGACAACTCCAACATTCCATCTAGGAATATCATGGCTTAGATAATAGCCATATCCCACTATTTCTGTTTGGGATTTTCATCCTGAATCATTGATAGCCCAAATCTTTCACACTAAGAAAACTAGTGTTGGCGTATTCTGTAACTCCAGGACCAATGCGGTCCCAGTATTCTGTTGCAACAGCATTCAGAGCTTTCATGAAGCTAAATTTTGTAGAAAATGCCACTAAGTATGCTACATCTATTCCTGTTCTTTTGATAGAGGACAAACATAATAACTGTATTTCAAATCCTAATTTAGGCAAAGCAGGCTTTAAAATCAAAGAAATCTACAGGCTTTTCAACAAAAACAGAGAGAAGAATATAGGTCATTGGCTTGCATCTACATCACATTATTTTGCTTATTTAGCATCATGCCTCTCCCGCTATAACTCTTGCATCCTACGGCTGAAAATATTAGGATACATTTACTGTCTAGTTACTATATTTTTCTCTTCCTAATGGCCAACTACTAAAGCATCAACATATCAGAATATTAGTTATCTGTCCTGTACTCATGAATGTCAGTGACCTTGTAAATTTTTCCTGTGGAGACTTTCCATACTTTCCTTTCTTTCTATTAAAAAAAAATAGGGGGTTGGCAAACTGCAAACCAAAACATTATTATAAGGAGTTTTTTATGCATGTGGGTCTATCAATTTAGTTTTGGTTGGCCATGTCAAGCATGGCAATATGCAAGAACAAAATAATATGCATCATAACAAATTTGTTAGTTTGTAAAAACTACCAGAATCAGACCATTGCAAGAAGTATCTGCAGTTACCCATTGTTTGTTCACAAAGATAGTTTGTGGCTACAGTGATATACAGGCTATGATTTCTGTGTTAAATAGAGAACTTAAAACTACTGCAAATGTCTTTGGTTCTTAATAATCATGATACTGGATATTGGAAGGAAAAGTTTTCAGTGTCATAAAATGAGAATTCACTCCTTAATCCATATTATCAAAATACAAGCCAGAGTTAGATATAACTCCTACCATTTTCAATTTCATTGCTATTGATTGTAACAGAGCTTTCCCAGCAATAGTTAAATATTTATTCGCCTTGTACATCAATGATAGTACATGAATAAATTATGATTTTTCTTATAATTGATAGGTGGTAACAATAATTTATTTAGCACCATTGTGGTATATGGCAAATTTCAAAATTACGTAACACAAAAAATAGATTCTTGCCAAGGAGTTTGGAAACTAATTGAAGTAAAAGTTGAGTGGGGGGAAAGCAAAAGATTTGTATATAAAGGATGTCAGCAAGGTTGTATTATTAGATTTGATGGTTGATAAAACTTGTTCGTTCCCTCTGAATCTGCTCAGGTTACTTTTTTTATTTTAGTCCTTTGCAATCCATTGATTCTTGGGAAATTATAATCAAAAATTGACAATAATACATCCACAGCAAAACAGCCAATTTTAAAACCAACATGCATTCGCACACATTGAAATATGTTTTAACAAGAGCATTCAAACTGTAAGAAATAACTAGATGCATCCAAAAGTCAAAATTCATCATAGAACATAGAATAATAGGATTGGAAAAGACCTTTGAGGTCTTCTAGTCCAGCCTCTCTGCTTAAGCAGGAGATTCTATAGCACTCTTGATGAATGGCTGTCTAGTCTCTTCTTGAAAATCTCCAGTGATGGTGCACCCACAACTTCCAGAGGTAAGACATTCTATTGATTAATTGTTCTCAATGTCAGGAAATTTCTCCTTAGTTCTAGGATCCTTCTTTAATGATTTTCCACCTGAATAGTTCTGTTTTTAATAATTTTTGTAAAACCTAATTCACAAGTACATTAGCTCCTCATTAGGAGGGAAATACTGCCAAAGTTCAAATGAATAGATTTTTGTGGCTGGTTACATTTTAATGAACAGGTAATGCATCTATCTGTGAAATTGGATTAAAGCTTTAGAGCAATTTGTGCCATTGGAGACTTAAATTGACAGAATAATAGGTTCATAGTGCACAATAGTTTATGTGCACAAAAACCATTTTCATGTTGTTGATATTGACCACTGAGTTTTAATATGTAACCATCTTATCTTTATTGGGAATAGTCAGATATAGATAGACAGATCTTATTGAATAGGGCCAAACACCTTACTGGGAAATGAAATCATGGTTTATTTAACTTTATATGACTATATATGGTACATTAGCTTTAGGTAATGTCCAGGTTCTTGTACTCAGTGCAGAAAGGGATATATAGAATCTATATTCTATAGAATACAATAGCATATACAGTCCACCTTCTATTAAGGTTGCAGAAAGATATACAGATATTACATTATATCACACACCCAATGGGGGAGTCATGTAAAACTTGCTACATACAGCAATGCAATATATAACTTCTATATCTCCTTTTGAGAGCTTACGGGAAGATGGCATATACCATTCTAACAGAATTTGCATTTGGGGGAGGTTTTGAAAAATAATGTCTATATTTTCTTATATATTTTGTAGACACTGCCAAATATCATGGAAGATCCGAAAGGAGGATCTGAAAAAGGACATGTTCAGACTTCCAAGGATAGTATTAGTGATTATAATGGATTCTTGAAATTAGAATGAAAAAGCCATTGCTCCTTTAAATGTTTTTTTTTTTTTTTGGTTCATATTTCATGAAAAAAAGAAAACATCTGCAAAACATGTTTTTTAAAAACTTGGGTGAAAGGATGGTGATAGTTCTTATATCTGTAAATGATATCTGTAAATGACATAAAAGAGCCTTGGTGGCTCAGTGGCTAGAGTACAGTACTGCAGGCTACTTCTGCTGACTGATGACTGGCTGCAATTTGGCAATTCAAATCCCACCAGACTCAAGATTGACTCAGCCTTCCATCCTTCTGGGGTGGGTAAAATGAGGACCCAAAATATTGGGGGCAATATGCTGACTCTGTAAACCACTTAAAGAGGGCTGTAAAGTACTGTGAAGCAGTATATAAGTCTAAATGCTATTGCTAATTGAACAGGATACATGTCTCTAAAAAAGAGAAATAAAATGTTAAGTGAGCTTGGTAGGTTTGAGAATAGTTCTGAAAATAACGTATTTAATGCAGATAATGTAAAAGAAAAAATAGACAAATACAGACTGAAGAATATTTGGTTTTCTAATTATTTACAAGAACAAAATATGGAGTCTTGAACTGAATATGAACATTATAAGATAGCAAAAAAAAGACAAATGCAATTTTAGGTAGCACAAATAAAAATGGTTTTTAAATCAGGGGGGAAACATAAATTTTGCTTTATTCTGAATTGGTCTTGTCTTATTTTGAATTTAGTTCTTGCACCACACTTTAATTTAGATGAAATTATGTATTGGGATTTAAGAACATAAGAAGAAGGGGGCTTCTATTTTGAAAAATGAAGGAGAGTTAGATGATAAATGCTGGATATATTATTTCATTGATTTTTTTTCTCCTACATGTATATTTTATCTGTCCATTAAGGAGCTCAAGGCAGTGTATATGATGTCAGTCCTAGTTTTTTTCTTCTTCACAGAACACTCTTGCAAATCAAGTTAGCCTACAGTAACTGGCCAAATTGTAAGAAGAAAGCCATGTTAAACTATCACAGAAGAAATCAGGAGTCTGGTAGCACCTTTTCAGAATAGGTCCTGCCAGGTTCCTTCTAATAACTTGCCAGATGTCTTTCATAGACAATTTAAGGTGAGTTCAACATACTCTGTAGGATGTTCGGGAGGGTGGGGGGGGGGGGTAACCAGTGTCCATGAGCTCACACAGTTTACTTGCTATAGGCTGAATTTTTGAACCACCTGATTTTTTATACAAACAAACCCCCCTCCCCCGTTATTCTCCCAGTTAAAACATTAGGTGGACAATCAGCATATTACAAAATGAAGCGTAAGATGTGAGCATCTTCTTAATTTCCAATAATGCTTCTGGGTCCCCTATATCCCAATATAGATATCACAATAGACAGGTTTTCCCAACCTTTGGTAAGTTTTGGATTTATAAATTTTCAGAATTCTGAGCAAATGGCTTGGCGGCAACACTGAGAATTGAAAGCCATTCCTCTGGATATTGCCACACTTGAGACATTTTTAGAAAATAAAAATGACAATCCATATTATAAATATAGGCTAGAATAAGATTAGATTGTTGCATGGGAGAGCAATTGTCAATTGTCTGACTAGTGAACCCAAAATAAGGAAACACTCTTGGGAGCTTTGAATTCCCAAAAGTAACACTTTATTGGATACATCATTTTGGTACTGAAGAATCAAAACCAGCTCTGGTTTTTCCACATAAATGCATGCTTAGTTAAACAATACTTTCCCTTTCTCCCCACCCCTGTGTGATCATATTGTCCAATTATGAAACATCCTTTTGTTATGGGAACAATCCATCTCCTTCTCAAGCACCTGCAGTGATGACCTTGATGGTTGCCAGGTTCTCACGGTCCATGCATACATTCTCAGCAATCTGTTTATTGCCTTCCCTCCCCCCAGTTCATTGGCAAGTTGAAAAGCGATCTTGCCTTTTGAAGAAAAAACTTTGTATCTTTGTGCATAATAATAAATTTTGGTATATCATCTATTTTAAGGCAAGATTTTTCTATCTAGACTTCAACATCCCATGAAACAAGAACTATCAGATGTACAAATTAGATTTACAAGAGACAGAAACATCATATTGCTAACTTCTAATTGATAATGGAAAAGGCAAGGAAATACCCATAGATGTCCATTATTAAATAGATGGTAGATAGATTGTAAATGCAGAATATACTATGAGAAAGTCTAGACGAGAAGGAATTAAAATTAAAATTAGAAACACCCACATTCTCAATTGTAGTAATGTTATTTTAATGGCTGTTGGTTAGAAAGACTTAAAGACTCCCTTGTTAAAGCTGAAAGAAGAATGCAAAAATCTAATATGCTGCTCTGTATTAAAAAGAAAAGAAAAGAAACAGCAACTAAACTTATGTCAACAGGTAATGTCAACCCAATTGAAATAGGTGGTGTTGAAGTAGAAGTTGCAATCTTCCTAGAATCAAAAATTTACAGAAGTGGTGATAATAGTTGTAAAAATAGATGTTCACAGCTTGAGAAAAAGACTATGACAGATCTGTATGAAATATTAAAATGCATACTCATCACAATGACAACAAAAGTATGTATTGCCAAGACTGTAGTTTTCTCAGTTAGAATATATGGCTAGACCATCAGACAGGCTAAATGAAAAAAAAAATTGAATTGTGCTGCAGATTAAAATTTTTGAGATAACCTGAATCACAAGCATAACAAATATTTCAATACTAGATGAAGTAAAGTTCTACTGGACACTAGAAGCACTGTTAAGGAAACTAAAGTTTACATATTTTGCATGCAAGATACAAAAGCAATATTTTTTTGTAAAATATTATGATGTAACAATAGCTTTTTGATATAATTTTTTAAAAGTACAAGCAGACTAAGTACATTCTTAGTTATGGTGACACAGTGGTTAGAATGCAGTATTGCTACTTCTGCTGACTGCTGGCTGCCTGCAATTTGGCAGTTCGAATCTCACCAGGCTCAAAGTAGACTCAGCCTTCCATCCTTCTGAGGTGGGTAAAATGAGGACCCAGATTGTAGGGGCAATAAGCTGACTCTGTAAACCACTTAGAGAGGGCTGTAAAGCACTGTGAAGTGGTATGTAAGGCTAAGTGCTATTGCTATTGTAATCTCAAAAATAAACTGGTTTATCATTCTACTAAAATGTGTGCTATAGTAGGAGCACCACCGTATCTACTTTTATCAATCAAAATCAAAGAAGAAAAGCAAGCCTCTGGGAAGTAAATAAAAAAAAATCAGACTGAAAATCTGAACTGATTGCAAAGAAAATTTGAAAATATTGATAGTTATATCAATATTGCCTATTCCTTAATGTAGTAGAAGGTTAATGTGAAGAAATACAGGTGGAGGACTTTTTTTTTTTACAGCTAGAGGTTTTTTCCTGATTCTCTCCCCTCCCCCAAAACTAAAGGATAAGGATAATAAGTATAATGTTTTTGATTCATTTATTTAATTCACTTTTCTGTTTATTCAGTTCAATTCTCCATCCTGTTTTAGAATTTGTAAAACAGATCATGTTTTAGGTTACATTTAGACAGGAATATTGACGATTCAAAAGATTCAAAAGGGTTCACAGCAACACAGTATGTGTGAGCCACATTTGTGTTTTAGATTCTACCCTAACCAGGTAAAAAGGAATTTATTATATATAGAAATCCTCACTGCAAATATATAAGCCTTGAACAAAAACTTTATAGACAAGTGAGAAAGTCTCATGTGCAATTATATGAATTAGTATCCTATAGTTGCTCTTAATTTTGACTTTCATTATTTTGAAATAGCATAAACAGTTAGAAAGGTTACACAAATTCTACATCCTTCTACATTGCAAGTACCTTACTGAATGGACCACATGATCATGCAATGCTATATAGTCACACTGTCTTTTTATAAAGTTGTACAAAATGTACTGTATTTTTCGCACTATAAGACACACTCCCCCCCAAAAAAGTGGGTGGAAATGTCTGTGCATCTTATAGAGCAAATATTGCAGTGGGGGGAGAGGGTTCGCCACCACTGTTTGCTGCCCCCGGGGAATGCTCAAGCCTTCACTGCCGAGCAGCTGATCGGTGGTTGGATCGGCCTCCCGGAATTCTGCAGATCAGCTGTTCTAGGCAGCGGCAGCGGTAGGTGGTGAATGGTGGCGGTGAATGGTGGCAGCAAATGATGGTGGCAAACTACAAACAGCACCAATGGCAAACGGTGGTGATGGCAAATGGCAGCGGCAGCGCTAGGCGGTGGTGATCCCTGCCACCTAGAAAGCTGATCGGTATTCCGGGAGGCCGATCCAACCGCCAATTAGCTGCTCGATAGCGAAGGCTCCAGTGTTCCCTGGCAGCAGCAGCAGCAGTTCAGTTCAGCTGACTGGTGGTGGGTGCAATGGAGTGAAGGTCTGACAAGCCATGTGCTGGGGCTGGGATAACGTGCTGAAACTGACCAGGCTGTTTGCTGTTTGCTGCAAAGACACTAGCCAGATGAATACCGGATGGATGCTGGGAGGCAGAAGCAGGTTTTTTCTGTCAGATATTGCCTACGTATGATGCCCCAGGCACCAGAAGGGGTTAAGTCTTCTAAGTCTACAGACATCCCATGTGACTGTATAAACCAATGAACTCCCTTATTGGAATCATACCCACAAATCAATTGGATATCTTCCCTAATTTTCTTCCCATCCATCTCAGCAAGACAGCAGTGAACTTCTCTCCCTCTCAACCTCTGAGTCATACAGTCAGGGTAATAAATGCAGCAGGACACCCTGTTCATTATTGTATATTTGTAAATAATAAAATAACTTTTAAACCTGAAACTGTATGGCCTAAATAACTTCCGCATAGACTGAACGAGCACGACCATCAGTATATATCTGACAAATGGTAGCAGACGATGGAGAATTATTGCTCAGGTCTATGAATTTCTGTAATTTTTTTTAAAATCATAGAACGTTTTACCTAACATGGAATCCTTGAACCTGAACGAATTATCTTTACAAGAGATTGATGCATTAACCATAGCCTTAACAAAACAGCACCAATCATTAACCAAAAGACTAAAAAAACTTTCTATTGAAGCTACCCAGCAAGTACAAACCTCTTTACAAAAGGACCCAACTTTTTTTCCTTCTCTTCACTCGAACACCGAAAGAACAGAACCACGCTTACAACAACCTTGCTTCGATCTCCATTCTACTCCACCTCATGACTCTCATCAAGGACTTCAACCTTCTGAATCCCTTGTATGTTCCAACCCTCCAACTTCAGACCAATTTTTATTTTCTCAAGCTTCTCCAAAACAGCATTTATATCAAGCTTTACATGCGACAGGCCTGCTAAATGCAGGCTGGACTCCTCAAAGAACTCTTGAACTGTTAAACACCCTTTCAACCTCATCAGACCTGGTAAGCGACAATTTTTTGCTTCAACCCACAGCTTCCCAGACTGAACTTTTAAACACCCATTTTATTACAAATCCTCCTCTCCACCTATTGACTTTATTGCTTCCAAAATGGCTTCCACCTTCCCCGAAAGCATGGCTTCAAAAATGGCTGACAAAATGGCCGCCCCCATACCCCACCATGCGGTCCCCAAAATGGCCGACAATTTATATGACCACACTTTAAACAAAATGATGTCTACCACTTCAGACCACAAGGTCTCAACCAACCACCTTACCCCCATACATCCTTCTACCCACCCCACAAATGGAGATATTCAGACTGATTCCCTATCTCCTTCATCCAGAGCACCGAGTTCGAATCCTCCCAATTTCTTTTCCAATTTTCAGAACTTTTCTATTTTTGCTGCCGCTGCAGACCTCCCTATCTACACCGCTACAGCTGTAGCAGCTGCAAATATTCCTACTGATACCAATATTGTTTCCAATGTAAAAAGATCTTTCTCAGTTTTTGCAGCTGCCGCCTCGCTTCCCCCCCTCATCGCCGAAGATGCCGCCACCGCTGCTGCTGCTGCCGCCTCCAACATCACCGATGCCCCGTCCAAACAACAAATTCACACGATTTTTGCAGCCTTTGCATTAAAAGCCAACCTACCTTCTACTGCAGCCGACGCTGTCGCAGCAGCTCTTCCGAATCAAACTACAACCACCATCTCCATTATTCCTCCTATCGTCGAATCACCTACAACATCTTCTCTCACACCAAACGACTCCAATCAACAATCCAACGTTCAATTACCTATCTCTGCTAACAGTAACTCATTTCAGCCTTCTATTACTGTAAACTGTAATGATTTAAATATTGAAACTAATAATTCCTTGTCTTTATGTACTAATGTAAATTTATCTTTAGAAATTGAAACTGTTTTGCAACATTTTAAACAACATGGCCCATTACCTTTATCACCAAACTTCAAAAAATTACAAACCTCAGGTAATAATTTCCCTACTTGGGAACATGAAACTCATTTACATCTTTTAAGAGAAGGCACATTTCTTATTATTGAATCTCCCCCTAACAAACCGTGGTCATCTGACTTAACTTTTCTTCACAATAGTGTTTATGCCACTCTTATGTCAACTTTAGAAAGTGATATTGTTCATTCTATACCTACAGGTTTTACTGCACAAGAGGTATGGCAATACCTACAAAAACATTACAACACACCCTCGCCTGCAACTATCGCTACTCTTGCCGGTGACTTTTATAGCACCATATATAAACCTGGCACATCTATGGCCAAACATCTTTTCCACCTCGAATCCATGCGAAAACAACTGATTCAACGCAATCATCCTGTACCTGAAACTGCCATGATTGGTATCATTTTTAATTCTATTAAACACTTTCCTGGTTGGTCAGAATTCATAAATAGTCTCCACTCCCTACCCACCCACATGTACACCGTCGCCGAAATCAAATCCAAATTAATAGATGAAGATAGGAGACGATCTAATGCTTATAAACATACATCTGAACCTCTCTATGATAGAAGACTCTACCATACTGATAGATACCTTACTTCTTTTGACCACCCCTTTTACTCTAAACATGATTCCCATCCTTCACATTCTTCACACAAACCCTTCTGCCAAAACTGGCAGAACCACCCCTCTCAATATCAAAATAATTTTAATTATTGTAACTATAGAGGACGTTATCATACCTACAATTCCCATCCTCCACACGGTGATAACACCACCCACACTCATGATACAAGGGGATACACCCCTACAGACAAGACTAACAAAAGATATCATACTATCAAAGAACATACTGAACCTAAAAGATCCATGCACACTGAATTTTACATTAGAAAGGGTCCCACAAACAAAGATTATAAAGACAGAAGGGGACAACCTACTGAACAATCTATATATTCTAACTCCGAATCACAAACACTTGGCATATTTCCCAACACCCAACAATACCTGCGTGACACCACGCACCTATGGGTCATCGATTCTGGAAGCATACACCATACCACCAATGACAAATCCATATTATATGATATTCTCCCAACCAATATCTCTATTACAGCAGCAAATGGTACTTCCAATACAGTTGAGTATGAAGGATCTATCTTTATACCCGGTATAGGGGAAATTAGTCAAGTGCTCTATACACCTACCTTTGGCCACAATATTTTGAGTACTTCAAAATTAGGTAAAATCGGTTTTAAAGTATCTCTTGATGATCAACACGGTTTTATAAAATCCAAACATGATAACAATATTATTGCCAATATTTCTGTCATTAATGATTTACCCTTTCTTATTCCAGATTCCTTTACATCTTCCTCACCCACGACTCAACTACCTCAATCCTCATCGAGACCTGACCCTGACAATCATCCCGACCGTACCCCTGCCACCCACCACCAAGGTACCACACCTCACCATATCAATACACATGACACTTCCGACTCACATAACAACCAACACACCATACCACACCTCTCTCCAACTTCACCAACATCACAAAACCAACGAACCTCGAAAACAAAAATTCAAACTCATATAGGTGAACCTTTACATGATAATTGTGCCCATTTATTACACAGACGTTTAGCACATGCCAGTACTGTTGCTGTAGACAATACTCAAAATTTTTCCCAAGGCGTCTGCACTAAGGATTGCCCTATCCAACTTGACTGTGAGATTTGTAAAGCTGCAAAATCAAAGGCAGCCCCAATTCCCCACACCAGCACTAGACGATCAAAACACATATACGAATTGGTACACATTGACATTGTAGGCCCTTTTCCACTTTCTTTGGGCAAACGGAAATATTTTTTGAATTTAGTCGATGATTTCAGTCGTTTCGGACATATCTATACTCTTACTGAAAAATCTCAAGCCTTTCAAAAAATAAAAAATTTTTACACTCTCATACAAAACCAACACAACATCAAATTAAAGAAAATTCAAACAGATTGTGGAGCCGAATTCACATCTGTACAATTTCAAAACTGGATTGACTCCAAAGGCATTATACATTACAAAACATCTCCTTTTACCCCCCAGCAGAACGGGATTTGTGAAAGGAAAAATGGAATCTTACAGACCATGATGCGCAGCGTCATGTTAGATGCTGATGTACCCCCTAGCTATTGGGCAGAAGCCCTTGCATATGTCAATTACACTTTTAACCGCACATGGAATAAGGTTATTAACCAAACACCCTATTTTCTTGTATATGGCACTCAACCACACCTCACACATCTTCGCGTTTTTGGCTGCTTTGCATATGTCAATATCCCCAAACCACTCAGACGGAAGGGGAATGAGGTGTCCAAAAAATTACGTTTCGTAGGATATGCATCAGGTTCGAAAGCATATCGATTCATAAAAAACAACAACACAGTAATAATTTCCCGTTCAGCCACATTCATAGAAAACCACAACTGGACCAAAATACACTCAAATGACTCATACGTATTAACCCAAGAACCAAATACATCAGATACACCACAGAGAATTCAACATGTACAAACAACAACACCAAAAGTTACACCTCGAACAAACAACACAGATACACAACTACCAATCAGAAAATCCAAACGAATTACACAAGGCATCCCACCTAAAAGATTTGACGTGAACAATGTGACACAGACAAACCAAATACCCATCACTCCAAAAAATTTTAAACACATGCTCCAATTACCGGAAACAGAACAATTAAAATGGTGGGACGCTATGTCCAAAGAAATGGACTGTTTAATAAATTTAAAAGTATTCACAAAAACAACACCTCCACAACACAAACACCCAATTGGCACTCGATGGGTTTACAAAATTAAAACACTCCCTGACAACACATATCTATACAAAGCACGCCTCGTAGCCCAAGGTTTTGCCCAACGCTTTCCCGAAGATTATGATGAAACTTACTCCCCCACAGTAAAACCAGAAAGCGTAAAAACGGCACTGACTTCAGCCATTATCTCAAATCAAGAAGTCTATCAATTTGATGTCCAAACCGCATACCTCCATGCACCATTAGAGGAGGAAATTTATGTCAATGGGGCACCAGGGTTCCAAGTTGAGTTCGGCAAAACATGGAGGCTACACAAAGGGTTATACGGCTTAAAACAATCGGGCAAGCTCTGGTTTGACTGCCTTACCAAAACTTTAAAATCAATGGGATATAATCAAATTCGATCTGACCAGTGCGTAATGACAAAACCTTATGAAGGGGGAAAAGAAATTATTTTAATCTATGTTGATGATTTGATTTATATCGGGCCCAACGAACAATCCAGCAAACAATTTGCAAACAAATTAAGAGAACATGTTAATTTAAAGACCTTAGGTCATATAGACCAATATCTGGGTGTACAAATTTTTAAAACTGATAGAGGTTTTTGCTTCTCACAAAAGGATAAGATTGAAGACCTGCTACAAAGATGTGGCATGGAAAACTGCAACCCCACAGATACACCCATGCGCACTGACTATAATAAAATTGCTTATCTAGACGGTAACAAGCATCATGATAAAGCTCAATATCAATCCATCATAGGATCACTCCTTTATATCAGCAGATGGAGTAGACCCGATATATCATTAAGTACAAATCTCTTATCTAGACAAGTAGATGAGCCTAAAGAACAACATTGGGTTGCTATGAAAAGGTTACTCAGATATTTGCATAATACAAAAGATATGGTCTTATTATTAGAACCTGATGAAGGGGTAACCCCAAAACTTACCTGTTATTCAGATGCCGATTGGGCAGGGGATGAAAAATCAAGAAAAAGCACATCAGGCTTTATATACTTCCTAAATGGTTGCCCCATAGATTGGCGCGTTTGTCGCCAAAACTTCATTGCTAATTCCACGGCCGAAGCTGAATATGCCAGTGCTTCTGACGCTTGCACACTTCTCACATGGATATATGAATTAGTTTCAGACATTTGGACACAACCTTCACTACCTATCACTCTCCACGAGGACAATGAGTCCGTCATAGCCTCTTCGGTCAGGGATGATGTCAGCTTCAGATCTCGCCATATTGATATACGTTATAAAAATGTGAGAGACCTAGTTAAAAAGGGTTTTGTTGAATTTGTTTATTGCGATACCAAGGGTCAAATTGCTGATTTCTTAACTAAACCTGTACCTTGTGAAACACATTGGAACCACTGCAAATCAGTTGGACTGTACTTATAATTTATTTTTCTTATACTTGTTTATTATTATCTTTGAGCACTGTTCCATCACACTTGGCAATAGAAGGGGTCTGTCAGATATTGCCTACGTATGATGCCCCAGGCACCAGAAGGGGTTAAGTCTTCTAAGTCTACAGACATCCCATGTGACTGTATAAACCAATGAACTCCCTTATTGGAATCATACCCACAAATCAATTGGATATCTTCCCTAATTTTCTTCCCATCCATCTCAGCAAGACAGCAGTGAACTTCTCTCCCTCTCAACCTCTGAGTCATACAGTCAGGGTAATAAATGCAGCAGGACACCCTGTTCATTATTGTATATTTGTAAATAATAAAATAACTTTTAAACCTGAAACTGTATGGCCTAAATAACTTCCGCATAGACTGAACGAGCACGACCATCAGTATATATCTGACATTTTCCCCCCTTGTTTTCCTCCTCTAATGTACATCTTATGGTCCAGTGCGTCTTATAGTGCAAAAATACAGTAAGTAGAGCAAAAATAAAGCAAATCTTTGTGCACCCATACATTTTTAGGCTTTTTTTTTCTTTGAAAGGACAAATGATAAGACTATTTCCATTAGCATTTAAAACTTAAATGCATTCCCAGAAAAATTCATGGTAAAATTCTTTTATAATCCTATTATTTTCACTAGTACACTCATTACCCATAGTCTCCACTAGTTACAAATGTAATGGAAATGTAAAGGGAAAATATAGAATGTAAATTCCAATGGAAGATATTGAGGCCATGTAGGCACATATTTCCATCATATATTTGTTTAATGAGCAGTGGCATTCAAGTGAATGTATTATTTATGCTGTTATGCAAACATCGAAATAGAAGTTGTTATTGTGTTTCATTATGGAGGTCATCATTGAAATACCTTAAATTTAATTATAAGTACAAATTAGTAATTTTACTGCTGAGTAATTTCTTGTTTTCCCTAGAATATTCTTGGGTGTAATATGGTAACAAATAACCACAAGAGTTTACATAGTTTTGCTTTCATGCTTGGGATTATGAAGACATTTATTTCCTATTCATTTTAGAAGCACATATGAAAACTTCAAACTACGAATGATGCAGCTGAATAAGCTACAAAGTAATTAGTTAAGAAGGAAATGAGAAATATTTTTTCACATAGTCATTGTGCATTTCCCCAAAATCTTAAGACAGCGCTGCAGTTCCAATATACACTATATTGAGGGCACCAGTTTGAATAGCTTGCCCTAAAGATATACAGAGTGTGTGTGTGTGTATTTATGTACATATACATATATCTGTATATTTAAATAGTTGTATTTCATCAAATTCTAGAAAATTCTAGAAAATATTTTTTAAAAGAAGCTAACTCAAAACTGATATTATTATAAAAACAAGTTAGATTTTGCCTGTTTGTTTATCTGATCATATCTGTATAAATGTGTTGTGTTTGTTCGTACACACTCTTTATTTTCTCTTTTTAAAAAACTAGCAGCTTGTATTTTCCAATCTCATCGATATTTCAGATAGATGTAAAAATAACTAGTGTAGCAAATATTAAATCTTCTAAAGGCTCACACTAAATTAAGTAAAGCACGGCTTACGTGCAGTTAAGACTACAGTCTGGAGGAAGAAATTTCCTCCACACAATAGAGATTAAATACACTGTGTGCATACTGTATTCTTTTGCTCGGTCCTCAGCATTCTGAATAGGAGCTCTGCTAGTTTTTTTATCTTGAGCAGCTTTTTCTTGATGATTTTCATGCCTGCTTTTACCTACCCAAGTGGCAGTGACACCAGCTTTCACCGAAGCCTTATTACCCTTAAAAGAGCAATTTGGTTGGTTGCACGGCTATTAGGATCAGACAGTGAGGCTTAAAGCTGTCAATGCAACTGCTTCTCATCTGTTCTTTATCCCTTCTCCCTCTGTGTCTTTCACCCTCCACAATCATGACATCTTTTCTCTTTTCTACTGGACATTGGCATTAATGTTTTTATCATTCTCAATCACACTCACAGTGAAAGCTGAGGAATCTATTTTCGCCGAAGCCAAAGTGAGAAGCAAGAAATTCTTTTACAGCTCTTCTAGAAGCAGCAGTGCTGCCTGCACGTTGTGGATGGGAGATGCTGGATCAGAGGAAAACGTGGCATTCCTCAAGGCTACATCACTAGATGTTACCTCAGAATGGCAAAGCCTTTCCTTCTGCTGCTTTTCACCTGATTAGTGATTCTTTTCCAACCAAATGGAAAATGGAGAAAATAAGGGGGAAAATGTAAGGGGGCAAAATTGTGGAAAATAACTTGTGGAAATGCTATCATCAGAAAGACAGAGGGAAAATACAGTGCTTGAACTTCTTTTTATTTTGATGTTGCTCTTCTCCGAATCAACTCTTACCAAGCTAAGCAGGACCAAAGGCAAGCACTGGAAGGGGGGTAAGTGATAAAAAGTTTCATAAGGGTTGTCTGTTGGAAATCTTGAATGGCATTTTCTGCCACAGTAATAATAAATATGCTTCTTTAAAGGTTTTCATTTCCTTCTGTACTTCAAAATAATTAAGTAGAACTGAATTGCCTGCGTGTTTTAATGTGTAAAGCTTTGGTTTTTAAATGGAGATTATGAATTTAAATAATAGCAAACATACGTGGGAGTCATTGGAAGGTTCCATATATATATATACACATATACACACATACACACACACATACACACATACACACAATATAAACAGGTGATTTGAAGTTAATGTGCTAAAGATTTTGATAGTACTGACATTTCAGAATGGAGATTGAGAAGCTAAAAGATCATGCGAAGGGATACAGATGTAGTTGTGTTGTCTTTTAGGGCACTATTACCTCCTGAGGCTGACCTGTTTTGTTCCAAGGAAAATAGAGAGCACTTCAGCCTGCTCAACAGATAACATTGTTAGTACATATTATGAAATTATTAGACAGATATTTCTGAGAATATGACTCTTAAAGAAATGCAGCACCAGCATTACTGACAGGCTGATGGACTATATCAATGTTGATGTGTTAATAAAGATAAATTGCATTAACTTCATTGAATTTCTTTTTGCTGTGCTAATAGAAAGATACTTGCTGCTTATGAGAACTGTTTTTCTTCCTTGCTTATAAACTTAGAAGAGTAGTTATGATACACAAGCTCTGTAGATTTCACCAAATATAACCTTTTACTTAAATTTTAATTTGCTTTTCAAATGGAAGATAGTTATGGAGAAACATGTTGGAAATAGAAACAAGTGATATTGAAGTATGGCTGTGAATGTTAATTCTATAATATTAATACTTTGGAAAATGTGCTTGTGTTAAATGTTTGACAGCATTTTTTTTTACTTCACAACTGTTCTCTGTGTAATTGTTTCCTTATATTGTTGATTGGATGCACCCCATGACTTATGTTTCTCCTAAGTTGATTTCTGATTTAATAGCACTTTCCATTTTCCTCTTCTGTCAGTATTGTGATCTGAGGTTAAAGAGTAACATCAACATTAAGAAGTTTTAATAATTCATCACAATATCTCAGCAGGAGACTCCCATTCCACCCTGCTTCCTCCTCCCTTCCCTTTCATCACATGAAAGACTTTACAAACCATCCACGTGCTGTACCTTCAAGGGAATTGTTTCAGCAGGAAATTAGCCTGAACTGTGTAAAAGCATAAAATAGCCAAAAGATTATGGATCTCTGTCCTTTCTTTTTTATGCTAGCAAAATTATGTTCAGCTTGTGATAGATTCTCCAATGCCATAACCTTATATACATTGGATGCTTATGCACATGTACCTACCGAGTTCCTATTTGCTGTTATCCAGCAGGAAGTAGAGGAAGAAAGGTATGTATATGTTGGGGTGTGTGTGTGTGTGTGTGTGTGTGTGTGTGTGTCTATGCATGCTATACATGCACACATACACACATATGTACAATACAAGTAATTGTTGGGTCATATAGTAATTTATGCCAAATTATGTTACACAACAGATAATAGTTCTGCCTTCTTATAGAAGTCCATACAAACATACAACATCTCAGGATTTTAGATGTTAGTTATTGATGAGACAAATAAGTTATTGCTTGATGGTTATAGTTAGATATGAGGCATTGTGTGTGTTTTTCCATAGTTTATAAGGTCTTTCTTGTTGTCAGCATTTGACTATTTCAGTATGAAAAGATTGTGTATATTTGTTGTGATAATGATAATGACAGATTTTGTCTGAGATAAATCCTGTGATAAAGAAATAAATTGGATTCCTTCCTTCCTTCCTTCCTTCCTTCCTTCCTTCCTTCCTTCCTTC